>JARFIW010001133.1:1127500-1568504 GCA_036346225.1 Platerodrilus igneus | reverse complement strand
ACTCCTTTCTACTTAAACAAGAAAATTTCGCCTTAAAATTAAAAATTTGTTGTTAGTACAAAATCACTACTGTCCATTTTAAGTAAACAAATTATAAAGTTATTCAACACACACCAAAACATCAAAAATCGAACAACAAAGTATAAGTTACCTGAAGGTTACTGCACTAGTGGCTTCAAAGTACATCGTCCTTGCTAATTTCACCATTCCAACTGGGTTATATTTAGGTCCTCGGATTACTGGTCGCTTTTCAAGATTTTCTCTACACCACCATTCATCTAAAGTTGTTTCAAAGCTTCTCAGGACTCCTCTATGTATATCAAAATCTTGTTTTGTGGATCCAATCACGATTACGAATACCATTTAATTATTAACACCCCCGAAAATAGCAAAGAAATTCATACTTCTTTCACGCTATACGCCAAAACTGCCTACTTTTGTTTATTCATTTGTCGTTGCAAATTTGAATAATTGGTACAGTACTCACGATTATAACTAGACTTTATTACCTTGCATCTTCTTTTCTAAGTGCACTAAATTACTTTCATTGTAGCACGTAAAGAACAAACTGTTTTAAAGTATTAAATAATCACCAAAATATACGAGCAAACTGTTTAAATTATTGCATCAAAATCGAAAAATTAAGAGAGCACTTTTTAAAGCATCGAATATTCAAAATCTAAGAGAGCGAAACTCATATTAACACGGGTATATATAATCGCTAGCCTATACGTCGCTTTTGTCCCCAAAACGGACAATTTCTAGAATTTCGCATACTATGTTCCCATCTCGCCCGCCCGTGCGTCGGTTCTTATTAAATTTGCACTCGCACCAGTTAAATCTCAGAAATTTCCACACGGCTCGCAGCCTCTGAGAACACCTAATTAAATTTTATACAGAAATCGTTGTTTCTACCTCTCATATTTGCATCTTATTTTCAACCAATCGTGACCCTCGTGACGTTGCTCAAATCCCGCCTTTTACTATATGTGTCTCTGTCTTGCGCATATTATCCGTCTCTATCTACCCTGTTCTGAGTGGTACAAATCGATATTACTTTAGTATCGGTTATTTTCAATCCACGTGTATTCTTATCTGGGTTAAATAACCCCGTATCTAGCCTTCCCGTGAATATTAAGCGACGGTTTCTCCAAGATTCTCTGTAACCATTTGTTATCTGCAAAATTTACGCAGAACGAGCCTTTTAAAAATACGCAGGTGTTCAATCGTCCTACTTCTAACTAACACTTCTACGATTTGAATATTATTGGGTTTTTTACAAGCTTTTATGCGTATTATATGTTCCTAACAGTTCAATTAACTCCAATTAAAATAATACCCTTTAATTTTTAGTGAATCCTAATCAAATATTCAATTATTATCTGTACATTTTGTTTAATACTCGTTACCCAAACTTGAATCAATTAATATAAATTTTGCACGTAATTTCCATTTGTTTCTTTACTCAGAATAATTAAATTACACGTTGAGCATTTTAATACTGCTTCTTTTTATATAAAGCGTCTTGTAAATAATTTAAATCTCTTATTTTTAATGAAACGAATGAATTTTTATTCTCCACGGTTTTTTAATAATAAAGCGTATTATCTAATAAAATTCCTTATACACGGTGATTAAAATTATTTGATGTAATTAATTAATTTTCTACCCTGGTCTAAATATGAGTATTTTATATATAATACAAGAGAAAATGATCATTATTACCTGCCCTATGAAGTGCGCTCCGGAATTTCTTCTTGTACATTTTTAGGGCTGTCATCTACTGCCATTTATCGTCACTTGTTTTATTTATTGTCCTCTACGGTCTTAATTGTTTATTATTGTAATTTATTGTGAAATAGTGTCATCTGTCCTCAACATTATTATTTATTGTTAGGTATTGCTATTTATGGTCTTCTTTTGTTGTTGTTGTCGTTTAATTTTATCTATTGTCTGTTGTTGTACATTGCCGTTTAATGCCATCTACTGCCGTTTATTGTCATCTGTCCTTATTATTTCTTATTTACTGTCTTAGCTGTCTCTTTTTGAAATTTATTGTGAGTTATTGTCATTTATCATCATCATTATTATTTATTGTTATATATAACCATCTATTGTATTTTAATATACATGACATTTTTGTCAATCATATGCGCAAAAACTGGAGATACACCTTCAAATCCTGTCTACAATCTGATATTTACTGTCGTTAAATTATTAGCTCGTTAGGAAATAATCGTTTGGGGTTTACATAAATAGTCTATACTATTAATTCATCTTATTAACATATACCTTAGTATTAATCAATTTGCTATGTGCAAATTATCCAATATGTATATTTAAATCTTGGTTTTCAATCAAAATTTTGATTCCAGCCTATATCTGACATGTCAAAAACTTGACACTGTCAGATATGACTGACATAAAATTTCAAATGTAATTGAAAGTCAGATTGATATATGGTTGTCTAAATGATTTAGATTTGTAAATCTTTCCAATTGTCATCATTCATCCAGATGGAGCAATTGGTAAACTAATTGGCCACGAAAGTCCAAGCTACAGGTTCGAATCTGTCCAGCACCTTACATTTTTCATCTTTCAATTAAAAGTCTAAGTTATTATTTCGAGTTATTAACAAATGCCTTATTATTAACCAACCTGCTTTGTGTAATTATCCAATATGTATATTTAATAGTTGACTTTCAGCTGCGACTTTGAGCGTCGCTTCCCTACTATCTGACAAAATCAAAAACTTAACACTCTCAGATATGTTGACAAAAATACCAAACGCAATTGAAAGTTAGGTTGATAAATGGTTGTGTACATGATTTAGATTTGAATATCTTTCCAATTAATTGTCATTACTCGTCCAGGAGACGTAATTGGTAAACGAATCGACCACGAAAGCCAAAAATACAGGTTCGGATCTTGTCTGGAACCTTATATTTTCCATCTTTCAATTACTAGCTTGATTTTAAATAATCATTTAGACTTTACATAAAAAAGTCTAATTTATTATTTCATCTTATTAACTAATGTATATATATATATATATATATATATATATATATATATATATATATTGCTGTAACACTCGCTATATTATCGTGCCCCTACTTTGGGCGACCATATTTTATTTGCTATGACACTAACGGATTATCGAGCCCCTACGTTGGGCTGCTATATTTATTTGCTATAATACGCCCCTACTTGGGTGCTATATTTAATTGCTATGCTATTAAAAGAATTATTATCGAGCCCCTACTTTGGTTCAATATCTTTATTTGCTATGATATTAAATTATTGTACCACCATTTTAACATTCACGATTAAATGTAGTTATCTCCTCCTCCAGCTGTTTTCTTAATATCACTATCAAACTGGACTTTATCTTTAAACAACTCTATCTACCAATGACAAAATTCAATATGTTACCGCCTTGCGGGTTATCTCTCTCCTATCCAACTTGTGGCTCCGCCTTTCTACTATTTAAATCTTTGACCTCGGCTAGCATTTATTTGCAATTATAAAATTCAGTAAATTTAGATTTTATATAATGAAACTAATATGTTATATACAGCTTTTGAAATTATTTGTAATACCTTTCTTATAAATTTCATTTATTAACAACCATCTAATTGGTACTCAAACCCCAAAGTCACCAAAGAAAATTTATTACCTTTAGGAACAAAGTGTGGAATATTCCAAACCTGTTTTATTATTACTCATTCAATAAGTATGCAACCTTTCTTGTTGACTTGTTCACAAACCTATAGTAATTTAGCAAATTCAATATAAAAATAAAATAATACTCCATATAGAAAAACAAATATCTTATAACTAAAAATCTCTGACCTGGTTTTATCTTCTCACATCGACGCTCCCACTAAAATTGATCTTCCCCAATTCTGGATTCCATTCAAATTATTACACTATTAATCAGCACCATTAAATTATATACCCCAATTTATTCCAATTCTTAGACTTTCATCATTCTTGCCCCAGACTTAAAATTGCAGCTCGTTTCACCCTGTATTTTTCTTAACATCAGACCTCTAATTTGTATTACAGTTTTCCCAGACATCAGAACTCGAATTTGTATTGCAGTTTCCCCCAGGCATCAGAACTCAAACATCAGAACTCAAACATCAGAACTCAAACATCAGAAGCCCTATTATTTCTATGTCTTAGTTTACAATAAATTCATTAAAAACATACTCACGTTTAAACGGCAATTGTAATCATATTTTCACTTATTTAATTTTCACTCTTATACGTATTGCGTACTACTCTGTTTCATGGCAATGCACTTCGGCCTTCATTGAGTTTAAAACTGACTTTCTTATCACGGTGCTTGCTAATATAATTTCGAATTCCCACTCCATCCGTGGGTGTGATCTAGAACTTGTCGCTGTCCCGGACCAATCAAATAATTCTATTACGAGCCGTTTCTGATGCAATGCTCGACATTTTCCCATAATCACAACCTGCCCGCAGCTGTCTTCGATTGTCAACATATTGTATTTTGATAGATTACTTGCTTTTCTATAAACAACTGATGCAACCCGACTTTAAATTTCCATGTTTACATATGTTTCACGCAATTTTTAATCATTTCTCTTATCACATGGTTAGATCTTTGTACGCATTTATATTAACTACCTGAAATTCTATTTCTATATCCGTATTAATTTAATCATCTGGAACTCTTCTTCTTAATGCGTGTCTAATTACACTTTATCAAATATACGCGTGCTTCCACTGAAAAATATCCTTATTTGTCTTACCTAAATTAACTAAACTTTATTTACAGGGTATTCAATATTTACTATCTACTTAATACATTTATTTCACATTCCTACGCCGACTATGCGTCTTCCTAAGTTTACCTGCGTCGCCCAAAACTATCTCTACTCTATATACAGGGTGTTGACTACTTACTATCTACAAACTATGTCTATTTCTTAATTATCTCCTTAAATAAGTGTAGTTTTCTGCTGACTATCCTAATTACTCATTCCCGAACTATCTTTACTATAACGTGCACCATTAAGCAACCCCTTATCACAGCAATATATATATATATATATATATATATATATATATATATATATGTTCTTGGGATATAGGCCAACTAACAATCAAAACTTCAAAATTCTCTTATTTAATGTGACGCCTTCCAAAAGTTTCAACCCAATTGAAAGCGGGTCTTTTTCAATGGAATCGTGTTTGTATCCCTGTTCGCACTAATAATACAATAATATTATAGTTTCCGGTACAAACACTATTCAATTGAAAAAGACCCGCTTTCATTGGGTTGAAATGTTTGGAAAATGGCATATTAAATAAAAGAATTTTGAAGTTTTGATTGTTAGTTCACCTATATCCTAAGAACATATATGCTATAATTATCAAATCAAAGATCAAGAACTAAGAAATTAAATATATATATATAATGCTGTGATAAGGGGTTGTTTAGGGATGTATTGAGTAGTAAGGGTTGTGTAGTAACAATAAATAACAATGAGAATCATAAAACTGCATTTATTTAGCAGAAAAACAAGTAAATTGTACATTATGTAAATAGCAAGCATTTAACACCCTGTATATAGATGCAAGTAAGCATATCTTACAACAATAGAACGCGTATTCAGCATAGAAATAGGTAATTCGTACATTATGTAAATAGCAAGTATTTAACATCCTGTATATAGACCGTTATTAATTTTAAGTAATGTCAGTAAGAATATCTTTCAACAATAGAACGCGTATTCAGCAGAGAAATAATCGTACATGTAATTAATTATACGTTGAGAAGTGTTCTACAATTTATAAAATAAAGACGACAAAAATGGACGAGAACAGTGGAAAAATTGGGCTAAGATAACAAATAATAAAGTATCAAAGATTTCAAATAAACACCATTACACGGAAATCCGAATTAATTACATCAGAAACAGCTTAAAAATACAGGGAATATTAAGACAAACGCTGGTTGGTTAAAACAATCTGCAAAATTGCTTGAAAACCCAACCCAGATGTAGTGGGAAAAGACTATTTAACACCAAGCGGTGATAACGCGAGTCAGTCCATACTTGATGCACGTCGAAGCTACGACACTGTTAACTAGAAATCTACGCGTAATATAAATAAAGTAGAATATATGGAATTTATGTTACAGTGAAAATAGTGCTACATACAAAAATTGTGTTGAGAATATATGAAAAGTTTTTGCCGTTTTTCTTAGAAAACGTTAACAGAGGTTAGGTAATTGGTTTAAATTAAATATTTATAATCATATAGGGCTTCTAAGTAGATTCTAAGGGGAAAATTCTAATTCTAATTGGATTCTAATCGAATTCTGGTACAATTCTCGTACAATTCTAATCTGCGTCGAAAGCATTTAAGGGAAGAGATTCAAAGCATATGCAGAGAAATATAAAATAAAGAAGCACGAGGTGATTTTTGGAAAACAAGGGGTAACTGTACTCAAATATTGGTTCAACTAAGCAGAGCATTGGTATTCGATTGAAGACAGCAAGGGGATTTTGATCCACAACACGAGACAACATATCACAGGTCAGATCTACTTAATTTTAAGATATTTTTCAATTTAAATTTTAATGCTGAATTTATTCAATTTATCCAAAACTTGTAAAGAAGTCAACAAGAAACATTGCATACGTTAAACTTACGTAACAAATCATAAAGAGGTCTAGAACGTTCCAGATTCTTTTGTAAAGAGGTAGTTTTTGGTGACTTTATTTTAAATTAAAAGTATATAAATTTTGGGATAAATAATACACAAGAAATTAATTGATTAAAGGGTGTATTTAAAGAATTTCAAAAATTGTAAATATTATTTCCTTTCATTATATGAATGTTGATTGACTTCGTTTATCAATTCAAACAGGTAATCATAAAGGGGTGAAAAAGAAAATTGATCATCGTAACGTTGTGCACTCTGTGTAGATTAAAAAGGGCTAGCCGTGGCATAATAATAAAATTAAAAGATTAATAATTTGAGAGAATACAGAGCGGTGGCGTTAGGTAAAACGTTCATTACACCGAGTACGGCGTTATCATATCAATTTACATAACGCAACCAACGAGGGGTGAAAATTACATAGCAATTAACATGGCGCCCAACGTGGTCCTTGAAACTACATAGCAATTAACATGGCGACCCGAACGTAAGAGGCGAGAATATTTTACCACGACAAAATACAGCGACCTGAACGAAGAAACTCGAATTAAATTAAAGAAAATTGATAATACGACCGTGGAATTTAAAATAAAATTATTAAATTAAACTAGGGCTATAATTAGAGTTTTAATTTGAGAAGAATTACGGAAACCAAAAATTCAGAGAAATTTGTACATTAATTAAATTTAGGCAGATTTATTTTAGTATTTCAAAGTTTAGTGTAAATATAAAAATTTCAAAATGGAGAAAAGAATACGGGAAACAAGGGAAGCACTAAGAAATCAAGGAGTGGAAATAGGATCCCAAGAGAGTGTAATAATCCAGGAAAGGAGTTCTAGCGAAGAACGAAGGACCTCACAAGAAACGAAAATAATGGAGATTTTAATGGCACTGAATAGTAAAATGGACAAAAATGAAGAGGCCATGAAAAACATGACGAACCAACGTGGGGCTTGAAAACTACATAGCAATTTATATAATCATATAGATTGCTGTGATTCCCTATAAGAGTCGAGCCTCTCGAATTGGGCGTCATAATTTTGCTGTGAAACCTACAAAAAGCCTCACCAGAGTAAAAAAAACATTCAAGCCCCAACGTTGGGCCGTCAAGATTTGCTGTGATCCTCGTTACTACGGTGAAATCTCCTCTGATAATCGATTTCTTACCTGACTATCGCCTCTTGAATCCTTCCGCCTCGGCTGCTCACCTAGATAAAACTTTCATCCTCATTCATAAAAAAAAACACAGTCCTACCACAAACATTAACGTTAACTCTATTTACACCAATATTTACAATACATTAAAATTTCAAAATTAAATTTCTGCATAAATTTCAGCATTATAAAATTTCAAGTTCAAATTTGTCATCATTTTAATTTTGCATCCAGAATTAGAGTCCTTGTAAGATGCATACTAATTAAATAAACAATATTTGCAGACCTGAGTCTGAATAAAAGGGAGCATCTCCCACCCCTTTACGTTAATTTAACAGGTTAGTCTAATTGAGCTCAAAGACAGACCCAAATTTTCATCATAATTAAAAACATAAACCTGATAAACACTCCTTTCTACTTATACAAGAAAATTTTACCTTAAAATTAAAAATTTATTGTTTATGCAAATTTACTACTGTCCATTTTTATCAAACAAATTATAAAGATTTTCAACACACACCAAAACATCAAAGATCGAACAACATTGCATAATTTACCTGAAGGTTACTGCACTCGTGGCTTCAATGTACATCGGACTTGCTTATCCTTATCCCACCATTCCAGCTGGTTTATGTTTACGTCCTCGGATTTCTAGCCGCCTTTAAAATTTTTCTACACCACCATTCGTCTAAACAGTTTCAGGGTTTCTCAGGAACTCATCTTAGATATATCGAAATCTTGTTTTGTGGATCCAATCCCGTTTACAAATAACATTTGATTACTAACACTCCCGACAAATAGCCATGAAATTCATAATTCTTTCATGCTATACCAAAAACTGCCTACTTCTATTTATTTATTTATCGTTATTAATTTGGATAATTGGTACAGTAATACCCGCAAATATAACTAGACTTTGTTATATTTATTTATCTTCTCAAAGTGTACTAATAACTTTTATTCTAGCACGTAATCACCCCGTATTCTACTTAAAGTATCGAATAATCAAAAAAATAAAGAGCAAAACTGTTTAAAGTATCGAATAAAATCAAAAATATAAGAGAGCGAAACACCTATAAGCACGGGTTTATATAATGGCCCGCTTGCAAGTCGATTTTGTCCCGCAACGGACAATTTTTAGAAATTCGCATTCTCTTTTCCTTTCCGACGGCTCGGCACAGCGATTCTACTAAAAAATTTGCACACGTCCAAGTTGAAATCTAAGAATTTTCACACGACTCGCAACACGTCTATGAACAACTAATTAATTATATATAGAAATTATTATGATTCCACCTCTCATATCTGCATCTTATTTCAACCAATCGTAGACCTAGTGACGTTTCACAAATCACGCCTTTTATTAACAGTGTCTCTGCTTTACGCGTTTTATCCATCCCTTTCTACCCTGGTCTGAGTGGTACAAATCGATATTCTAGTCTATATGCTATTTAAATCCACGTGGATTCTTACGTGAGTAAAATAACCCCTCATCTAGCATTTCCTGCTAAAACATCCGACCGTTTCCAATATACGTAGAAGCTGCATGTTTATCTATTCAAATTTATTAGAACTTGACATTTAAAAGTTTGCAGGTGTGCGCTCCTAATGAACGTTTTAATATAATTCTCCCAGCTTTGTTTCATGGTATTTTAACCTTCCTTTTAGCTGTTTGTTACCAACCTTGGATTTTCACAGGCTTTTCTGCTTATTATATATTACTAATGGTTCAATTAACTCCAACTATCGCCCAATTGGAATTATTATATCTATCCATTTAA
The DNA here is from genome assembly GCA_036346225.1 of Platerodrilus igneus. Classification (NCBI taxonomy): domain Eukaryota; kingdom Metazoa; phylum Arthropoda; class Insecta; order Coleoptera; family Lycidae; genus Platerodrilus; species Platerodrilus igneus. Next base: position 1,558,862 of record JARFIW010001133.1, on the reverse strand, counting down.
AATATTCTCACATTCGAATTATCATCAACACAATAATTATAATATCCATCCACTCGAATTTGAAATGTTATACCATCAATTAGAATTGTTATTATCAACATTCGAAGTGTTATACCATCAATTAGAAGCTCTATTATTATTAATATTGAGTTTAAGTAAATTACCCCAAATTCTACTCACGTTAAACGGCAAAAGAAGTCTTCATAATTGTTGCACTTGTTTGTCACTATAACATACACTGTTATATTATTAAATTTAAATTACGCGTGACTTTCTGTTTAGCAGTGACGCTGCTTTGCCCTGCTTGAGTTTTAAACTGACCCGTCTTATCATTGCTCGGTGTTAAATATAGGCTGTTCCCACTTACATGTGGGCTGGGTTTTCAACAAGTCTTGTGGATATCTTAACCAATAAGGCCTTTGTATTTCCTGCATCTTGAAGTAGTTTCTGATGTAATATATTCGGTTTTCCGTGTAATGGTCTTTGCTTGATACCTTATTATTCGCTATCTTCACCATACGTTGTTTTGTTTACATATCGCCTTTTCCATAATTAAACAAAATAAATGATGTAACCTTAAGTCCACTTACGTTTATGCGTAATTGCGTAAAGCTTTGTTAGGTTTTATCTCTTATCTTCGTATTTGTTTTATAACTAATTAGAACACTTCTCCACGCGTGTTTAATTACATGTACTATCACTTCTTCTGAATGTGCGTACTTTTTATGCAAAGATATTCTTACTTGCATTACTTAAAATTAATAAAGGTGTATATAGCGAGTGTTAAATACTTGCTATTTCCATAACGTATGAATTACCTATTTGTCTGCTAAATACGCGTTTTATTGTAAGATATGCTTATTCGCATTGTTTAAAGCTAATTATGGTCTATATACAGGGTGTTAAATGCTTGCTATTTACATAATATCTAAATTACCTATTTTTCTGCTAAATAAATGCAGTTTTCTGCTTCCTATTGCAATTTATGGTTACTACACGACCCTTGCTATTCAATACACCCCTAAACAACCCTTATCAGAGCAATATATATATATATATATATAGATATAATGACAAGTGACTCACTATAATCCACACGGGCATCCTGCTGACGCGGTTTTTCCTAATTGGGGTTCTTCAGGACAGGAGTAGCAAAGTTGTAATATTTATTCAGCTACAGCTAGCACACAGTTTGTGTCGTCGTGATATTTCACCTGACATTGCAGGTTTTTTCTCTTGGAACAGTCGGCACGGAAGAGGTCCGACTCAACTGCCTTTAGCCAAAAACTATGATTACAAGAAAAAGTAACAATCATGAGTCTTCAATCCATCAAACTTAAATAAATATAATGGCAAGTGACTCATTATAAGCTACAATGGCATCCTGCTGACGCGTTTCGCCCTAATTGGGGCTCATCAAGACAGGAGTAGCAAAGTTGTAATATTTATACAGCTGCACCTAGCACACAGTTTGTGCCTTCGTGCTATTTCACCTGACACTGCCGGTTTTTTCTCTTGGAACAGTTGGCACGGGAGAGGTCCGACTCAACTGCCTTTAGCCAAAAACTATAATTATAAGAACAATTAACAATCATGACTCTTCAATCAATCAAACGTAAATAAATATAAGGCAAGTGATTCACTATAAGCCGCAAGGGCATCCTGCGGACGCGTTTCGCCCTAATTGGGGCTCATCAGGACAGGAGTATCAAAGTTGTAATATTTATACAGCTGCACCTAGCACACAGTTTGTGCCTTCGTGCTATTTCACCTGGCACTGCAGGTTTTTTTGTCTTGAAACAGTTGGCATGGGAAAGGTTCGACTCAACTGTCTTTACCCAAAAACTATAATTATAAGAAAAAGTAACAATCATGAGTCTTCAATCAATCAAACGTAAATAAATATAATGGCAAGTGACTCACTATAAGCCACAAGGGCATTCTGCCGACGCATTTCGCCTTTATTGGGGCTCATCAAGACAGGAGTAGCAAAGTTGTAAAATTTATACAGCTGTACCTAGCACAACTGTTCCAAGAGAAAAAACCTGCAGTGTTAGGTGAAATAGCACAAAGGCACAAACTGTGTGCTAGGTGCAGCTGTATAAATATTACTATTTTGCTACTCCTGTCCTGGTAAGCCCCAACTAGGGCGAAACGCGTCGGCAGGACGCCCTTGCGGCTTATAGTGAGTCACTTGCCATTATATTTATTTACTTTTGATTGATTTAGGACTCATGATTGGTACTTTTTCTTGTAATAATAGTTTTTTGGCTAAAGGCAGTTGAGTCGGACCTCTTCCGTGCCGACTGTTCCAAGAGAAAAAACCTGCAATGCCAGGTGAAATAACACGAAGACACAAACTGTGTGCTAGGTGCAGCTGAATAAATATTACAACTTTGCTACTCCTGTCCTGATGAACCCCATTTAGGGCAAACCGCGTCGGCACGATGCCCGTGTGGATTATAGTGAGTCACTTGTCATTATATTTATTTACTTTTGATTGATTAAAGACTCATGATTGTTACTTTTTCTTAGAATTATAGTTTTTGGCTAAAGGTAGTTGAGTCGGACCTCTTCCGTGCCAACTGTTCCAAGAGAAAAAACATGCAGTGCAATATTTTGATTGTGCATTATAAGTTTGCCAATATAAAAATAAAGCGGTGTAATAACTCCACTTATTAAATGCTAGTTTCAAATGTTGGAGTAATGTAAACTGAACATACACAATCAATTTTTACTGTACCAGTAATTAAAGAAAGGCCGCATTAAAATTTATTGGAAAAAAGAAATGAAAAACTTGCAAGCGGTGGTCGCTCCCATTGTTAAACAAACAATGTAACTTACATTTAGCAGATGATTTTAATGGCATTAATGAAAAAAGCAACCTACCGCAATTTTACTCCTATATGTCAAAGGAGCATATAGTGTCGTTTGTCCCGTACATCTTAAACATTTACTGCTAAACGCTGGTTAAAAATCAAAAATTGCCGTGCACCGTTCTGTAAACTGAGATTAAATCCATCTAAACCGAGGTTAAATTAAACTGTTAATTGTGGTGGTTTAATAATTTAAGCCTAGTTTAAAGTCTAACTTCATATTTAAAACCTTACTTTTAGTTTATCTTACTTTGATGATAACTTGATATAATCTTGTTCAGCAGCGATTTTTCGTACTTCTTTTTGTTATTTAAAAAAATGTTTTACTTGTAAGTGCTATTTGGCGCAGCTGCATTAAAATTCTTTGCGATATTTAACCATGCTAGACCCTTTTCTCTTGTGGTAACCTAATCGGATTTTCTATTTTCCAGAATGTCTTTGTACTTGGCGCAAGTGGAGATAATTAAAATTATTTCATAGTTTGTAAAATTAGAATTCTGGATCAATTTTTATTAGTGTCTTCACGTTCACTTCAATTGCATCGTATATAAATAAAATAAAATATATAGAAATCTAACTGAACTTCAAAATCGTATTTGGTAATATGAATGAAGTTAGCAATCAGGCGAATTTTACAATGTTGTCAAATTTTGCTGGCGTCATAAACTTCGGTTAACTGGCGATAAATATTACAAATCAACCAAACCTTAATGTACTCATCATATCAAATTTAGTTAAATAAATAATTTAACACAATTAATTGCAATATATAGAAATTCCGTTCGTTAATTAATAAGCATACAAAGGCTAAATATAGTTCCATGATACTGCAGTGCCTCTAAGCGCTCCTGGATGATCTCCTGTTATTTATCTATGGTTTAAAGTAAGCGGAAGTGGCCCTAAACGTAATTACAAATAAAGTTAGACTTTATATTGAAACCTTGATTTTCGGTTCTTTTGTTGTGTTGGCAGTTCTGAAATTTATTTATAGCAATAAGGATTGGGCCAATACAATTTCACCAACATGTCTGTAATTGTATAAGAGCAGCGCAGTTAAGATATTACTTTTATATTATCAAGCACTCTTCATAAGTGATGTCCATATGATTTCTTATACGTATTTTAGTTGAGGCCATTTTGAATTGAGGACGCTTCATTCGTGATACACGAACAATAGAATCCTTACATACAGTAAAATAAACTCGCAACTACGCGTTAAATACGTTGAGAATATCCCTTTTAATAAAGCAGTTATGGTGAGGTATTCAAGCTCGTATTCTTAATATTAATTGAATACTTTATAGGATCTTGTATATTTGTGAATCCCAAAGCAGAAGCTATATTTAACGTTTTTGGCTGATTTACAAAAACCGCATGATACAAACATTATTTAGACCGGTAGAAGCTCACAATAATCGAAGATTTAAGATTTATTTGTTAAGCATTTGACCATCGAAAGCACCGTTGAGAATTTGCGACGAACGGAGCAGACTATTCTACTTCTTCATATAGAAAAACGGAAGTGTAAGGTACCTATATACCAGTAATTATAAAACTAAAGTAAGTTTTCCCCACTTACTATAATGCACAAGTGGTTCACCTAGGTGCATGTTAATTTTATTACATAAAGAAGAATATATAGTAAATGTAACATTCTTGATACAAAACAAAAATACAGCCATTGAAAATAATTTTACTGTAGTTTTCTCTCTAAATACGCCATTTTTGTATTGCTTTATAGGTTAAATGTAAATTCTGCTAACGATTCGAATTATGTGCTTCTTCAACATCTTTATGTTTTTAAAACCATGGTCAATCCATATCAAGAGAATCACAGGAAATTATCTCATATTTTATATAAACTTAAAGACGTTGTCCTTTATTTTGTACTAGTTAAAAGCGACGAAAATCTAAAGGAATCTTCGTTATTTCGTACCGTTTTTTATTTATAAATTTCTAAAGTTGCATGAAAATGTTAAATTTTGGCATAAATAGCTTTACGTGTATATGGATATCTCAGCTTAGGAAATAGCTAGGTGAGCGAAACAAACACCATTGTCTTCAGAATATTACAAGCTTTAATTTGATGTATTACAAGGATGGGTTTTAAACATTAAGATTTATCATCTACAAACTGAAAATTTTTAGAAACTATTCCAAAACAACAATAGGAATAAAAAATTTCAACAAATTCTTCATTACTTCTTATATTTTTGTTTACAAACATAAGTCAATTTATATCAAGTGATCAAAATCGGATTTTTTTATAAATCAGACCTTAATAATAATAACTGGCACTGTGGCACGATACAAATTAAAATAATTAATACCCCTTTACCACAAAAAAATATTTTTAAAGACTAAATACACATTTCGACCATTATATGGTCATCATCAGTAGTAAACTAAAAAGCATTAAAAATTAACATTGTTCAGGACACCCTTCTGAGGATATTCTCTTCACCACATAGGCTGAAGCGATCCATTCCAACAAGCAATTTACTAAAATTTGTTTTGAACACCTGAGGATATTCTCCTCACCAATTAGTCTGGTGATCTCTACAAACAAAGTGAATTGTTGCCTTAATAAACAAAACCGCTTAATTTATACTAATATTATAAGTGCTTGAGTGGAACCAAAGTTAATCATACATTCCCATTGCTTGTTAAGCCAATAGAGAAACCAATCCAGATGACGCTATAGGACTCTTGTCAGTATTTAAAAGGGGCCCTTTGTGTTTAATTATTTTGATTGATTCATACGCATTTAGGGAGTAATACGTTGGCACCGTCTTCAACAGTCTGACATCCTCTAGTTTAACCGAGTGGCTGGGTTCAAGAATGTTTGACGACTTGAGATCTTTCATATTTACCATATTTGAAATAAACAATGTGCTCTTTAAATCTAGTTCTAACATTTCTCTTACTCTGACCAATATATTTTTGAAGACATCCTGCTCCCGAACAACAAATCTCACAAATTCTTGACTTTTGCAACTTGTCCACTTTGTCTTTTGGATTACCTAACAGATCTCTAATTTTATTAGTATTATTATAAGCAATTTTGAAATTGAATTGTTTCAATATTTTATTAAGACCCTTGGTGGTGCTACGAAAAGGAAGTTTGATATATTTGACTACTTCATTAGTGGTGCTAGTGCAAAGTCATTGATTTACGGATGTTATTTCTATTCTTACATTTTCTTAGAATATTATCTATAAGAACCGCAGAGTAACCATTGTGAATCGCTATTTGTTTAATAAGTGCAAGCTCCTTATTAAACCTGTTGCTATTTAAAGGAAAATTAAGTAATCAGTTCACTACAAAATTGAAAGCCGCCAGTTTATGCTGTAAAGTGTAAACTGTGGTTGGAGGAAGATAAAATAAAACGATTCACATTAGATTGTTCTATAAATCAAATTCTAGTTTATTATAGTTTCTAGTGACTAGTGTATCTAGAAATGGCAATTGTCCATTATTCTCTAGTTCGTATGTGAATTTTATGCTTTTAACTTTTGAATTTAATTCATTAAGGAAATCATCAACATTTGATTTTGAAGTGTCAAAAACATCAAAAATGTCATCCACGTACCTTATTCATATTATTGTGAAATATTTTGAATTCTCTTTAAACTCAGTTTCAAAGCGTGACATAAACAAATTATTATAAATGATGAAAGGTTGTTTCCCATTGCAGTCGCTTCATGTTATTCGTACAATTTGTTGTTAAACTGAAAACAGTTCTGAGACATGTAATGTGAAAGAAGCTTAATATACTCTTCGATTTTATTGTCATGAACGTTACTACCTATTAGAGCATCCTTTTAATATATCAAAGTACGTGGTATAGGAACACTGGGGAATAATGAACTGACTCTACTTAAATTAAGATTTTGTTCTCTTCTATTGCGAGATCCTTAACTTTATTAATAAACTCTAACGAGTTTTGTACAGCCAAACTATTTATCGTTAAATTTTTAAGTTCATTTGGTAACCAGTATAATAACCGTTAAGTCAGTGAGTTAATACCTGAAACAATTGGTCTCATTGATTTATCTTTCTTCTGAATTTTTGGCAAGTAGTACATTTTTGAAATTTCAGGGTTTAAAACTGTCAATTTTAATTTTAATGTCGTTTCTACCACTTTATTTAAAGGAATCTCTTTTTTCCTCTTTGTGACTATTGGTCTATAAGGACTCTTAGATATCAAAGTTTATACTTTTAAGATAGTCCTGTTTGTCTAGAATGACCAGCCTATTACCCTTGTCTGCTTTTAAACAATAGCAATCTTCCTGTTGTAAGTCTTTAATAATCAGAAGGTGTTTTTTGCTTGTTCTGAGACTTTTCTTGCGAAGGAACGTAAGTTATCAGAAAGTTGAATTTTGCACGCGTTCCTAATGAAACTTTTTGATTCCTCATCTAACCTTGAAATAGACCTCTCAATTCCTTCTAAAGGGATTTTCGTATGTTCTAACCCAAATTTTAAGCATCAATCAAGAAAAGATTTTTGACGACTCGTTAACCACTATTGAATCTATTGGAGGTGAAGCAATTTCCAGTTTTTGGAGGACTTACTGTGATTATTTAATAGTTTTTCTAGCTTGATATTTTGACTTTCAAGCCTGATTAACAATTTATGATTGTAAACCTCTAAAGAATGTTTCTGCAAATTACTCCATTCCTGGAAAATGGACTAATTGTGCTTTTTACAACTTTTTGTAAATCTAATATCTGCTCTAATAAAACTAATTCTAAGAGTTAAACTACGATACTTGTTAAGTTCCGAAGACCAGGAAGTCATGGCTAATAATAATAAATTAGGACACTGTGGCACGATACAAATTAAAATAATTAATACCCTTTACCACAAAACATTTTTAAAGACTAAATACGTATTTCGACCACTATGTGGTCATCATCAGTAGTAACTAAAATATAAAAAAACATTAAAAATTAAAGTTGTTCAAGAAACCCTTCTGAGGATATTTCCCTCACCACGTAGGCTGAAGTGATCCTTTCCAACAAACAATTTACTAAAATTTGTTTTGAACACATGAAGATATTCTCCTCACCAATTAGGCCGGTGATCTCTACAAACAAAGTGAATTAAAATTATAAACCTCGCATTATCTTATCTCTGCTCCATTGTACGACTCGTTAATGGGTTGCGGGTTCCTATGTATCGGCATTTACTAATAATTAATTGGGTTTTTAAATATTTCTTAGTAAAGGTGATTAATGCCATCTTTTCTATACCATTTGGGACGAATGAAGCGAATATATCTTAATGTAGTAAAATTAATGGCTTTGTACATGCAATTAAATTTGCTTACGGCGAATAAAATGTGTTCTATTGCATCTTTATGCACAGAGAATTAATAACATCTATATCTTAAAAATGAAAAACTTGTTTTCGTTAATATACATGGAGAAATTAATCGCAATTGCTTTCTTTACAGTAATGAAATGAAATATAATGCATCTTTATGCACAGAAAATTAATTTAATATGTTGATAAATATAAAAAAAGGCGTTTTTTCTGTGACGGGAAAAAATTTTGACATTTAACGTTTCTTGGCAGTTAACAAAATATCACTTTTTATGAATTTACTTTTTCCCCGGAAAAAAAATTAGTACTTTTTTTTCGGGTATGTGCAAATAAGTAAGAACACGAAGATATTTAATTTAAAGCCGGGTCCACACTTGTAACATTCGGGTGTAACATAACATCGTATCATAACTTTGTCGCGTTCAAAACAACCGAAATAAACAACTTAAGTAAGCAATTTTTGAAACCACTCACAGAATTAAAGTGACAGATATTTGATTACTTTAAAGGTTTCCTTAGCAACGCTACTCTAACTGTCCCCATAAGTACAACCTACTAGTTTGAAACTTCAAATTTGACATGGATTGATTTTTTGACTTTAAATGTTGTAATATTATTTTCAATATTAAATCATCGTTTTGCCTGCCACAGAAAAAAAGGGTGTATTATACACGGGTAAAAATGTAAGATTTTAACTTCGCGTCGGGAGACAAACACACCTCGAGCTAAAATCTAGTACTTTTTCCCTTGTATAATAAATAACTATTTATCTCTTAGTAATGAAAACTCGTTTTTATTAAGTAGACTTTTATTTACACACTCTCGCAATAAGATTTGTTTCATACACAGAAAAATATGCTATTTATTAAAACAAAATGAATTTAATGGCTTTTGTATTTATACCTTAATGACTCTCGTTTTCAGTAATGTACGGCGAAATTAATCGCAATTGCTTTTTTTACGGTAATGAAATAAATGGCTTTATATCTTTATAGCTTTGTATTTTACAATACGCTTATTTTTATACAGAGTGGAACAATGAATTTTCGGAAATTTCAATTCTCTCCAGTTTCTTTTTATTTGGGTGGGTTTTATTTATGAAATTGGGTTTTCAACATCTTCTCATGACCTTTTTATCACATGTATATATATATATATATATATATATATATATATATTTTAGGTAGTTAATTACACATGGTAAGTTGATAAATACTATCGTATTATAGTGAATAAGATGAAATAATAACTTAGACTTTTATGCAAAGCCCAAATGATCATTTCAAATCGAGCTAGTAATTGAAAGATGGAAAATATAAGATCTTGGACAGGACTTGAACCTGTATCTTAGTCTATCTAGGACCATGCGTTTACCAATAACGCATGGTTCCGGCAAAACGAGGATACAGGTTCAAGTCCTGCCCAAGACCTTATATTTTGCATCTTTCAATTACTAGCTCGATTTGAAATGATCATTTGGGCTTTGCATAAAAGTCTAAGTTATTATTTCATCTTATTCACTATATATATATATATATATATATATATATATATATATCATCATTTTGTTTTCGACCTTACTTAAAGTCGGTTTGACGCAGCTCTAACTTCTTTTCTATTCTGTGCTAATCTAAAAAGTTCTACATACCCTTCACAACCTAAATTTCTAATAATATGACTAATATAGCTTGGTCCAGGTCTTCCTATACTCTTCTATCTTTTTCTTATCTACCTGGCTCTATATAGATATTAGCTACCTGATGGTTGTTAAAGAACTCCAACATGTTTACATGATTCCCATTAATAAGGAAATGAAATATTACCTGGTTATCTCCTCCAAAAGAAGAAAAGGTGTTAAATTGTATATTATGGTAAGGCCTAAGCAATGAATCGCTGCCAACATGCCAGACCGCTAACTAATTATGAGTTATGTCATGGAGACGTTTATTAAGTTATATGTTATGGCAAGGCTTAAGCAACGAATCGCTACCAACATGCCAGACCGCTAACTAATTGGAAATTACGTCATGGTGACATTTAGTTAACTGATTTTTATGTATTTTTTTGTTTTGTTTTCGAACTTACTTAAGGTCGGTTTGACGCAACTCTAAATTTTTTTCTATTCTGAGCTAGTCTAAAAAGGTCTACATACCCTTCACAATCTAAATCTCTAATAATTAGACATATATATATATATATATATATATATATATATATATATATAAAAAGACAAGTTATTTGCAGTCCGCAATAAGAAATTGTGTAAAACAATATATAAAATAAGATGTATCTGTAAACAAACTCTATGAAAATAATAGAGCTTATTGACGAATACAAATCGGGCTGGTAGTTATATAGTCATTAACAAAACAGTAGCTTTATTACTTCACAGGGGAGGAAACATCCACTGACCGACGGTTTCGGTTTTGTTAAGCCTCATCAGAGTGAAATAGCTTCCAAGAACCCTATGAAGTAATCGAAGCTATTATACCAATATAATTTCGAAACTATATCTGTACTATGGCAAAAGTAAATAACACCGCCATCAGGTGATAAAACACCAACACTACTAAGTGTGGAAGTACAGAATTGAATCGAAACTACATAGTAAATTCTATAGATGGCTATACAAGTACGTCTGGCCATTTGAGATTTGCAGAATGTTACAGCAAAATTTATTTGCAAACGTAACAAACCTTCTCGTGGCGACACCCGGGTTCATGCCCCAAGGCAATTCAAATAATAAAAGACATTGTCTTTTATTATTAAAAATATTTTCAGCTATATACAGGGTGTGCCAATATGGTTTCCAACCCAAAGTTATGTTTTTTTTAATGAAACACCCTATATTTGATACCATATTCTAAAAGCTCTTTTGATGCTGATCAAAATCATTCAGAAGTACTATAGGTCCACAATGGACGGTTTGCTTTTTATGAGTCATTTTATGTCAAAATCATGTCAACTTAAAAAAATGCAGAAGTTTTCGCATTGAACTTGGAGAGTTGATTCTTTCACGAATAATTTTCCACATCCTGTTGTATTATTATCCATAGCGCAATGTGCTTGTTTTTACTTTTTATTGTACAAGGTGAAGCAAAAGGCAAAATGAACAAAAAGTCATTTTTCTTAAATGGCACCCGCCATATTGGATTTTGCCATGGAATAGCGTTTTTGTGGAGCTTTCTATTGTCATATAATTTTTTATAGGTTACATGAGAAAAAATTCTGAAAAATTGAGAAAACATATTTTTAGGTAGTTTTCATCATTTCTTTTTGCTATTATTTCACACTTAGAGTATACAACGTTTCCAGTAGCTTCAAATCTGCCTCGCAGCTTTTCAAAGGTTACAGTCCGTGCATTCTAAAGTTGGCATATTTTTGATGTTAGATTCGACTTGCCAATAAAGGGTTTCGATCAGCTTCTCCAATACAGTATATTATATTAATTAATTCTTGACGTGTGAAATTCATTGTGACATCAACAAATTGAACGGCAAGATATGTCAGATTTGATGCTAGTAGCCTATTTAGTTCTCTCTAGTCCCAAAACTGCATAAAAAACATGTTTTCTCAATTTTTCAGAATTTTTTCTCATATAACTTATAAAAAATTATATGTCAATAGAAAGCTCCGCAAAAACGCTATTCAATGGCAAAATCCAATATGACGGGTGCCATTTAAGAAATTGACTTTTTGTTCATTTTGCGTTTTGCTTCACCTTGTACAATAAAAAGTAAAAACAAGCACATCGCGCTATGGATAATAATACAACAGGATGTGGAAAATTATGTCGCGAAAGAATCAACTCTCCATCTTCAATACGAAAACTTTTGCAATTTTTTAAAGTTGACATGATTTTGACACAAAATGACTCATAAAAAGCAAATCGTTCATTGCAGGCCTACAGTACCTCTGTATTATTTTGATCAGCATCAAAAGAGCTTTTAGAATATGATATCAAATCTAGGGTATTTCATTTAAAAAAACATAACTTTGGGTTGGAAACCATATTGGCACACCCTGTATATAGGTATAGGCAAATCACTTTAAGAAGAACCCAACGTCATATGCCAGATTGCGCAGAAATGTAATAACAGTGGCGTAGTTGAGTTATTACAGTTTAAACGGAAGATATGGCGTTAAATAGTAAAAAAATAAACAACCAATTAAATTATAATTTAAAATTTTTAATATAATATCGCCATATGAGTTGTGTGCATCAATATCCCTAAAAAATACTGCTATAGCAAGGTTATTTTGTAAAATCCGATAAAGCAAATGATTGAATTCCATGGCCTACTTAAGTGGTTTCTATCTCATTCTAGTGTTCTGCAAACACATCTGTTGAGTAACTTATTGTTTTATTAATGTTAATTGTTATATACAAGATATTTTATATTAGTTAGATGGCGGTTTAAAACTGTCCGTCTGTGTATCAAGTAAAAATAAATAGTAATGAAATCTAAAACTTTTACAAGGTAATTTCCGATTGGTTGATAATAAAATTCTACGCCGCTAAAACCTGAATACTGCCATCCCTAATTACATATAATGAACTGTTCCTAACCAATTTTTGCTTTGTGCGCATGATGACGTTGGGTTCTTCTTAAAGTGATTTGCCTATAAAAATATTTTTAGATTGTGCAGCCTAGCCATGGCTATCGTTTAAAAAAACCGGAAGTTTATATCTTGAATAACATAAAAGTTATAGAACTTTCACGGAGGACGTGGACACCCTGTATATATATTAGATCCTTATAGGACAAATCCAAACCATCACCAAAACAAAAAATCAGGAAATAATAAATAAATGTAACAAATTAAATATAAAATAGTTAATGCCACTCATCAGTTGTAACACAAAAAGAATAAAAATAAAATCCAAGCTATAACAAATCAATGAGATGCTATTTAAAGAAACAGTTTTGACCTAACACATTATCTGTGACAAACCTAGTTCATAATCATTAAGATTGGTATCATCGTCCACTTTTACCTTATTCAACTTTTCTCCAGCAGCCGTAAGTGTTATGTTCTGACGTGTAGTGAATACACAGACTGAGTGGGTTTCACTACCACCTGCTAATACACAGTTTTTGGCCGCAGCTCAGTAAATTCAGAAAACCCTATTTTATCTGATGAATATTCTTTTTTAAAAAGTTTGTATGTTTCTTTCGAATTCATTAAAACTAATCTCTTTTACCACTGACTGTCATCGACACATAGTCTTTTTTACCAAGCATTGTTTGGCTTACAACATCACTGTTATAAAATAGTTTAATCTTATCGACTACAAATTGTTGAAGTGTTTTGTCAGGCTTTGAATCAGGACTAAAAATTACACCTTTTTCTTTCACTAAAGCTTTAGTTTTCCTGGCGGTTCTATTGCTTACAGTGAACTTATTGGGTATCCTTTTACACATCCAACTCTTAGAAAGTATTGTTAAAATAATGAACTGCTCATTCCTACATTCAGTATTTTTAAAGTTTTTATTCAAATACCCAAGAATTTCTGAATTTGGATCATCTCTTTTTTCACTTTCAACCTTTGCACTTACGAATTCCCAGTTAGTTTTTAGTTACCTTTTGTAGTTTTCTTTGGCAATAGCCTGGAAGTGTATTCTCTTTTTTAATATTGGAGATTCTTCAACATTTGAAAGGAATTTGTTTAGATAGTCTAGTGCTAAATACGAGCTAGTAAAATCTGTGTCCATCTTTAAAAGTTTTTCTAAGGTTTATAAACTCCTTTTATCTTTTAAAAGTTGTTTTCCGCAACTGTTGCAAATTTTCAGTCCAGCTTTTATCTTAGTTTACTTCAAAAATCCAGTCCTGAACAGGGCGAAGACTTCATAGATCACAAGAATTTTTCAAGTTGCAACAGTATACAACAAAAGTCATATTGACCTCCGTATTACTTCTAGTAACCAATTTTTGAATAAAGTAACTTTCATTTTGAAATGTTGAAATTTAAAAATAATTGCACTAAACCAATGCACTGAGTATATGGTAGGCATAGACCTATAACAACGTATATACTCACTACCTTACTTGTTAATGAAAGATGTGTAATACTGTAACATGTTAAAAAATTATAAATCCCAAATAAAATTATTGCCTTTCTGTACATTTTTGGAAAATTTTGATACGTGTGAAATAGGCGTTAAAAGAATTAAATTTTGATTTGTCTTGAAGGGACGGGTAACCCATAGTAATCAAAGGGTGTGTCAGCTAATTACAGTGGTGCGGGAGTGCGTTCCTATTAATAAATCAGAAAAGAAACTAAGGAAAAGTAAGAAAAAATACAAAAATAATAAGTAATCAGGTTTTATATTTAAAATTCTACATTGTGTTAACACTTAGAAAGTCTTTCTTACTGTCAAAATTGAGGGGCGCCAAACAGTTTGTCAGCGCAAGACATTTGATGTCATTTCTATGTATAAGACTTATTTCGCACAAAACTCCCTTGATCTGGTGTCATAAAGTTGGTCATAATTAACGAAACTTTTCAATAAATAAATTAAATAAAAATCAACATAAACTTAACCTCTATTAACTTAAAAATAATTTCCATATACATACAAGTATCCTTTATTCCAAGAATAAATTCTTAACGTTAAATTTCGTCAGGTTTTGCTAAAATAAATTCTAACGAAGTTTTTAACGAACCTAATCTAAGCCATCAACAACCATTCGTAATTCCAAATTTTTCCTGTTTTCCATTTACTTATTAGACATTAGTAACTCCCAAATTCTTGGCATCAGCGCGGCGCCTATAAAACAAAAAAGAGTAAAATTCCAACTTTGGGCCGTATTGTTGTCCTTTCCACAATACCTAAGCGTTTATACTATTATTAACCTACATTTCACTAATAAATCGTATTTCAAATCACTATTCACTCCTTAAGACGCTAATTCGTCCTATTCAATAATTATTTTCATTTTTAAATTATTTTCCTTCCACATAAATAACAACTATTGTAGTTCATAAATGCATAATTAAATTCTTACATGTACAACTATCTATTCACTGGGTAAATCGAGGGTATCTAAGAACACCAATGTTGCTTGCAATCCTTGCTTTAATGTTCCAATACAGAAAGCCCCTTGGCACTAATCAAGCTACCAAGTGCCAACTTAATGGAGGAATAACTCACCTGGTCCTACCCCTTTGTTTAAAAATGATTTTCTGACATTACACTTCTTGAAGACTCCCTGCCACTTACAGCAGTATTTCATTTTTTTCTTATCACTTGCCAACTTCTGTACCTTCTATCAAATCTTCATATACAACTAACTTGTATTGCCCCCCCCCCCTCCTCCCCGTATCACTACATTTTAATGTTTTCAGGTCAACGTTTCCTATATCGCTGACTTTAAATTTCAATTGGATATAATTCTTATTCTTTAATTCCCCTTCTACTTTTTATGTTGTCATTGGTTTTGCATTTTATTGCACCATTTGCTATTAAGTTTATCAATGACACATGTGAAGTTCACGTTACCGTGTAATTTACATAGATGTATATTTTTATTCCTTTATCTGAAGTCATAGAAAATAATTACAATACAGTATATTGTAAGAGCAAATTTCATCATCACTGTAACCATACACTTTGTATCCTCTTTGCCCTGCATTTGGTCTATTACATTGTAGTTAAGTGTATTTGTGGTTTGCTTGTGTGATAATTGTAACTAAGTCTATTAAATATACGTTATTCAACTAAAACCTCAAAAGCTCATATTTGGGATACATATTTGAATTTACTATTATTTTATTAACAATTTCTGAAGGTTTTTATGACACGCTTTTACTATAAAATTTGATGGTTATAATTGATTTGTTTACATTCTTGTGGTTTAAAATAATTTACAACACTTTATTTAAGTTCTCCTGTGTATTTAACAGAAATAAAAGAATTATCGTTGTGGTTTTCAGTTTAATTCGAAGAAGAAGACTGATTTAATTGCAAGTCTGGTGTTTAAGCACTATTTTACATGAAAATATAAATTATACAGGATATTTTAATAAGAAGATAGTACATTCAAGATTAAATATTATTTCTTTCACTTTAATTTAATGTTAGCGCAACACATCACGTTACAATTTATTATAAAAATAGTAGAATATCTATTGAACAAGTGAGTTACGTGTGTATTTATTATATTTAAAGGAAGTTAAGCGTTAATATGGGGTTAATATTAATATTTTAGGATGTTTCTTTTTTTAGTTTTTTATGCCAATGGATTAGTACTTTTGGTATGATTATTTACATCTCCCTTTAACCACTAACCCAAAGAAATTGACAATAATACACAAAAAAATCACAACACAGACTGAACAAAGAACTAAACTGAATTTCTCGATTCAAGCGATAGTATGAGACTGACTCAGATTCTCATAGTAGCTCTGGCTACAAACTCCTACTTATCTATTTCCTGTCGCACCCTATCTGACTCAAGACTCTCACCTCCTAGTCCTTGGCTCAACTCTATAAAACTCAGTACTGACACCAAACAAAAGTAGAGTTGAGTGAAATTTGTAATAAAAACATAAATAAAAAAAAATACAATTGAGGCTTACAAATTTATTTTGCAATTATAAACTAAATAAATGCGGCAAATTAATTATGCAATTGACTATTGAAATATTAGATATTTTTATGCCATTGAAGTTATTGCTTGACTGTCGGCTATAAGGTTACATTAAAAATGCATTTGCTGGGTGCCTTTGAACATAATTATTTTTTTGCTAGGTCCCATTAAGATGCTAACTTAAGTTTTGCAGGCTGCTAAATAAACACTTAAAAAATAATTAGAAATTTTTTGAAAATATTTCTTCATATTGTTTTTTGAACTTGTCTTTAAAAATTTTGAGTTTGTAGGTGAAAAATATTAATGTTTCAAATTCACCCTTGTAATATATCAACTTAAAGCTTGTAAAATTCTAAAGGTAGTGGTATTTGTTTCACTCGCTTAGTTTTATCGTAAGCCGAGACATGAGTAGAAAAGATGTGTTTGTACAGCATAGAAATTTAAAAATAGATTAAAAGCCTACCCTACCACATAAAAATCTGAAATTCATAGTTTGATACATACTACAGTAATATTTAAACAAAACAAAATGAATAAGTGAAGTCTGGTAAAAAAGTAATTCAGATTTGGATCACTTGATATGGATTGACCCAACAACATAGTAAAACAAAGTAATATATATATATATATATATATATATATATATATATATATATATATAGTATAATACACATGGTTGTCTTCTTTGAGATATAGTCCAAAAAATATGACGGATTAATAATGTAATCAAATACCTAACGTTTCGGTATGCCTTTATACCATTTTCAAGACTTAATGGAAACAGAAAATAGAATTGGCAAAAAATACATAATAAGACAGACCCTGACTACTTTGATTATTTTGAATTCTTAAAATTTAGTGAAAATAGAGAAACGATTTACATTATAATTGCATGTCAATAAATAAAATTTAAAAGTGTCTTAAGGGCATGTCATGCCACAATGGCGATTAAAGCGGAAAGTGATTTTATATATATATATATATATATATATATATATATATATATTAAAGTATAAAGTTTGCCGTATAACAGTTTGTATAAAGTTTTAATGCAAAAAGAACAAAAGCAAAATAAGTATAAATATATTGTTAAAAATATAACTTCACAAAGTTAATGTCAACACTTTTTTTATTAACAGGGAAACATTTAACACTGGAAGAAAATGTACATTAGTGGCAAATAAACAAAAATTAAAAACTAGGCAAAATTATTTCTAATACAATAAGTGCATTTCAATTTTTTAACATTTGCTTTTCAATTTGAACTGATAAGTATTACAACTTTTTCTGATGAGAAATTTTTTAGCTTAACAAAATAGTCCAATTATTTGAAATTTACTATTTATTTAAACAATTGAACAGGTGCTACTAACACTGATATTTTCGTTAATTACGAAATTGCATCTACTTTAGAAAGTTACAGGGTTTTTGAACAACAGGAAAAAATATGTATACTTTTTAACAGTTTTTACATTTATTTTTCTAGAAAAATCGATTTTTATTTATTTCCAAAGCTTTCAAGATTACAAAGAAACCAATCCTTTCTAGAAATGTTTAAGAACTGCAGCTACATACACTGTTATTTTTATATTTGTTGCAAACGATGACTTTATTTCTAATTCAGCTTATTTTTGAAAAATATAGTTTTTCTATGCGCTTAAATTCTTCAACTTTATCTTTTTTTTAAGATTTCTTATTTTTATGTAGTTTTTTAAATATTTGAACACATTTTTTTCTTCTTATTTTCGACATCTGTCTGCTCTTTATTGTTTCTAAAAATTTTATTTTTACAATTAAGAAACATCTATAATATTTATTTTATATTTAAAACTTACTTGATTGTAATTGGTTTATAAGAACGTCACACTTTTCTTCATTTTTATGATGGCCAGGCTTTTAAATCTCCTTATAATCTTTTCCTTTGCACGTGTCTTGTAATTTCGAAGTTTTGAGTTTCCTTTTCAAAACTTGGACTAAGGTAATTATTTAAATTTTGTTTGTTATTTAATTCTTCAATTTTCTTCTTTGATTTTGATGTTGCTTTGTGATCTTTGATGGGTTTTAAATTTTTTAAATTAATACGCAAAACCTTAAATTACAATTAATATTAAAATTTCAAAGTATCTTTTCTAGGAAGAGTCAACTTTGTTTCTTCAATGTTTAAAATATCTGCCATCTATATTACTATCATCTAGACCCCTCCCTTTATAATGGTTAGTTTGTCCCTGATTAATCATGATTAGAAATTTTGCCACTTTGGCAGTTTGTGACGTTCCGTTTTGTAGGTAGAATATTTTCTGCATTTTACACTCTATACCTTGTTTAAATAAATATTTGCTTTCGCGTTTAGAAAATTGGTCACTTATACGAGCCAGTCATGTATGATGCCTAATATTCGATATTTATTGCAGTTAAATGACCTAGTTTAATTGTAATTATATAAAGTTGCTGTGTTGTCTTTGAGTGCTAGAAATATGCTCAAAGCTATTTCTATTATATCATGGGTCTTCCGTTAGTATTGTTGAGAAAACAATTCTGCAGTATGGTTATGGAACTAGTTCTCGATATTTCGAGTATTGGTTTGCATAGCCTTTTTTTGTGATAGATATTATACAAAAATTTTATAGTGAAACTTGTTTCTTTTTTAAGTGGCTGGTGGGTAGTTGAAGGGTGATGTTTTGTTAATAGAAAATTTAATGTTTTCAGCCGATTTTAACCCACACTCTTAGGTTCTTTGAAGCAATGCTTACTAGACTTTAACGAAGAAATCTCACATGTCGTAACAACACATTTCTTCTGGTTGGCATTGGACACATATTTATATTTATACGTGATATTTTTTATTGATATGTGTTACTGGATATAAATATCTATAAGCATGATGGAATCAACCCCCTAATTTACTCTATTTATTTTTCTGTGATATTAATTGAGTGTTTATTGTATTGGACAAACTAGTGCTCTGTCTACATATCTATGTTGTGTATCTAATAATCGTTTTTTTTTCAGGGCGAATTGGGTCGTGTTCTTTTATTGCCATCTATGTACGAAATTTTGCAAACGGATTGCATTTTGGCATCTCTTTAATAAATCTACAAATTTTCAGTAACAGTCCTGGTTTTTGTTGCCTGAAAGGTGAAATCAAAATTACCACCAGACAAACCACCTTTACCGTGAGATACCATTCATGTAAAATTTTTGCATAGTAATTTTTTATGTGCCCCTGTTTACAGACAATATTCTTAATTTATTGAAAACATTGTAGAAACCCTTATTTTTCCTTTGATAACAAAGGCTCGGTTTGCCAATGCATAGTATAATTAAATAATATGTTGCTGTTGCTCTTATTCAAAATCTGACTGCTACTCTTATTAGAAACTACATTCAAACCTTAAATACTAGTGGTACAAAATTACTGTGTCAATACTATGACTATAAGAATTATTTAGCCAATTTAAGTAAAGTGCACATTTGCTTTCTACATGAAAACAACATTCAAGGAGGAATAAATGGTAGTAGGAAAAATTTTAATAACAGAAAGAAGAACATGTGGCTTTTCCCTGTGTATTTAATTTTTCAGGAATTTCATTTGAACTGTGTGTAAATTTTCTTCATATTTAAAAACTTTAGAAATTTTTCTCAGAAAATCTTGAAATTTTTCTAATTGGAAAGACCCGGTATATTTTCATGTAATTTGAATATTTTATTATCTGTTCAAAAATATGCATTATCTTAATTTTCAACTTTATGAGGTATCGATGCTGATTTTTCAACCCATTTATTTCACTAACCTATTAGTATATGTAACAAATATTTAGAAAAGGCACAGGAGTAATTACTATAATTGTAGCAATGTGGAAAATAGTGGGGTTAAAAATCCTAAGAGTTTGGTGCAAATGGCAAGAAGTAACGAAAATTACATACAATATATATTATGAAATATTATTTATTAATATATATATATATATATATATATATATATTTAATTCTATAATTATAGGGTAGTTTACAGGTAGGTTAAGTCAAAGGGGTCGTGGAATAAATAAAAGTAACTTCCAGTTAACAAAAGCACATAATTCCAGATATTATAAGAGTAAATAGGTCACTATACAGATTGTTAATTGAGAGCACACTGTATATAAAAATACATGGGATTAAATGCAGAAGAACATAGAAATATCCAAAAGTAGTTTACAAGTTAAGATAAGATTTGAAAACGCAACAAAATGCATCAAAATTAAATCAACAGGAAACCTATATGAATTGGCTTTACAAATATTTAACACTTGCGTTAAAAATATCATCGTACGCGCAATCTAAATTATGCATTATTAGAAAATCGTACGTGACATGAAGGATTCACATTTGTTCAAAAATCCAATATTAGTTAGGAAATAAACAAGCACCAGATTATTTCGATTTAGATTATAATGAATAACAAACATTGAATACGTGACTTAATAAAAAGAAATTGTTGGAATTTCTCAAATAATACCATGATATGTGAGAGTATTACGCGACGAGCCATGCATCAATTCTAATATTTGAACTAAATAATTGGTGAAAATTCCGAAGTACACAAAGATAAAGGTAAAGGTGTCGTCCCAACAAGTGAATGAACCAATGAAAAGCAGGTAGAGGTACGGCTTTAAATACGATAAGAATAAAGCGACGAGTTTAGTGAAAGTGCTAATTATTTTACGTAACCAGTGAAACGAAAACTAAAGTAAAATAATTTTGAAAAGTGTACGAATTGTGCAACGAATAAGCCGATCTATTATAGACGTAAGTAATAATGACTTAATTAAAAATTCATTTCTAACATTAATAAAACAGGGCTTTTATTACTGATATTTAAATTAGATTTTAATAAAGGTATTTTAAACTGGATTATTTTATTACTGGTATCTTAATACTGGCCTTTAACACTGATATTTAAATGGGATTTTAAATTATTTTAATGGTCTAAATACCTACATAAATGGGATTTTAATATCTACATCGAAGTTGTTCTCATACCGATTTTTAAAATTGGATTGTATTTTGGTTTTGATGTCGACTTCCAAATTCGACTCTCAATTGGACATATTCAGACTTAGCACGAAAAACTCTTGGGGATGCAGATTACATGCTAGGAAGGACTTCAGAACCATTCCAGGTTAGAAATCTTGATACAATTTATTGAAAACTGTTTTAATTCGAAATTTATCATTTTATCTGTAACAGTCAACAAAACATAGTAGGTTCATTGATCAATTTATGACAAAGGTAATAGGCATCTTGGAACGTTCAAAGGTCCCTAAAAATAAGTAAAAATATAGTTTTGCTGGCTTCAAATATCATAAATCTGGTATATGTAAATATTCTGAAAAGGGGAAAATTTTGAGAGTTGTAAATATTTAATCATTATATTGTGTATTGTAGAATTGCTTTATTTAATCAAATAAGCTCGTCGGGGCAAAAACCATAACTTAACATTTCACATCATAGGTGCTTGATTATTAGGGGTAAATTTCACAACAAAATTTATGACGGCTTAACGCTAGGATTAATATGACAGCACTTTAAATTATGCCCAAATCGTGGGGCAGAAATATCACAGCATTTTATGTAAACCATATCAAGGGGATAATAGAAATAACACAGCATTTTATGGTACGCCCAATTCTGGGGCGAATAACACAGCATTTTATGACATGCCCAAACGAGGGGCCTAATATAAAGGGGATATCACAGCAATATATATATATATATATATAATAAAATTGATTATAAAGTATTTAATGAGAAATCTGCTGCTGTTTATTTTCAGATAGTTTTTTAATATTAGGTTCATATTTTGTATTTATTAGTTTAACGCAATTCGCAGTGAATTCCCTGTCAAGTCTATTTCTATTAGAAGATTTTACAAAGATCATTGAAGAAAACAATTTTTCACACGAATATGTTGACCCAAACATCGTTAAAAAAGCACTAACTAGTTTTTTCATTAATATAAAATTTTTGGTAAAGAATCCCATACGTCTAATATAATATTTACAATTTCTAATGTGGGATCAATATTATCTGCACTACTTTCACACAGTTTTCCTTCTACTTCAGAAATCAAGTCTTCAGTTTTCCACACTACGCTGCTTCAAAATTCAACTAATTCCATTGTAACAGTTTTTTTGACCGCTACACTATATCAACGAATTTTAGTTCTAATAACTCAAGTATAGCTATTAAATCATGCGAACCATTTTTAAACAAACAAGTATCGATATTGTATGCGCTAACCGCCATACAGAAATGTTAATTTGGTTGCTAACATCAGGCGCAGAAAGTTAATACAACTATTATCAAAGCCAAACACATTTCCTGTTTAGTGCATAGCACATTTGCGGCACTTTCGCCAGAGTTCTCGTAGAGAAAATAATGAACCACTAAAGGTTCTGACGTGTAACTTATGCCTAGCTTTTTGTGCGGAGTACAGCCCTAATGCGCTAAAACACTAGGCTTTGTGATTTTAACAATGGTAAGAATTAAAATAATAATTAATTAGATCAACTAAATAATTTGTTGTAGCGCTCTTTTGGAAATTGTTCTTTTGGTAGTTGTTCTTTTGGAAATTGTACTTTTGAAGATGTTCGTTTGATAAATTTCCCTTCTCATAATTACACTCTTCGTAATTTTATTTTTGATAATCTTTAATAATTTTGTTATAAAGTTCCGTTTAAAAAAGTCGATTTTAAAGGACTTCGTTTCGATAATTACTGAGATAAACTCATTTAATAATTCTTTGGACATTTGTGTAGATAACACAGAAAACAATTATTTAATGATTTCGTAAAAGTACGATAAGATATGTTTTTCAACGCTTCGTAGAATTCGTCAACTAGATTTTTAAATTATAATTAACAACTTCAAGAAGTCGTTTCGTATTATCTGGTTTTACCAAAACTAAAGCAGCGAGTAGGCTGTGTTCAATAGAAGATAAAATTCTACTTTTACTTCTGCGAATGTAAAATATGAACGTCCTTCAACCGTATGATGGGTAGTTGGATTTTGTGTTACGTTATGGAAAAGCAATAAGTTGGATGCAAAAGAAACGTTCTACAAAGTAAGTAGAAATTTTTATGGTTTATAAATTAAGTCCGAAGATGCTTTTGAAAGTATTGGAATTTTGTTGGTCCATTTCGTGCATATAACAAAAACGCATGGAAGTTAGCATGGTCCAGTCCAAGGGTCACGCAGCTGTTCGTGTTTGGTGGAACATGTGGATTTGACGTCACTTGTTTTCTGAAAATGTATGTATAAACACCTGCCCAACATGTTGTGAAGACAACATGTAAAAAACACCTGCAGAGCCAAGGTAAGAGATTAAATTATTCTTGCATCATGTCTACATTTGGCGATCTTTAATACCAGGCTGCTTCAGAAAATATTTTTGTAACCATCTATTTTGACAAATCCATTTCGCATATTAAAAAGGACCTTAGTAAATTTTTGTTGACAATATTAGTTCAATACAATTACCGTTATTAAATTCTATAAAATAATGTGAAGTTAAAGAGTTCTTATTGATGTTTCATTTACACATGAATTCACTTACAATTTTTAAATAATGAATTAATAGAAAAGTAGTTAAAGTTTTATAAAGTGTAAACAGAAAAAGCAGATCTGACATTTCTGGTATAAATTCAAGTTAGATTTTTGTAACTAAATTAACATTTGAAGTCTTGATATTTTTCTTTGTATATATATAATTCTACCTTATGAGTAGATGAAGCTCGTATTATTTTTTCTTAAACATAAATTTTATATCTACAATTTTTATGAAAGTATCATTTTTAATTAAAGAAACAACATTTAATTTTCTTAATTAATTGTTTTATTCTGAACATGTACGTTCAGAAGTAAGGTGACAAAGAATAAGACCAGATAGAGTAAAGTGGTAAACCCAATTTAATAAGGAGCTTTAATAGCATTTTCAGTATTTAAAGAACAAAACTTGTGTTCATATTATTGTTGCCTGATTGGTCTTTGTTGTTTTCTTAGATGAGGTAGCAAGAGAAAACCTTCTTGTGTCTTCATTTTAGTATATTTAATTAAATTTTCTTTACAGTTCCTGCGTCAGCAGTTAATACGGTATCCCTCCTTAAGGACGCCCAAGTCCCCCTTAAGGAAACCCTGTGTTTAAAATTACAGACTTGGTGGCACCCTGTTTAAACCCCTGTTTTGTCGAGAATCTAGCCCTAGTAATAAAATAATGCTTTGTAAAAAGAACCGCGACCAATCCTCATAAGCTCTGCCCAAGGAATAGACCCCTAGCATAGTCGGAAGATAATTGCGTTCCATCATTTTAAGGGAATCCTTCCTTAAAGGTTACTAGTCATATTTGGGGATATAAAAATAACCCCTAACTATTTAACCCCCCAGTAAAGTAAAACACATTATACCATCTCTAAATTATCGATACCTAGACACATAAATTCGGTTAACTCCATTGTTTCAAATTCTGTTTTTAGGGATATAAAATAAAGTGAAATGTATTTTCTAAACTTTTAAATTGATTGAATCACTCCTCAAATTCTTGTTTTATTTCCTGCATAATCATTAAATATTTTTTAATTGAATTTTCTTAAATGTCAACCGAGTTTGTAAAAATTATTGTGTTTTGAAAATGTTTTTGTAATTGAGGAAAATATTTCATGATTTGCATTTCCAAGTCCTTAGTAAAGATGTCAAGTTTCGTCAAAAATATTTTAATATTTTCAAACATTGTTAAAACAATTAGTCCATGCCCTTGAAATTTTTTATTCAGATCATTAAAATGCTTAGTGAGGTCGCATAAAAACATTAAGGGCGCGATCGGATGTATGGTTGGCTGCCTAAAATCCATCAAAAAACAGGTTATTCTGTTTGGTAAATAACTTTTGTTGGATTGAAAATATGCAAAATGTAACTTCACCATTAGACTCACAAAACTTTGTACTTTCTAACGAAGGTTTGTTTTTTTTTCTAAAGTGGAGTAATACGCAAGAAATAGCTGTTAAAAGTAATGGTAAAAATTCACTTACTTTATTTTAGTTACTACATCTAACAGAATCAATTTGTATATAAAAAAAAGCATTCGTTGGATAGCAGAATACATATATAATCGTTCTGTTAAAAAAAAATTCAAAAATATTGATCATGATAGCCGTAGTGTACTGAATGGATTTTATTGAATTATTACATTAATTGTAGGCCATTTTAATAGAAGTTGTTCACGACTTTTTCCGAAGATGGCACTGTTAATGATGTGTAGAATAAGGTTTAAAACCAGAATATTTCAAATTAAATTATTTTGGACTTTGGTTTTGTCGCATTGAAATACCATTTGATAAGTGTAATATAATAATGATTGGATTAATTGCGAATATTTATGAAGCCAAAAATGATATAACCTCAACATCCATGGTTGTTTATAACAGTTTATAAACTTCCATGTTTATGTTTACAAGCGATAAGTAAATTATTACAGCAGTGTTACTTTGGGAAACTTATACTATGTTATAGTAGTTTTTAAAAAAAGGGTAGTGTGCCGTATCCCAAAACGTGACTAGAAATTCTACAATATTCAATGTAAGCAAAATATTGCTTCAGTTAGCAAAAGTGAAGTTTATTAAAATATTTTAGTGGAACCATCACACGGAATTAGGATACATATTGTTACAAATTAGGCTACACCTTTGCTACTCAGAAAAATGATTTACAAATTTGAACGATCTGGGGGGAGGACGTTCTCAAAAAACAATAATTATTCCTACATCATTTTACACTTCACTTTGGGAAGTTCATTGTCTTGTGTATCTTACCAGGGGTCTGCAATGATAATTATATTTTCGATTTGAAAAGTGTCAAAATCAGCTTTAAATACATAGGCAACTTTTAGTCTTTCCATTCTTTACCCCCACATAGCAGGCTTCAAAACTCCCACTAATCATGAAATATATATTAAGCTAAATTAAAAATAAAAGCGTAAAAGTTTGTTTAGGATTAAACGAATTACAAAACTAGACCTATCTTTAGGTGATTAGAAATAAACCATAAAAGAATTCCTTTTGGTTTATTCTGTCAAAAAATTGCTATTTTGTTACATTAAATTGCTTTGTCAAAAACGAGTAAACGTTTATTTCAATAAATATTTCATAACTAATAGAATATTTGGGGTCTTCGGTTTAATATCTTTCATCAAATGCTAATATCGAAGAAAGTATTTCCAATACAAAAAACTTTGACTTGTTACCTGTAAAGTGTGCTTTATTAAAACAAAGTTATTACAAATGTTTTATTTTTAATGAATAACTAACAAAATAAAAATAGGTTCAATTGTTGTAATATTTACACTAATGTGTATATAAGGAATTTTTAACCGTTGAATCATTACCAACCAAAAATTTAAAAGGAACACTGTTTTACACCATACGTAGCAATGTATATGATATAAAACTATCGGTAAGAAGAGGGAATAACAGGCATTTCTAAATATTTGTTAAACCCCATATTTTAAGGTCAATACATAAATGTTTAATAATAAATATACCAACAGCTTTCGAATTGAAATTGACTTTATTGTTTTTAATATTACATTAAATATTAGTATATAAGACATATTTGCAGGTCCATGCAGGCAAAGTTTACACTTGTCGGTGAAATAAAACATAAAATTAGAAAACAATAGAAGGGAAGCTAACTCAGAATATAAATGAGTGCAGGTACGTGTCCAACCAGTTTTTGAGATGAAGTTCCAATGATGATGATGATGAAGCATATTAACAACCCCTGTAAAACAGCATTGGTATCTGACAAGTGTATACCCGCAATAAGGTTACCTCACAACCATATACAATCTCCGTTAAACAGTATTGGTATCTGACAAGTGTAAACCCGCCATAGGGTCGCCTCAGATCCATATACAACCTTCATAGAACAACATTGGTATCTGACAAGTGTAAACCCACCATAAGGTTACCTCAGAACAATGTTGAAATCTACCAAAGAGGTAGCCTAAATCATAATGATTTCCTTCAAAATAAATATAAAAACGACTACTTAAGCCTTTTAATAATGCAATTGCACACTTCTTTAATAACCATCCTCTAAATTGTATAAATAGAAACATGTTAAAAATGTTTTCCAATTCCCAAGTTATTGAATTTTACAATAAAAATTAATCAGCTGATTTCACGTTAAGCGTATTGGCTACCTAAAAAAGTCGGTCCCAGGCCGTAACACAAATTGAAGGCAATTATTCATTTAAACTTTTAAAAATTTTTGCTTAGTGTACTCAAACCAAATATTTCAAACATCAATAAATCAAAGTCACCTTCAATTTATGTCATAAATGTCAAACTTGAAGTTTTTATTATTTTGAAAACGATCCTAGGTTATGGATCGAAACGTTAATAAAGATAATTTTAAAAACTATGAGTGGTTTAATCCCCAAAGAAGATTAAGAAGAATTCTAAATCTAAAATCACACTCATTTATACATAAAACAACCGGCATCAAATTCTAAGCCAAAAGCAACAGGTAACACATAAATATTCCCTTCAATGATTAAATAACTAATGGTTTTAGAATAAATACCAACATCATATTCAAAACAATGCTCCGACTGTCGACTCGATCGACCGTCTCGACACATGCACCTTCTGATACTGTAAATTCTGACGTCATGGAATGCATTCAGAAGCCTGCAAGTGATTACTAAGCTACTCTAACAAATACCTTCGAATATCGAAATGTACACTAAAATATTTGTAATAATTATCGACCAATGAGAAATCACTTAGAAACAGTACAGATTACTTCATTCGCCCCTTTGAAAAAGTTTCGAACAAAAATCATGAGGCTGGACATCTTCAGCACTCCTTTAAATAGAAATATATTAGCATGCCCCTTAACGTCAAACCAACCAATAGCTAACTGGGAGTTCTCTATAAAAACCCAGGACATAACGAAGTTATAACTGACAGTGTAAGGATATCAGAATTGAAACACCAAGATCTATCATAGGCAGATCTCCTTCCAATGTGGCAACCAAGAGTCGGTATGATAGCTACCGTACCTTTCACTAACTGTCAATAATGGTAACAGGTTCAAGTATTGAAATAAATTAGCAACCCACAAAAGACGTTAGGATACCGCAACATAATTGCACGATGTACGCTTCGGTGTAGAGACGTATTGGTGTTGCTCTGTGCTAATATCAATTTTAATACCTTGCAATAATTTTATGTGTGTGTATTATTACCGTTATCTTACTATGCCTTTTACTCGAGAACAGGTGAATGATATTACTGATAACATTAAACAATTCATAACTAACTTAATGCAAGATGTCAAATTCATGGAGGTTAACACTGAAAAAGTGCCCGATAGAATAATGCAACCGTTAGAAAATAAGTTGGCTGGTTTACACAAAATTATAAATGAACTTAAAAAAAAAGTCGATTTAAAAATAAAACTAGATGACCTAGAAAAATACACTCGTCGAAATAATATAAGAATTTTTGGTATGGAAGAAAAGGTTGATGAGGAACTGTTAACTATGATTCCTAAATTGTATACGGAGAAGTTAGGTATTAGAATTACAGAAGCTAATATAGATGTGTGTCACAGGGTTGGAAAAATAATCAGTGGAAAGGCACGGGCTGTTATTGTGAAGTTCACGGCTCACAGAAGCAAATATATGGTTTTAAGTAATAAAAAATTGTTAAAGGGTTCCAGTATTCGAATAGTAGAAGATTTATCTAGACATAAATATTTGCTTTACCAGGAATGCTTAAAAAGATATCAAAAAGGTGAGGTATGGTCAATGAATGGAAATATATGTTATCAAAAATGGTCAACGAACTAAGGTCACCGATATCACACAAATAAACTAGAATAAATTTACGTCCAGTTTGTGTGTTCCTTGTTTATTGGTTTTATATAGTAATTTAGTTTGTAATGTTTAAGAAAAATCATTGTTTATTATTAATTACTGGTGTAGGGTAGGCAGGTTATATAGTGTAATCAATTTATTTAGCATGTGATTGACGGCAAGTAGTTTTTACAGCAATCCCAATTATAGCAAGTGATTATTCCTGTTGTTCAGTATTTACACTCAATTAACAAATTTAATTTAAGCAGTTACTGTAATTATGCAACAACTTAAGTTAGCACATTTAAACGTTCGCTCATTGCAGCCACATTTTCAGCAAATTAAAGAGGTGATTTTGTTGAATGATTTTGACATATTCGGAACTAGCGCAACTTGGCTTCAACAACATATTACATCTGGACAAAGTTAGTATTGTGAAATATAATATTGTTCGTAAAGATAGACATACTTGGGGAGGGGGAATTGCAATATATGTTAAGAATACTATTAAATATGATATTATTCAAACAAGTAGCAAAATAATCCCCATAGGAGGTATTATAAGGAACTTTTTGATGTATTAGAAGATAGTATGAGATACTTTACTCGAGGTTGATACAGTATTTTGCATGGGTGATACGAATGTAGATTTGTTGTATTTTGGTAGTGTGGAAAGTAAATGTGCTTTTTGAAGATATAGGGTTTACACAGATGGTCAATCAAGCTACTAGGGTAACGCTTAACTCGGCAATAATATAATATAATATAATATAATAGATCGACTCACCCTTGCACGATTCGTACACTTTTCGAAATGATTTTAATTTAACTTTCATCTCACTGGTTACGTAAATAATTTAGCACTTCAGAGTATTGTCGTAGCCCAGTTTAAAATGTATACTAAACTCATAGCACCAAATCTTGCTTTTCATTCGTTCATTCACGTGTTGGGACGACACCTTTTGCCTTTATCTTTGTGTACTCCGGGAATTTCACCAATTATTTAGTTCAAATATTCGGATGAATGCTTGACTTGTCACGTATTACACTCACATACCATGGTAATAAATTGAGAAATCCCAAGAATTTCCGTTTATTAAATCACGTATTCAATGTTTATTACTTATTCTAATCTAAACCGAAATAAGCTGGTGCTTGTTTATTTCCTAGTTAATATTGGACTTTTGAACAAATGTGATTCATGTCACGCACGATTTTTAAATAATGCATAATTTAGACTGCGTATACAATAATATATTTTTAACGCACTTGTTAAATTTTTATCAAGCTAATTCATATAGGTTTCCCGTTGATTTAATTTTGATGCATTTTGTTGCGTTTTCAAATCTTATCTTAACTTGTAACTACTCTTGGATATTTCTACATTCTTATGCGTTTAATCTAATGTATTTTTATATACAGTGTGCTCTCAACTAACAATATGTATAGTGACCTATTTACTCTTATAATATCTGTATGTAATTATATGCTTTTGTTAACTGGAAATTGCTTTTATTTATTCTACGACCCCTGTGAATTAACCTACCCCTAAACTGCCCTATAATTATAGCAATATATATATATATATATATATATATATATATTGCTGTGATATACTCCTGTGAATGCGGGAACTGGGTCCTTTCAACAAAAAAATTCTAGTCCCACCGATTGGGCGTCATAAACTGCTGTGATCCTCTTTTCGCCTCGGCTGCTCACCTAATTTTATAAACCTCCTCATTCATAAAAAAAAACACATTCCTATCACAAACATCAACATTAACTCTATTTACATCAATATTCACAATACATTAAAATTTCACAATTAAAACTCAGCATAAATTTCAGTTTTAAAAAGAATTTCAAGATTAATTTTATTATCATTTTAATGAGCATCCAGAATTAAAGTCCTTGTTGGATGCCTACTAATTAATGTAACAATATATGCAGACCGGAGTCTGAGTATAAAGGGAGCATCTACCACCCCTTTACGTTAATTAACCAGGTTCGTCTAATTGAGCTCAAAGACATACCCAAATTTTCATCATAATCCCGAACATCAATACTAAATACCCCTTTGTACTTAAACAAGCAAATTTCATCTTAAAATTAAAATTTTATGGTTAGTATAATCTCACTAATGTCCATTTAAAGTAAATCAATTATAAAGTCATTCAACACACACCAAAATGTCAAACAAAATAGTATAAATTACCTGAAGGTTACTGCACTCGTAGCTTCAAGGTACATCGCCCCTTTTGTTAATCACACCATTCCAACTGGATTATATTTACAGCTTCTGATTCTCAACGCTTTTCAAATTTTCTCCATCACCATTTATTTAAAGTTGTTTCTGGGCTTTTCCGGACCTCATCTGTGTATATCTGACCCTTGTTTGTGGATCCACACACATTTATGAACCATTTAATTATTCACCCCCGCAAAATAGCAAAGAAATTCATACTTCTTTCACCAATATACGCCAAAACTGCCTACTAATGGGTATTCATTTGTTGTTGTAAATTTTGACTAATTAGTACAGTGATACTAAATTTTATTACCTTGTATCTAAGTGCACTCAAGTACATTCATGTTAGCACGTAAATAACAAACTATTTTGAATCACCCAAAATATACGAGCAAACTTTAAATTATTTTATCAAACTAAAATGCACTGTTTACCATCTTGAATCAAGTCGCGGATGTAAGAGAGCTTTTAACGCATCGAATAGTCAAAAGTCTAAGAGAACGAAATTCATATTACCACCGGTATATATAGCGGATAGCCGGCACGTCGCTTTTGTCCCCAAAACGGGTAATTCTAAAGAATTTCGCCTGCTATGTTCCCATTCCGTCGCTCACGCGTCGGTTTTTACGAATTTTGCACTCGCGCCAGTTGAAAATCTCAGAAAATTTCCACACGGCACGCAATGTCTGGAAATAACTAATTGGCTTTTATACAGAAATCGTTGTTTCTACCTCTGATATTTGCATCCTATTTTCAACCAATTGTGACCCTCGTGACGTTGCTTAAATCACGCCTTTTACTATATGTGTCTTTGCTTGACGCATTTTCTCTTTCCTTTTCTAACCTGTTCGTATTGGTGCAAATTGATATTCCTTATTATCGATTATTTCAGTCCATGTGGACTATCTGGGTTAAATAACCCCGTATCGCACCTTCTCGTGAATATTAAGCCACGGTTTCTCCAAGATTCTTTGTAACTATTAATTATCTGCAACATTTACGCAGAATGAGCTTTTTAAATAAACCCTGTTTTGTATTTCGTGCTAAAGCATCTGACCGTTTCCAATATCCTTAGAATCGACATGTTTATCTAAACAAATTAAACTGAAATTGCCTTTTAAAATACGCAGGTGTGTTCAAACATCCTACTTCTAACTAACACTTCTAGGATTTGCATTTTATTGGGTTTTTACCAGTTTATATAGATATTATATGTTACTAACGATTCAATTAACTTCAATTAAAAATAATACCCTTTAATTTTTAGTGAATCCTAATTAAATATTCAATTATTATCTGTACGTTTTGTTTAATACCGGTTACTTGAAATAAAGTTAATTAATATAAATTTTGCACGTAATTTCCATTTGTTTCTTTCTTCGGAATAATTAAATTACACGCAGAGCTTTTTAATACTGTTTCTTTTGATATAAAGCGTCTTGTACATGATTTAAATCTCTTATTTTAATGAAACGACCGAATTTATTTATGCGTCATGGTTTTAATAAAGCGTATTATCTAATAAAATTCCTTATACACGGTGATTAAAATTATTTGATGTGATTATTTAATTTTCTACCCTGGTCTAAATATGAGTAATATATATATATATAGTTAATAAGATGAAATAATGACTTAGACTTTTATGCAAAGCCCAAACGATCATTTCAAATCGAGCTAGTAATTGAAAGATGGAAAATATAAGGTCTTGGACAGGACTTGAACCTGTATCTTGGTTTTGCCGGAACCATATGTTTACCAATTATACCACCAAGACCGATGACGACAATTGGGAAATTTACAAATTTAAATCTTGTACACAACATGCAAGACATAAACCTAACTTTTAATTACGTTTGGATTTTTTGTCAATCATATCTGACATTGTCAAGTTTTGACTTATGCCAGTTATAGACAGGAAACCATGCTCAAAATTACGGCTATAAGTCAAGTATTAAATATATAAATATTTTAGGTAGTTAATTACACAAGGTAAGTTGATAAATACTATCGTATTACAGTGAATAAGATGAAATAATAACTTGCACATATATGAATACACACACATGTATGAAAGTATTTTAAAAGTATGTTCTAAGCTCCCCTTTTCTTAAATTACATTACCACTGGTATTGCATATTTATGCAATCAATCAAATAACATTGAGGGCTTTGTAGGTAATCTGACTACCATTTCTATTATAGGGTAACAGTAATTATCATAAATGCTAAAGCTATCATTTTTTCAGAGCTGGGTTCACAATGGCCGCTACAGTGGAGAATTTCTTAGAATTTGATCAACATAAAGAAATGGAAGAAGAACTAATTGCTACAAATAAAGGCTGCTACACTTGCCCTGCTTTACTGCATCAGAATAAAATTAAAAAAGAAATATCTGAAAAGTTAGATATTTCTAAATTTGATGCAATTAACCATACATCAAATAACAATTGTGACTTATTTAGTGTAGATGGATTTAAAAAAAGTGTGAAAGAAATTCACTCAAACATGAGCTTGGAGTTAAACAAGACTGAATGTATCGATGTTAAGTTAAATAGAAATTTACAAAACCGTGGGCAATTGCATGATATGCAAAAAGATGATTTATCAGTTACTTCTACTCTAAATAATTCTATATGTGAAGCTCCAGAAAATCTGAATGCTGGATTGGAGCTTGGTGTAGAAGTTACATCTGTTATAAACGAAGTTAATTTGGAGCATAATGAAGATACTGTCAATTATAAGCAGATTAATTCAAACATAAATATAAACTGTGTTATACCAAACAATCATATTGCTATTGTTGATCAAATCAACAGAAATAATAACATGGAATTAACAATTCCCTCCAATTATTCGAAGTCAAGAAGGAAGTTACCGACAAAAGCTAAATATGGCACATTTAGTTCCTTAACTTGCCAAAACCAGACAATTAGTAATAATAATAAAAATGTCAAATTTGACTTAAAAATTGGAGAAAACCTTGATAATCAAGCAAAAGCACAATTAAGGCATAAAAAAAGAAGGAAGTCCCCCATAGTATATATGAAAGATTTATCCAAATCGAACTATAAAGAAAAGAATGAAAAAGAACATATACTTTGGAGCAATAAAGTTAATGCTCTTGCAAAATATGCCACACATCACGGCATTAAAAACACCAATAGTAATTGGACACGTAACTTTGAGAATAATAATGACTTTGAATTTAATACTAAAAATTATTTAACTAATATTGAAATAGCACCCGTGTCATCTGAAAATAGTAAGAACCTCATAATTGATACAGTTCCAGCACAGCATAGAATTAATAATCGTATGGTAAAGAAACCTAACATTTTGAAGCGTACCAAGTCTGATATGCCACGGATATCGAAAAAGGTCTATGATACATGTAATGAAGGTAAATCAACTGAAAATAGTCAACCTGCTAGTAACGAATCAATACTTCTTAAGAATGGTAATGATTCTAAATTAAATAATGCAAGTTGTATAACTGATACTGGAGTACAACCAGTGCTATCTCAAAACAATAGCTACAATATAATCGATTCAATTGCTGCAAACAGTATAGTTAAGGAATACACTGTAAACAAAAGCAAATATTTAAAGCATACTAAAGATGAAGCATCAATTATATTGAACGAGACATTTTATAAAACTATAACAGATCGCCATATAATAAATCATCCATGCAATAAAGATGATTCAACTAAAAATGGTGAACTTCGTAGTAATGAAACAAGGTCTGATGGTTCAGACCATATTGAATTTTCTTCGCGCGATATGTATCCAGACCAAGAAAATATTTTAACTTACATAGACTGTAAAAAAGAGAATACCTATAAATCCAAACTTTTAAAGAAAAGAAAACGGAATATCAAGCGTAAAATAATACAATTACCAAAATCTCAGAGGGTTAAGTACGATAATATTCGTTCAGGGCTCCTCAGTGGAACGAGTCCTTTTACAAAACAATGTTATAAGGCTGCTATTGGCAGTTTAGAAGCTATTAACTATGTTATATACAACAATAGAAGACTAAAAGTTGTTAGCAGTAGCAAATCTCAAGTGATTGCTAAATTTAATCATAATATTTACTTTAATCCAAAAAATGTATACAATGAAAGTCTTAATAAATGCACGGAGCAGAATGGCAAAAGACCATTATTGTTAAGTGATTTGAAATCTGGTTCTAAACAAATCAAAACACAAGTATGTCTGACAAAACTCAGTGGGAAAATGCCACGTATATATTTAGATGTTGTGTATGAGTGGAAGAAACCAGTCAATCCTAGATTGGAACATTTTATTCAATTAAATTATACTGCTTTAACTACTGATGATGTTAGTTATTCTTTGTCTGCATTGCATGTTAATACTGTCAACGTAGAACCAAAACTATTTACTTTTCATATTAGTTGCGATAATGAACTAGACACTACTCAACATGCAGAAGCTAATGATAAAATTATCAATTCTGTAATAAACGATTTGTTGGATTATGTACATAGATCAATAGATGTACTTAATTATATAATGGAAGATGATTATGTGCCTGATGAAGACAATTTAGTTGATGGTACTAAAACAACTGTTAAAGCCAATGTAATCACACAAACAATGACTTCAAAGAAACGAAGTAAAATAGATATTGAACTAAAGCGTCTAAATTGCCCAATTGTTTCAGTTGAAAATACACCTTGCCTAAAAGCATTTTGTAGACTTGGCTGCATATGCAAAAGCATTGATTGTTGTTCAGAATATTATGACTCCAGTCATTGTGCTAGACCTGGATGTATGCTGAACTGTACATGTGGTTACCGTGGAAAGTACAGTGAAAGGGCAATTGAATTACAACAAGAAACTAACATTTATTCTTCATCTTTATTCAAACACATAGATGATGCTGCTAAGAAGGATTTAGCAAAGGTAAGGTTTTAATTTTTTTATTATAGTTTTATAAATTGCAAGATATATTATCGAAAATATTTTTAAAAATATACGCTTGAATGCATAGAGGTATAATGTGCAAGATTTATTATACTATTTCGATTAATAAATTTGATGTCCAATTAAGTACAAATCTTATCCATAAAGGTTATTTTAGAAACAATACTGCTAGTGTTTAAAAAAAAAAAACCTCTCAAACTCCCTAAGTTTTAAGAAACAACCTTCAAATGCTTACATAAAACTTTTGGTATATTAATTTAGAGGTTCATTATGTTGTTACATTTATTTTCCGCATAAGTTAATTACACTAATTTTCAACTCAAACCCCTTGGGCGTCATAAGCGAAAATTGATTTAGTAAACTTAAAATAACCCTGTCCGTTGCTAATTCATTATCCCTTCGTCTAAATTCCATGTTCACTGTTCAATAAAATCGTTATTTTAGAAGTAATAATAAATACGCTTTCTACAAATTTTCATGTTGAACTTAGTTATTTCGAAACAACAAATTTACGTTACAATTGAATGGTTCGTATCCTGTTTTTAGGTAACCTTCAATTTGTTAAACATTACGACCGCGTATAATGGATTTTCTCGATGGTACCAAAGTAACGACTTGTTGAAGATAGTGCTCGCGCACTATCCAGATTTCGCGCTTCGATAAGTTAGGATGTTTGCTTTGCGAGCTCGTGTTATTGTTGAGTTTGATTCTGCAGCGTGTGCGTCGAAGGGTTTTCTACATTTTATTCGTCACTGTATTTCAAAAAGCGATGCACGTCTTTCTGTTCAACAACTAGGAGATAGCCTGCGTGTATTCGCTTTTTTTAGCTGGAGACCAAATGGGTTCTTTGGTTATGTAAAACAACTTCTTTCTTTATGTAAAACAACTTCTTTCTTTACGTAGGACGACTACTTTTGTCCGTAGACTGCTGCTGCAATTATGGCAGCAGAGTAAATGTATGCTGACGACTATGGCAATTCTATGCTGACTCAACCCCGACGGTTTGCAAGCTAAGTAAAGGGATACCTACAGGTATGCAACTTGTTTTCTTTTGTATGCATCAATGGCATATTCCGTATCAAGGGTTGGTGTAGTTACGTGATAAGAAACGTCACCTTGTAGAACTATTATTTGTTGCTGCGATCCGATATTATCACTCTACAGGTGCGATGTACTATTTTTAAAGGTGCGCGACAAAAGAACGCACATGTTTATTCGCTTTATTAATTAGTTACTTTACAAAAATTATTAGGTAAAAATTTAAAAACACTTGACAAAAGCTCTAACAGTTTTTATTCGATACTGATTGATTTTATTTTGTGTAAATATGAGATGTGCACTTCGAGCTAAATTTCTAAATTGTCCGTAGAATATAATTGTTGACTGTAAAATAGTAACGCTTAATTTATTTTCTTTTTGCTTGTTTGTACAGAATCCTTTATTTACTTTTATGTGTTAATAGATAATCGTGGGCAATGTACTTTATTTTTTTTGTTTCTTTTTGGTATGTAGGCGAATCCCCCGCCCCACTCTCAGCGGTTGGTAGTTAGCCGGGTATGTACTTTTCATCCGGCTACGTCTAGGTACATAGCATAGCTACTGACGCCCTGGCGTGGGGCTGCGATTCTCTTTGTGACTAATTTCGGCTGCGAATTTGTTTTAGTTAATTTTTTCTGAGCCCCGATTTTGTTCTGTGTAACGTTGGCTAAACTTTTGCTTCGATTTTGGTTTTGGTTAGCGTTCACTTCGATTTTGTTTCGCTTAATTTCTGCCACAATTTTTGTTTTGCCTCTCGGCCTGATGCTACTTTTTTTTTCTTCCTTTACGTTCAGACTGTTATTTATTCTTTCCTTCAGCTCTTTGCTGTCCCCCACATGCGGTTCAATCTTCTTAAATTTTAGTTTTGCTTCTTTCCTAATCGCTTGATATTATCGGTTGGTTAATTTAACATTATTGGACTTGTGTTTTCGCTAATAATCCTAATCCGTTGAAAACGCTGGCGCCCAAGATTTTTCGTTTTCTTCCTTCCCTCTCTGTATGTTTGGTTCTCCCCATCAAGTTTAGAGTTAGTTTCCTACGATTTTTTTTCTTTTATTCTACAGCCCTATTCTATTTTGTTGTTTCGCTCCTATTAGTGTTCATGAAGTTTATCCGTCGGATATGTTTTAAATTGTCCTGTATTCGCAACAATTTTCTTTTCTTTTTCTCTTGAGTTACAGTTAGCCTTTATTTAGTTACTTTCTACCAATTTCTTTCTTATTCGTATTCAAGATGACTTCTTTTTCGGCTTCCCACCAAGGTCTTCCTGTGTGGGAGTGGAATTTAAAATTTTCTGGTACCCGAACACTCTTACCGTACATGATTTTTTGAGACGGGTCCAAGAACTCCGACGAACTCACCATGTGTCAGAATTGCAGTTATTTGAGTCTGCAGTGGATTTGTTTGAGTCGAAAACATTACTTTGGTATCGTGGTTTTCGGCATAGGTTTTCTGGCTGGAAGTCGTTGTCTAATTTACTAACTCAACATTTTGAACCCTTGGATTTTACTTATAAGTTTACTACTACTGATGAAAATACTTTTGCTTCACATGACCGAGTTGTTAAGATTTCTCCGACGCCTACGAGTAGATCCGATACTTCTTCCGTACGTTCTACTGTTCTTTCTCCTTGTTCTACTTCTACTCGTCAGGTCGTATGCTTTAATAGCAAAAAACCTGGTCATGTTTCGACACGTTGTACTCGTCCTCAAGTACTCCATTGTTATTGTTGCAGATATAAGGGAGTTTCTCGCCGCAACTGTCCGAACTGCCATCCTAGTACCAATTGTTCTTCAAATAATCCTTCAAATTCTGCCCTCACCCCTAGCTGCCTAATTTCTTCTGCTTCTCACTCTACGTTATCTTCTGTCACTCATTCATGTTACCCTGCTCCAACTAGCAACACATACCCTTCTTCAGCAAATATAACTTCGAACAAAATTTCCTCCGTTTCTAGTTCTACATTCTATTCTACTCCTCCTTCTTCTCGTCCTACTTATTCACTCTCACCCCAAACTGTGCCTCCAGCACTATTAAAACTCATACTTCAAATAAATGACTTGCAGGTAGCTTCTCAAGAGTTTGTTCCCGTTTTTCTTAAATTTTTTTCTATCCAAGAAATTTCTATCGTGTCTGCAAGCACAAATGTTGCGGACGTGACGATAATTCCTAATTTAGTTAGCGAAGGTCCTGTTGAAGTCCATGAACCTGTATTTTTAATGTCTGTTGCTGTCAAAATTTTACATGTTCCTGCTTTCTTAAATTGTTCTACTCAAGAAATTTCTGTCGTGTCTACAATAACAGCTGTAGCTGAAGTGATGATAACTTTTAATTCAGTCTGCGAAGGCCCTGTTGAAATTAGTGAACCCGTAGCTATAATGCCTGCTGCTGTCGTTGTTCAAGTTTTACCTGATCCTGTTTCGTTACCTACTCTTACTCATTTTTCTCATGCTGACAAAATGTTACTCGCTTCTGTTCTTTTAACTAAGGTTGGTGAAATCCTAGCTGATGTCTTGTTGCCTAATGTTGACGAAGGTCAACTTGATTCTGTTCCTTTATATAATATGGTGGAAGTGTTATCATATTCTGCTCCTTTTCCTAGGGTTGATATTCCTACAGCCAATGGTGTTTTCTGACCTAACTGTGATACTTCTAGTGCTTTATCTAACGTCGATGAAATTTTATCTACCTCTGTCCCTCTAGTTAACGTAACGGAAGTGTGTTCCGCTTGCGTTTCTTTTCGTAAGGTTGATTATCTTACAGCCAATACTTTTTCTACCGTAGATATTCTGAAAACCCATGATGTTTTCTTTTCTACCATTGACTTTCTTACTTCCTATCCAAACAACATACAATTTTCTTCCTTAACTCGTTTGAGTTTTCTAAACTGCCCTCGCCACCTCCTAAACCGCTTGCTACAACTGCCACACCCTCTGCTGTCCCTGGTTCGCGGAAAACTTCCCACAAGAGGCAGAAATTTGTCTATACTGATGCAGAACCTGAAGATGTTGGTCGACGAAGTCTTAATGTCCTTGACCTCGTTTCGTTCTCCTTCTGGCGGTGTCAACGCCTTAAGCCCAATATCTAGTCCTCGCGCCCCAGATTATGACGACTTTGCTCTCCTTCGAACATGATTTTTGGACATTACGATTTCATTTTACTTCCCTGTTTTACGGGGTTTTCTTTCGTTTTCTTACTTTTTCTTTTACCCATGTGGGTCCGGGAATAGAATAATCCCATGGTGCGACCTGCCTGTCGTAAGAGGTGACTACAGCGATCAAACACATACACACGTGCACACTTTATACATGCACAACACATATGCACACACATACACACATGCCCACATCCACACACACTCACCTACTCATACATCAACACACACACACACACATACATGCACACGCATGCACATGCACACATATACTCATACATAACTACACTGGGGTTTTGTTTTATTTTCTTTTGTACGATGTTTGTTTTTTCTTTTTTCTCGTTCCTTTCGTTCCACTTTCCTTTTCCTATCCTTTTGCTGGTCTTCTTTGCTGTCAGTCCCTGGTCCGACTGTGTTTCGTCCATTCGCTCCTGTGGTAGGTGCTTTCTAGTCCGTCTTTCTTTCTTCAGAAATCACGACTCAGTCGACTTTAGGACTAGTTAGCATTTCTTTTCTTCGGTTCTTCGGCTTCGACTACCACAGTTGAGAGTACATCGTTTCCTTTTACCAGCACTCCTCCTCTCTTCCTCTTGTTCTCCCTTTACATACTTAAGGCTAGACAATTTTGTCCTGTATTGGTTACTGCTAGTTTTCTTCCTCATTTCATTTCTTGCTTTTTGGTTTTCTGCAGGAAACCACTACTTTTCTTGAGGTTGGAAAACTTTAATGTTTCTTTCAGAGATACATCCGTCCTCTGACGACTTTTCAGTGTCCGTGCTGTTC
The DNA here is from genome assembly GCA_036346225.1 of Platerodrilus igneus. Classification (NCBI taxonomy): domain Eukaryota; kingdom Metazoa; phylum Arthropoda; class Insecta; order Coleoptera; family Lycidae; genus Platerodrilus; species Platerodrilus igneus. The sequence continues at coordinate 1,516,991 of JARFIW010001133.1, read as the reverse complement.
CATCTTAGTCCTCACTGATTACGTATTACCCGTCTTCCATTTCTTCTTTCCTTTTTTTCTCTCTTCTTGGTCCTCCCTTTCTATTCTTGGCTCTTCAAGCCGGATAGAAGTTTTTTTGTGTGTTTTGTTGGGTGGTTCTTTTTTTGGTCTCTTTATTTTCGTAACGAGTTTTCTTTTAGTTTTCAAGCGAATTTTTTTTCCTTCTTTTCTTCTCTTTGGGTTTTTTTTTGTTGGTCCTGCCCACTCCCATTATTTTGCTTCCCTACCCCGACCTTTTAATTTTGCTGGGGGGGATTTGTTACGTTTATTTTCCGCATAAGTTAATTACACTAATTTTCAACTCGAACCCCTTGGGCGTTAAAAGTGAAAATTGATTTAGTAAACCTAAAATAATCCTGTCCGTCGCTAATTCATTATCCGTTCGTCTAAATTCCATGTTCACTATTCAATAACATCGTTATTTCATATAATAATAAATACGCTTTCTACAAATTTTCATGTTGAACTTAGTTATTTTGAAACAACACTTTTACGCTACAATGAATGGTTCGTATCCTGTTTTTAGGTAACCTTCAATAGTTAAACATTACGACTGCGTATAATGGGTTTTCTCGGTGGTGCCAAAGTAACGACTTGTTGAGATAATGCTCGCGCACTATCCGATATAAGCCGGGTTTTCCAGTTTTCGCGCTTCGATAAGCTAGAATGTTTGCTTTGCGAGCTCGTGTCATTGTTGAGTTTGATTCTGCAGCGTGTGCGTCGAAGGGTTTTCTACATTTTATTCGTCACTGTATTTAAAAGCGATGCACGTCTTTCTGTTCAACAACTAGGAGGTGTCCTGCGTGTATTCGCTTCTTTTTTAGCTGGAGGCCAAATGGGTTCTTTCGTTATGAAAAACAACTTCTTTTTTATGTAGAACGACTACTTTTGTCCGTAGACTGCTGCTGCAATTATGGTAGCAGAGTAAATGTATGCTGAAGACTATGGCAATTCTATGCTGACTCAGCCCCGACGGCTTGCGAGCCAAGTAACAGGATACCTACAGGTATGCAACTTGTTTTCTTTTGTATGCGTCAATGGCATATTCCGTATCAACGGTTGGTGTAGTTACGTGACAAGAAACGTCACATTGTAGAACTATTATTTGTTGCTGCAATCCGATATTATCACTCTACAGGTGCGATGTACTATTTTAAAGATGCGTGACAAAAGAACGCACATTTTTATTCGATTTATTAATTAGATACTTTACAAAAATTATTAGGTAAAAATTTAAAAACACGACAAAAGCTCTCACAGTTTTTATTCGATATTCTGATTGATTTTATTTTGTGTAAATACGAGATGCGCACTTCGTAGCTAAATTTCTAAATTGTCCATAGAATATAATTGTTGACTGTAAAATAGTAACGCTTAATTTATTTTCATTTGCTTGTTTGTACAGAATCCTTTATTTATTTTTATGTGTTAATAGATAATCGTGGGCAATGTACTTTATTTTTTTTGTTTCTTTTTGGTATGTAGGCGAATCCCCCGCCCCACTCTCCGCGGTTGGTAGTTAGCCTGGTATCTACTTTTCATCCGGCTACGTCTAGGTACGTAGCAATGTCTCCATAGTTATGGGTTTCAGTAATATAGTCGTAAAACTTTTTACTCATTTGAGTTCAACATTAGTGGAGAATTTAAAAATATTGGGTCAAACAGACATTAAAATAACTGCCTTGATAAAAAAAACAATTTAAACTAGGTTAGAGTGAAGAATATTAGGATTTTGAAGACTTTGGGGTTTTTCTGCCTATGGTTTTTCAAATTCCTAAGAAAGTTATATTTTGTTTATTTAGTGGAAATAATAACTACATTTTTGGTTTTAATAATTTAGAAATTAAATATACCTTTATGATAATACATCAATCACTTTGTACTTAGATTTTAAATTACGATTAGTTGACCTGTAAGCTTAATAATTACAAATCGTATATTTAAAAAGACTTTAATGAAAACTAGATGAGTTAACAAACGAATCCAAAAATCAAGGTAATCAATAACTTAAGCAACAAAGCATCTGCATGTTTTATAAAACAATTTTAAAAATTTTTTAAGAGGTCTTAGAGTACACATTGGCACATACAGTTTTATATTACAGTAGTTGAGGACAAGTTACTACATATTAATATTTACACATGAGATGTATAGCTCTAAAACATTCGTGAAAAATTCAATTTCTCAATTGCACTAAATTAAAAGTTATCGAACCATTAAAAAGTTTCGATTTGGAAAACATATTTACTAGCCTTACTATACTAAATTATCCATAAAAACTTGTATGCTATGGTATGAAATTTAATTTGTTTGCTCTTAAATTTTTTGACTAATTCTTTTAACAATGATGGAGGATCAGTAAAATTTCCTTGATATAAACATTATAGTGTGAACACCAAATAACAGTACCATACTCCAAAATTGATATGGAACACCTAACGTATAAATAATTTTTATCGTGTCGATATTTGTAAAATCCGTTACAAAGCTATTTAAGAAAATCCAATAATTGAGTTCTTCATTACAGTTACTTTATAAGTTTGCTGTGGTTGAAGCCATTGACAATGTATTGGTAGATCAGTGGAATCCTTAATCAATAAAATTGCCTGGCACTACACTTTTTAATATTTATTACTTTTACACCAAGAACTGCTATTATTAAGATCTAATTGCAATTCCTTGCAGCATTTGGTACTAACAACACTAATAAAAATCTTAAAATCATCTGTAAAAAGAATATATTTGCTGTTTAGAATAACATTAGAGAATCATAATAACAAAAATAAAAGTAGACTTTTATTGTCTAAAGTCTACTTTTATTTTTGTTATTATTGTCTAAAACCATGTTGGTTCTCTACAATTATATTTCTAGATATAAGATAAGTTTAATTGTGTTTAATTTTTTAAAAAAACTTGGGTATAGCATTCAATATGGAAATGTAACCAATTTTAAAGGTTTGTGTGCCATGATTGGTTTTCCAACAAACAAGAAAATAGCCTTGCTTATTTGATTCATTGAATAAAATATAAAGAGTCTATGACAATACATAATCTTTTAAGAAGCAATGGGTGAAGCAAGTAACATTCTGGCGACATTTTTAATGTTTACATCAAATAATGCTTATAAAACTTTGCTTAAGATTAATACTATAATGGATACATCTATAGTTTTCCCATATTCTGTGATTCTGTCAAGTATATCTGCTGTACCATAAATTGATTTAAAATTGGCAGCAAATGATTCAACTAATGGACATTTTAAAAAGCTCAGAACCCTAAGATTAAGAAGGTAGAATTTGCATATAGGTAAATTTTTTATTCTCCTGCAAGTCTATCGACATCACTGTACTCAATGTTAACAGCTTATAACAGTCGAAATGTCCTTATGCGCTAGTGCTATTCCAGTATCCACTGTTCTCCTTTGTGTCAAGTATTTCATTTCCACAGACGGATGATTATTATTGAGACTTATTGTGTGCTTAAATCGTACAAATAGTACATGACGAATTTCAGTTAAAATTTCATGAGACTTGAAGTGTACATGACTTGAAGTGTAGATGATCTAAATGGTGCAGGTATACCATCACTATTAAACGTGGAAGTTTTGGAGGATGTGAAAGAACGTTTGACTCATAAAATTGTTCAGAAAGTTACCTTCACACGTTGGCCTTGTAACATCTACTGCGTTCAGAACTACTAAGAAATTACATTTGCATGCGTGGGCATTGGTGTCATTCATGATCTAAAAGGAGTAGTCTACGAAAGATGTTTACTGTATTGTAGTTGGTTTAATTCTTTTTTTATGAAAACAGTATTGAAATGTTGAATGTTTTTGTACAAATATTTTATTAACATTCAATTTTTTGTAATACATTCACGTCATCAAAAAACAGCTTGCTTGCTTTTTGTAACGCCCATTTCCTGTGCCCTTTATTCTGAACAGTATGAGCCATAGAATTTTCGATGCCGTGTACATGCTGCTTAAAATTAACAAAACTTTAAAATGTATTTCGGTTCTGCATTATACTTTCTTGCATATGATTTCTAAACTCATAATTGTCATTCACTTGATAACAATGCGCCTTTCAACCTAGCTTAGAAAGACTGCATTAAGTTTTTGACGTTGAATAAGTTAAGTTACTCATGTGCTTTTTTCTTTCACTGTATTTTTATCTTCAGTTCTTTACTAAAGCAAATTGGAAAGAAACATGGTAAACAAATTTTCTTTTTTTTTTGGAACATACCACCCAATATTCAAGAAACGAATCATTTTATATTTTTTAGCAGCTGTTAAGTTCTGAACTACCACATCATAGACAAAACTAAAAATAAAGCATGTTTTATGTAATTTAATTTCTTGCACTGGATGTTGTACATCTAATGGAAGTAATACATCACTATAATTTACAACACTAATTTAGTGTATAATTAGTAAATACAATATCCATATGTACTTGGTTTAGGTTAGATATACAATTTAATTCAAATAAATTTAAAAACAAAACCTGCAAAATTATACTAAAGCTATTATTTAATATTAATTTCAACCTTCAGATCATAACCATTCTTTAATCGCTCTGTGTCTTGTAATTAAAGATGAGAATAATGAGCTTCTAATAATTAAAGTTGAGGTAGCAGATAGATGGAAAAGATATTTAGAAGATTTATGTAGGGGAGACGATATGGATGAGTTAGAGAACGGCCAAGAAGAGGATGTAGAAATAGGGTTCTCAATATTAAGAGAGGAATTTGATAGAGCTGTTAGGAATCTTAAACTAAATAAAGCACCAGGGATAGACGATATACCCACACAATTAATAAAATATGCAAGTCAGAAAACTTTAGACAAGTTATATGAACTAGTAAAAGTAATATATGACCCAAAATAGTCGGGAGCTGATAGGTGTGAGAGTTTTAGAATGGTTAGTTTAACTTCCCACGCTTCCAAAATACTAACAATAATAATTAAAAATAGACTAGAAGCTTTGACTGAGAATTATTTAGGTGAAAACCAATATGGTTTTCGTAAAGACAGAGGGACTAGAGAACCGATACTGATGATTAGGGTAATTATCGAAAAAAGGTTACAAAATATAAAAGACTCATTTCACGTTTGTAGATTTAGAAAAAGCATTTGATAGGGTTAATTGGATTGTTATTTTCAGGGTTTTGAAAAAAATAGGAATCTCTCATAGGGATAGAAAAATTATTCACAGTCTATATAAAAACCAAAGCGTAGTAATTAGATTTGATGAAGTAGAAAAGGAAGCTAAGATTAGAAATGGTGTTAGACAAGGCTGTATACTATCTCCCTTGATTTTTAATGTTTATATTGAGGAAGCTTTAAACTTAGCTAGAGAGAAGAAAGAGATAGGTATTATTATACAGGGACCGAAAATAGACATGTTACGTTTTGCAAATGATATAGCCATTATAGCAGAGTCTAGAAAAGAGTTAGGGGGTTTTTAAATATTTTAGATGAGAGTACAGAGTAACTATAGTATGAGAATTAAGTCAGGAAAGACAAAGATAATGACAGGTGGGTTGCAGTTTAGTTCTATACCAAAATTAAAATAGGTAATACCGAGTTACAGGAGGTACATGAATTTTGCTATATAGATAGTATCATTACAAAGTACGGACTTAGCAGAAGGGATATAGTAGCTAGAATAGCTGAAGCTAAAAAAATGTTATTAAAAAGAAAAACTTACTAATAGCTAATAGTATTAGTTTAGATAATAGAAAAAGTTTCTTAAAGTCGTACGTATGGGGCGTTCTATTATACGGTAGTGAGACTTGGACAATTAAAAAGGTAGATAAGAAAAAGATAGAAGCTTTTGAAACTTGGTGCTATAGGAGAATATTAAAGATTAGTTCGACAGATCGAGTAACAAATCAGGAAGTCTATGGAAGGATAGGTGAGGAACCCTGTATGTGGAAACAATTAAAGGTAGGAGAGATAGAATGATAGGGCACCAGTTAAGACATGAGGGACTATTTAGTAAGGTCTTAGATTATAGACTACCAAATAAAAATAGAGTAGGAAGGCCTAGACAAAGCTATATTAGTCAAATTATTAGAGATTTATGTTGTGAAGGGTATGTAGATCTTTTTAGACTAGCTCAGTATAGAAAAGAATTTAGAGCTGCATCAAACCGACCTTAAGTAAGTTCGGAAACAAAACAAACAACAAAAAATAAATAAAAACCAGTTAACTAAATGTCACCATGACATAACTCACAATTAGTTAGCGGTCTGGCATGTTGATAGCAATTCGTTGCTTAAGCTTTACCATAATACATAATTTAATAAACGTAACCGTGACATCTCACAATTAGTTAGCGGTCTGGCATGTTGGCAGCGATTTGCTGCTTAAGCCTTACCATAACATATAACTTAATAAACGTCTCCATGACATAACTATAACTCACAATTAGTTAGCGGTCTGGCATGTTGGTAGCGATTCGTCACTTAAGCTGTACCATAACATATAATTTTATAAACGTCACCATGACATAACACACAATTAGTTAGCAGTCTGGCATGTTGGCAGCGATTCGTTGCTTAAGCCTTACCATAACATATAATTTAACACTTTTACTTTTTTGGAGGGGATAAACAGGTAATATTTCATTTCTTTATAAATGGGAATCATGTAAACATGTTGGAGTTCTTTAACAACCATAAGGTTGCTAATATCTATGTAGAATGGGGTAGATAAGAAAAGAAGAGTATAGGAAGACCTAGACCAAGCCAATTATTAGAAATTTAGGTCGTGAAACGAAAACAAAATGATGATGTTGTGTCTTGTAAATTGTAGTTGACAAAAGAAAGAAAAGTCTATTTTGGATTATCTTCTGCAATAAACATACAGTGCAGATGTTAGTGGTTTGTAATTGAGCACCTAAAATAATTACATCTGTACACGTGCCTGCTCCATGAATATGGAATGGGACAAGTGAATGTCATCTATACCATTCATTGTCAAGAACTTTTAGTCAAATGTATAAAGTAACGGAAAATTTATTATTAGATTAATCTCCATTTGCTCATCAAATTTAAAACACCAAACATCAAAATAGAATAGATTATTGTAGGTAAACTTCATTCAAGGTTAAATAGAGAGAGCCTTTAATAAATATTACTATTGTCTTAATCAAGATGATATGAGGCGGCATAATCAAGTAGATTTGATATAATTGTATTACATTATTGAATAAATAACACCATTATTGTAAATATTTGATTAGACAAAAGAAAGAAATGCTTTAAGATAAGTAACAAAAATATCAAGAAAGTTTTTATAGATTTAAAACATCAAGTTTTAAGATACTGGTGTGTTAATTTCATATGCAATCGATTAAGTGTTAGTAATTACATGCAGTATTACAGCTTGTTGTACGATAAATAAATTAATAAACCTTATATTTAAAATTAATGTTACAAAATACATGTAGTCAACCTTTTGTATAGCAACATATATACAGAATATTGTGGCAATTATTATTCCATAATACTGCTAACTGTAGTACCGTTTGAGAGACCTTTCAGTTTTAAAAGATAAATATTTAAAGAATTTGCACAGAACATACTTAAGAAATATCTTTTCTGATATTTGCATAAAAGAAACAATTTTAAACAGTTTCCAAGCTATAGACGCATTAAAACATCAAACAAAGTTTTTGACGAAGACCTGTCTTATTACAACCTTTTTAATGAATTGGTTGTAATTTTAAATTATAGATATTACATTTAGAGACATTTAAGAGTAGATTTGTTTTTGAACACCACTCATGTAATCTTTTCGTTTGAAACCGTAAAGTTTGTTAATCACTGGTAGAGGTAATTTGTATATACAGTTTAAGACCTTCAGCACAGAATACATAATAACAGTTCAGAAGCATCAACTCTGAATTATTAGTATTGCTAGTGTAAAACGGCATAATAAAACTACCAATTACAAATATTTAATAGTCTGCATATTCTTTCAACAAATCAAGTGTGCTTCCAAATTTATACACGGTTATAGCCGGAAAGACATAAATCACAAGAATTAACTAGGTATTCACTTCACTAGCATACTAACAGCCTACAAAAGCGCTTATAAAAAAACTTTTTATGATGTGTTCAAGAAAAGAGTGTATTAAATACAAAATTGACCTATTTCTGGTATCAATGGTAATCAAAAGTGATGCAGTTTTGACATTAATAGTGAAAAGAATAAAAATTTGTTAGCCCCTGATAAATAAATGTTCGTCTTTACTATTTTGCATACTGTTTTTATTTGTAATTGTGTATAAAATATTTACATATTCCACGTAAAATTCGATTCAGATTTAAATAACTAATATCTTATGCTCTTTTGGATAAAGTAATGTTGATTATTTTGATGTTTATAGGTTGAAAAGCAGTTTGCACTAACTGTGATAAAGTCCAACAATCAGTTTTTGGTGGTTGGTGAATCATCTAGAAGACATCGAGAAAGGAAAGTGCCGTTAAGGTTTCAAGATTACATAGACCCAAAAGAGTACGTTCATGAAAACGCTTCAGATAGTTATGAATTTGGAAGACGTCTTCCTCTCAAAGATATCAAGTCAGCAGCTCCATCTTGTGATGAAGTGGAAATGAAACAATGCTCGGTGTTAATGCAAAAACTTGATTTTTCATTAATCATCCCGTTTTGCATGATTCACTATATGTACAAATGCGATTGCAAATATGAGGATATAATCGAAGCAGCCCAAAAAAATATCGTAAACCTTTCTCCTTATTCTCCATTAGAACAAATAGATTCACCTAATGATAATATATTACCTGCTACGGAAAATTTATATAACGGAAGTAGTTCATCATCTGCACGGACAGGCCTACCATGTCCAAAGATTCACAATAGTAGAAACAAAACACATTTGGGTAAAAGAAAATTAAATAAAATGTCATCAAAACTTATAGTACGACTAAATAAGTTTGTATGTAAGAATCACGATCATTTAAAAGAAGCTGGAATTCTACCAGATTTACATTCTGTACGAAATAGTACTAAAGTGTATCAAAATAAACAGCAGCTTTTATCTAAAAATAATACCAAAATAACAAGAAGATGTCTAGACTTAGCTAAGTTTTTTAAAAATAACACGCAACCAGTAAATAAAGATTTTCTGAAAACGATGAACAAACACAATTTTTCAAAAGACCAATGCAGAGAAATGCAGTGGAATACATTCGTTGAGAAATTTAACAAAAAACATCTGGAAGTTTGGCATACTAATCAGATAATGCCAGAGCTTCTAATAACTGATGGTAGCAAACCCTCTGGTTATTATTACAATATACGACAAAAAAATAAGATATATAAGTCGGATCATGCAACAAATATGATTGCACAATGTCTTGTAAATGGAACAGTTCCTAACAATGGCCTTCCAAATAATTTACGAGTTATTATAATTTATAGCACACCATTCTGTTCAATTTATGGACTGCATGAAAAGCCAGACACTACCTTTAGAACATCTATAGAAGAGATAGAAAAAGATCAAACTAATAGTGTTCAATCTAATACATTTCTGAAATTGATACCAATTGCAAATGAACAAAATGTTCCCATTTCATCAGATCAAGCAATTTTTCACAATATGGTTAATGGTGAAGAGGTCATATCTAACAGCAAGCACCGATTTCGGCCTATCAAGTTAATGAGTACTATTCAAAATGATAATACAATGCTGTATGAGTTATGGGCCCCATTGCCTCGTGTACCTGCAGATTTTAAGTGGAGAGCAATCTTTGTGTGTAATAAATTTGATGTTCTTTTTTCTCCAGAAAGCAAGTGTAGCATCAAATATGATGTAATTTTAGAAGGAATAAAAATGGCCAAAAGTGAGCGTAGAACTATAGTGCTACGATCTAATAAAATGAAGTTTCATCATCCAGATTTTGCCTTGTATTGTGTTCATAATTATCAAGATAAGATATTTGTTGGACCATATCATTTAAATGAAATTCAAAACTTTCTAGAAACAGTAAATGATACATTAATTCCTACAGACTCATCTTTTTCAAATCGAAGAGGATGGTTTAAACAAGCTGTATCTACTAATGGCAGTGATGATGATACGATTTTTAATGATAAACCAACATTAGTAGTAGATTTAACTAACGATAGCGAAAATGAAGAAGTGTTAACTTTAAAAGAGATTTTAGATCAACCATCGAAACAAATAATGAAACCTAATGAAAACAATAACCAAATTTCTCTTTTGGAAAAAATTAAAAAGATAGACAATCAAAGTAGGGTCTTGGAAAATAGTGAGGATTTGATATACAAAAATGCTTTACCGAATTGCCAAGAAAAAGCACCTATGACAAATATTGTTTTTGAGAAATTCATCATCTGTGATACTGTGGATATTGGATACATCACAGCTTACCAAAATCGGAACTCACATGTTATGCATATTAGGTGCCCAATCACAGAAAAAACATACAGCTTTGACAATGAACTGATTGTCCTGGACTCAATTGCAACGTAAGTTTTAATATTATTTAATATAATTTTAGTAGTACATGGCATGCTTCAGGAAGTATAACTTTGGATGCTTTTATGAAATGTGAATAACATCAACAAAAATGCAGTAACTTAATTGAAATAAGTAATCGCAATAATAACAAAAGTTGCATTACAGGCACTTTTACTCTCTCAGGACGATATCACAGGATATTGTCCTCGTGAGGTCACAAAATTAAATACTGTCATTTTCCCATTTCAATTCCTTTCATTACCTACTTTTTTGTTGATGTATGCTGCAATATGACTATACTTAATGAAAGTGCAAAATTGTGTTTTTAAACTTGTATAGTAATTGTAATTTGAATCCTGCTATGTCATATTGTAATGCAAAAATTTTACAATCTGCTAAAATTCCTCCAAGCAGCCATTTGCTTCGTGATGTTTAATGTTCGAGTATAATCATTGATTGGACAGATAATTAACCCTGCCTTGTCACCTAATTCCTTTTTTGTTGATGAATGCTGTAATATGGGCATATCGAATGGAATAAACTCCAGCCAATCACACTGCTATTATTCAGATCGCTAAGAAAGGTGATACCCATGCCAATCTTTTAAATGTGTATGTGTGTATAACGACTCGGTAGATAGAAAAATAAGAATTTATTTATTACGCTTCAAATCAAGAGTTTGCATACTTTAGTATAAGACAAGGTAGACGATTGCATACAGAAATTTTTAGTGTTAAATGACATATTTTTATGTAGCTTTAAAGTAATAATTTCTATACATTAATTTAATGCAAAAACAAGAAGGATCGATGACAAGGTTGACTATTGCATACAACCATGTATAATACTAAAGCTTCGCGGTACGTAAAAATCAATAATTTGTATATGTTAATGTAAGACAAGGTTGACTATTGCAGACGAACATGTGTAATATTAAAGCTTCGTGGTATATAAAAATCAATAATTGATGCAACGGATATTTGTTTAGCTTCGTAAACTAAAAAGTACGTTAATTTAATTCGTAGAGGACTACAAAATAACATAACCAAATGGTCGAAGAGTTTAGGGAATGAAAGCTGCAAGTAAATAAATATTTCTTTGAAAGCTATAAAACGCAACGATAACATTTCAAGATATTGTACAACGGAAAGGCCAGGTTAACGAACAATGTTATTTTTGAAGCAAAAATCAATAATTTTTAGGAACAGAGAATCGTTAGAAGGCAACTAGGGAGACAGAGAATACATCAGCTGGTAGAAGGACAAGCAGTTTCAAGCGCGTGGCAGACGAGTATATTTTTAAAAAACAAATGGGTGAAACAAAGATGCAAGATGTTTGTCGACGATATCGATTTTCAAGGCGCACATTTAGAACGGTAACCGTAGACAGCAGGTCAATAGTGGGGCTTGATGAAAGTAGGGAAACATGAGCGAGACAGAAAATAGTGGTTATGAACGCATGACTGCAAGGAGAATAGAGACGCGGACACTATGGGCGTGTTTTGCAGGCCATTAGAGATATGGAGAGGAATGATTTTCTGGGTACGCGTCGACGGTTGCAGCTGGTAGATAGTTTTTCGTGAAAAAGCCGTGGTGGAACGAGTGAAATTCTCAGTTTTAAAAGTTCGTTGTGTTTTGAGTGGAGGAATTTGCAGAATTGTTTGTAGCGAGTGCAATAATTCAGCGAAAACTATGGAAATACGTGACTAGAGAAGGGGTTCGAAGATTATAAAAGCTCTTACAAGGGGTGGAGGAGCTCTCTTATTTTTTCTTATTCGCTTCGAGTACACTAAGTAGCATCGAGAAGACATCCTAATTTAAAATTAAAAGCCGCGACATAGTGCAGTCCACCATATATTTTTTACAAGTGTTATAAATGCACGAGTTGGTGTTAACAAGTTAAACGGGCTGAAAATAAATAATCATAAATATTTGTACGAGTAAAACAGGATGCTAGTGATGTAAGCGAACAAAGTATTTCTTGAACGAAAGTGCTGGTGGCACGTTAAATTGAGGCGGAGGCAACATTTGGATTTGGATGTATGGTAGTACGGAAGGCACCCACTAATAACTGAGATGGAGTTGCTGTCCATGTAGGAGTGAGAAATTTGGGGAATTCCAAGTACGTGAGTTTGGTGAAGGTCATCTAAGGAGGTGGTGCCTCTGAAGAACACGCCAGGTAACGAATTTTGTTTTATTGATGAACTGTGGTGCTGGTATTGTGTTATCAAACTGTGTGTGAGTAGAATTATGTGGTGACAATTTTATGAACAAAATTTTTATTTGATTACCGTATATAAAATACAATTTTCTATTATTATTTGAGTAGGTAAAAACTGGAATAATTATTTTTGATATAAAGAGTAAACGGGTTTTTAGAGTAATTTGACCATGCAATGTTTTATGCATATCAGGGAAAAAGGTTTATACTAAGCTCACCATACACCAAGAAAAGGTAAATTTAGGGTTTCACGATAGGCCCATCTACTTTGAAGTAAAAAAATGTTGAAGTGTAATAACTCACAAACAATTTAGATTGAAGTAAATATTGTAAATATAAAAGTGAAAATATCGAAATTGTCTGAATAATCATTTATGTCATACGAATAAAAGGGAGTATGTTTGTCCAAGGATTTTATTTTATTGTTGTATTTTGTTGTGTGTAAAGGTATTGAAAGAATGTGTAGTTGGGGTAACTATATCCTAGGAAGTAGTGCACAGAGCTAGCCGAGGAAGATCAAATTGGGAAAGCAGTTTGAAGCAATTTGGTGGAGTTGAATTGGAGCCCAGACAGGTTTGTAGAAATATTGGGGCACGATTTTTAGGGATTCCTTTCAGGATAATCATACAGTAATAATGGCTTCCCAACGCTGGGGCTCGATTCACACAGCAATATATATATATATATATATATATATATATATATATATATATTTCATTTTCAATCAATCACCTAACGTTTCGCTATGTTTTTTGTACCTTTTTCAAAGGCTAAAATGGAAACAGAAAATTCGAAATTAGCAAGAAATACAAAACCTGACGCTAACTACCTACTTTGATCAACTAAAATATAGAAAATTAAATAAAAATTACTACACGATTCAGATAATAAATGTGGGTCAAAAATTACAAAATTGCCTGAAAGGCACGTCATGCCACGATGGCGGTTAAAACAGAACGACAAAATTGAAAGTAACAATATTAAGTACGAATGACAGGGGATGTTCCAAAAATGACATTAGTTACATAACATGAAAAGTAATATTTTAACGTTGTTTGAAAATATCATTACTATATAAAGCAAAGTAGACATTATGAACTCTATCAACATCCATCTTATTATTGATAGGATTATTTTCTCTATTAATGTAAAAAGACTCAATGAATAGCCTAGTTTTATAATTGGTTTCGTTGTCCAAAATGATGGTGTCGTCGAACAATGGTGTATGACTGGTTGCAGAAACACGAGAAGACAATGCACATTTAGTGGAGTTTTTTCTGCAATCACTCCTGTGCTGGGTTAAGCGACTCTTGAGCCACTGGCTGGTCTGACCAATGTAACTATTGTTACAACTGCATGTGATCTTGTAAACAACGTTACTGTTTAACAATTTCGGAGGATCGTACGTTACAAAATTAAGACAGCAAAAATAAGTAAAGGTTTTCAAGGAATAAAAGCTTGGGGAGATAGGCATTTCTTGTGAAGGCTAGAAGACGTTAACAAAACATTTCAACGAAAAGACACAAGGTTAGCTTTAACCGACGGGTATTTCATAAACATATCAATAAAAATGTAAGGGAAAGAGAATCTTTAGAATGTAATAGAGGCAGAAGGAAAATATAGCGGGTGTTTGAGTAACAAACAGTTTCAAGAGCTCGGTAAACAAATATTTGTAGAGGCTAAGATAGGTGCGCAAATGCAACAGGTTTTACGTCACACGATATTGATTTTTTAAGGCGCACATATAGAAGGAGCTGTAAACGTAGACGACAGGGTAATAGTGGGACTATAAGACAAAGACAGGAAAGTTGATTATAAATGTATGAGTGGAATAAGAATATACATGCGGACATTAAGAGGCGTGATTAGGATTAGGTAGAGGCTAAGAGAGGGACACGGTTCACAGAACAATTGAACTGTTGGTCAGTTTTAGCGTGTTTTCGAAGTATAACTAAGTATAACTAAGATGAATTGACAATGAACGGAGAGGAACGGATGGTGACATTCATTCCATGTCTATTTCACTAAAAGAAGTACACAATTTGTTACATTACAGACACAGTTAAATTAGGATTGCGATCTGCTTACAGAAGTACGTACTCTTTATTTTTGTTCCACAGACAAAAACCCTGATTGGCCAAGTTAACTAAAAACTTCTTATGCTGTTTAACACATTAATTTAAATAACGATTATAACTAGTTCAAGCATTTACTACAATTTAGAATCACTAAAATACCGATTCATCACTATATGGTCAATTAAAGAAGCTGATGTTTTTGTGACAAATGAATGTTTTACTAATAAGTAATTGTTAAAAATCAAAGAAGAAATAAAGTAAACACACTGATGAAGAAAATACATAAGGTATCGATGTACAATTTATCTATTACTTGACATAATTCCTTGGAAATTGAAAACCATTTAACAGATTTAACTTTTGGTATTTGTCATTTTAGATCGTGCATGGGTGTGTACATGTGTGTGAGGGCACACGTGTGTGTATGTGTGGTGTTGACGTACATAAATAGTATATAACTGATGATATGAAGTGCATTTGCATATCGAAGTTTACATTTTGATATAATTCTAATGTAGATTTATATTTTTTTAGATTTTTGGAAAAAAAGATCATTTTGGTGTCTCCCTTGCATAGATTGAAATTACGTATCATTAACCGATTTGAAAATGTTGGCAACTTACCACTCAACCGTAACATTTTGGATGGCCATCATGTAAGTAATTTTTATGTTGGGTTTATTATATAAATTGATTGATATATCAAAACAAATCTTTCATTTGTTTTACTATATATGCAAATTAAGCAAACAGAACATGTCTTTTGATAAGCTATTTTGTGGATTTTAAAATTTGTTTGTTACATTATCCAAGGCAGGCATTTAACTTCTGATGGTACTGTTTTAATGAAACCTAAAAAAATTAATTTATCGACATAAGTAAATGTGTGGTATGTTTTTGATGTTTACTTTGGTCTAATTTATAGATTTAAAAAGAATTCCGTATTGTAGTGCTAACCTATGGTATTTTTAATGTTAAAAATAGATCACTTGGCATTCCAATGTCACCAGTTTTAATGAAATTCACCAGGTATTATGCATCTATGCCAGTGGCTCAAATCGATGTAAGTGTGTTAGTTTACCAATATGAAACTTGTTTTACCACACCATGGGTGCTCATTTAATAGGTATAGCAAACGTTAATTCAATACTAACAATTTATACAACACTGCTTATAGCAGTATGCTTTTCATAAGCTTGATAGATGAAGTTTTTGTAGTTAGTTATTTTGATATTTAAACTCCATTATTTAATATGCGTGGATCACTATTCTAGTTGCTTCAAATTGTTTATCAAAATATTTGTTCTAAAATATATAAACATCTTAAAAATTTAGATACTATGTGGCAGCTGCTTATCGAAATATTTGCTATTAAATTTTATTCTTGGTGTTCTTTTAAAATATCGATTCCAAATATACTTTTGGTTTTATTGATAATTCTTCAGTGATTAACAAACATGTACATGTTGACATATCATGCACAGTATTTGTTCTAAATGGCTCTCGTCAAGGCCAATGCGCTATTTAACGGTGGAATGTAATTATTTTCAAAGTAACTCATTTTAGATCTAGGGTGAATGACTATTTTCAAGGTTATTAATTTTTTTGATTGCTCATAAATAGCCTCAGATAAGGGAATGCCGATGTTATTGTTTAAGCCATAAATTTAAATTAAACATAATTAATCGCCACAAGTCAGGCGTAGATTGTCAAGGTAGTCTATTTTTAGATAAAGGCAAATGACCACCATTTTTAGAATTACCTATTTAAAATCGGAGGATACAATGTATTTAAAAAATTCTTGAATCCATGTATTTTATTTTTGCTGTACGAGTCCTACAGACAAGTCTGCTCCAATAAGTTAATTCTGACTTATTTTTATTAAGTATAATTGTTAGGACACAAAAAAGATTTTGTATAGTTGTAAATATTTATAACAACATGCACGTCATTAGTATGTCTTCCTACCTCTGGGTCACATCAATGCAAAGTTGTACGAGGGGTGCTCATATATATATATATATATATATATATATATTGTAATGTATAAAAGGGGGAGGGGGGAGATATAAAAAAAAAACACAAAACACATCTGCCAGAGGTAGAATAAATATAAAACCAGTACATGTGAACAGGTACGTTGGAAAGATGTAATAATTATTCTTTAGGCTGAATAAAAACTGTAACAGTCAACCGTTGTACCGATCAGACAACCTACAGGGTTTTGGAAGCAATTTTTGTGATTTAGGTTAAGTTGTATGTTTGTTTGTTTTATTTGTATTAGTTTATAAGTATTTTGTGTTTATATATTTTAAAAGATAATGTTTAGAATAGTTTCACAAAGAAAAGATAGTCTAAAGAGTGTGTAGAAAGTTTTTAAAGTGTAAAAGAAATGGACCAATAATAGATGTAGATAGATTGTAAACGGACTCTAATCTAAGGTGAATAACGATAAAAATTTGTATATAGTTGGCGTCTGGTGGATGAAAATAAGTACCTAGGTGATATTATAATTTGTTTGTTGATAGAAAAAATTTTGTGAAATAAAACTAGATGCATAAAAAAGTGGTTCATGAGTTTGATTCAAACTTTTGTACTGGTTAAATAGCAAAAGGTATTGAATTTAACGCATTAAAGGTTATAAAAATAGACCATATCAAATATAATAAGAATGAGCAAGGCAAAGTGAATGATTTGGAATCCAGCAGGGCATCTATAAAAGCAGAGCATGATTTTGCATACCTGGTGCAGTTAAATTTTATTACCGTATGGATTCGAAATTTGGAGTAACAAAAACCGTACAAAGTATCCAGTTTTGGCTATAGTTTAAATTTAAATCATACTTTTACATATACCAAAATTAGTTTTAAAGTATTTTTGTTTAGATTATGGTAGTTGATTGGATAAGGACTCAAAAGAAATCCTGAAGGCAGTCTGAGGAATTGAAGGTATTAGTATTCAATATAAACAGTAGGCCTTCCAAAAAGGACTAGGTATTTACACCGACAAAAGTAGCTGTTGACAAAAAATTTTTTTATGACTAAGTTATTGGCAAATTGATAAGAGTCAATAGCTGTCAATATTGTAACCGACTTGTCAGAATTCGAGATAGGTCTGTGTCTGTGGGGGCACGAGGTGAAGTAACTGAAACCGTCTGGCACTGAACCCTGACAGTTTCGGGAATAAATGAATCTTACCTTGAGTTTATAAGAATCCATGCAGATCAAGTCGATGACCAGCGCATCTGTAGATAATTTTAAGCTGTTACAAAACGTCAGCAAGATAAATACATAATGTTTCATACGATATAAACAGTTTAAAATTGTCTAAAATAAATTTCTGATATTTTCAAGCAGAATAAACCAAAAATAGCAATTTGAAGTACAAATAAGGCACATTATAATTTTGTGTTAAAATAACTATTTTTCGTAAATTAAGCTTACCCATAAATAAAGAAAGGGGGAAAATTATTATTATTATTATTATTATTATTATATATATATATATATATATATATATATATATATATATATATATATAGTAACAGGCTTTTTGGTCTGCTGGTTAATGAAATATACTCTTTATTATAAACTAAACTTTCGGTTTATTTTTAAACCATTATCAAAGATACTAAAAATTAAGAAACGTTATTATGGGCATAAAATAGTTAAAAACTTACTAATGTGAGGTTTTACAATGAAATCGTTGATATAGATAAATTTTGAATATAAGTTGAAAGTGTGGTAAAAAGCTTTTAAAAAGAAAACAGTAATGTGGTTTGTTAATTACATTTGAATGTTATAATGACAATTCCTTTATAATTTTGACACTGTTCGAGATAACTTTCTAGATTGTAATTAATTTCTTTTATGGTCTGACTGAAATTTAGATATTTTTAGTATGTATGTATGTTTATATATGTATGTTGATGTATGTCTATTTGTTTACGTATGTATTTTAGTGTGTTTATGTTGTTTGTGTGAATGTATGTATGTCTGTGCATGTGTGTGTGGGTGTATGTGGATGTTTGAGTGTGTGAACGAATGCGTGTGTTTGTTTGTGCATGTATGTATGTTTATGTTGTGTTTTATTAAGTGATTTGATCAGTTATGTTGAATTTGTTTTTGGATTTAAAATGAACGTTTCTTAATTTTTAGTATCTTTGATAATGGTTTAAAAACAAACCGAAAGCTTAGTTTATAATAAAGAGTATATTTCATTAACCAGCAGACCAAAAAGCCTGTTACTATATATATATATATATATATATATATATATATATATATTACATTATATATATATATATATATTTAGGAATTGGTTTCGGGGTTGTAGTTAATTAGGGCAAATTAAGAACTCCTTTTTGATCGATTTGAGCTTTCGAAAATTTTATTTTCTTCTTCAGGAAACTGCAAATATGTATAATTACAAGATGTAATTAAAATGTTTACTTACGATCTAGAGTCTAATCTTAAATGTAAGAAGCATGAAACTATTTTAACGAAAACGACTATTTAAAACTATTGACACATACTTGATGAATAATTAAAACGGGATAGTTATTGCATTACAATGAAGGTTGCATTAATAAATAAATCTAAAAATACATTGATGGATATAAGGGGTGTTGTTATGAAAATAAAATAAGTAATATGAATTAAATTATGATTGTTGACATGTAATAAACTAAGATAATAGCTGCTTTATTATTGATAGTAAATATGAATAAATGTTATTCAAATTTTACGTGTCTGTTTTTTTGTTTAGTGGAAGATCTTGTAGTAAAATAGCAACCATTTCGAGAAACAAACGTTTTTTGTAATTATCTTCTTTGAAAATAATTTTAGTGTTGTTGTAATTAAAAGTGTGACCAGTTTCTATAGTGTGTGACACTAATGCGCAGGTCATGATTTTTCGATTGCAATCACTTTTGTGAGAAGTAATTCTGGCGGAGAGCCATCTAGATGTGTGTCTCACATATTTACCATGACAGTTCTGACATGGTATTTTGTATACGACTCTAGATTGTTGATCTTTAGGAGTTCGATTTTTTAATTTACTAAAAAGCACTTTATCTAAAGTTAAAACGGGTTTACTTGTCAGTAAATAATCAAAGTAGTCGAAAACTATAATAATTTATACATATATAAATATATATATATATATATATATATATATATATATATATATTAATAAGATGAAATAATAACCTAGACTTTATAAGTAAAGCCCAAATGATCATTTCAAATCGAGCTAGTAATTGAAAGAAGTAAAATATAAGGCCGTGGACAGGATTTGAACCTGCATCTCAGTTTTGCCGGAACTGTGCGTTTACCAATTATGCTACCGAGGCCGATGGCTATAATTGGGAAATTTACAAATCCAAATCGTGTACAGTACCATATATATAAACCTAACTTTCAATTACGTTCAGCATTTTTGTCAATCATATCCGAAATTGTCAATTTTTGACTTATGTCAGATATAGACAGGAAGCAACGCTCAAAATCACAGCTATAAGCCAAGTATTAATATAATATAATATAATATAGCCATCGGCCTCGATAGCGTAATTGGTAAACGCACAGTTCCGGCAAAACTGAGATGCAGGTTCAAATCCTGTCCAAGGCCTTATATTTTCCTTCTTTCAATTACTAGCTCGATTTGAAATGATCATTTGGACTTTACTTATAAAGTCTAGGTTATTATTTCATCTTATTAATTTCAATACGTTAGTATTTATCAAATTACCTTGTGTAAAAACTATATATATATATATATATATATATATATATATATTACTCATATTTAGACCAGGGTAGAAAATTAAATAATCACATCAAATAATTTTAATCACCGTGTAGAAGCTTTGGGAAAAGGTACGCGTTATTAAAAAACCGTGAAGCATAAAAATTCATTCGTTTCATTAAACATAAGAGATTTAAATCATCTACAAGACGCTTGCTATAAAAAAAGGAAGCAGTATTAAAAAAGCTCTACGTGTAATTTAATTATTCCTAGTAAAGAAACAAATAGAAATTACGTGCAAAATTTATATTAATTAACTCTATTTCAAGTAACCGGTATTAAACAAAACGTACAGATAATAATTGAATATTTAATTAGGATTCACTAAAAATTAAAGGGTATTATTTTAATTGAAGTTAATTGAATCGTTAGTAACAGATAATATCTATAAAAACTTGTAAAACCCAATAAAATACCATGAAATAAAGCTCTGAGAATTAATAGTATGTTTGAACACCTGCGTATTTTTAAAAGCTCATTCTGCGTAAATTTTGCAGATAATTAATGGTTACAGAGAATGTTGGAGAAACCGTCGCATAATAGTTACGAGAAATGCTAAAGGTGGATTATTTCACAGTCCACATGGACTGAAATAATCGATAATAAAGAATATCAATTTGCACTAATAAGAACAGGGTAGATAGAGACAGATAATATATGCAAGACCGAGACACATATAGTAAAAGGCGTGAGTAGAGCAACGTCATGGGGTTGCGATTGGTTGAAAGTAAAAGGCAAAATTTGAGAGGTAAAAATAACATTTCTGTATAAAATTCAATTAGTTATTTCCAGACGTTGCGTGCCGTGTCAAAATTTCTGAGATTTAACTGGTGCGAGTGCAAAATTCGTAAAAATCGCATGCCGGGCTGCGGAATGGGAACAGAGCAGGCGAAATTCTTTAGAATTGTCCGTTTTGGGGACTAGACCGACAGACAGGCTAACTTCTATATATACCCAGGTGAATATGAACAAGCTCTCTTAGATCTGCGACTTGATTCAATGCGTTAAACAGTGCTTTTTAGTTTTCCGAGTTTGATAGAATAATTTAAAGTTTGCTCGTATATTTTGGTGATTTAAAACAGTTTGTTCTTTACGTGCTACAATAAATGTACTTTAGTGCACTTAGAAAAGAAGATACAAGGTAATAAAGTTTAGTATCACCGTACCAATTAGTAAAATTTACAACGACAAATGAATACACAAAAGTAGGCAGTTTTGGCGTATATTGGTGAAAGAAGTATGAATTTCTTTGTTATTTTTCGGGGGTATTAATAATGAAATGATTCGTAAACGTGTCTGGATCCACAAAATAAGCTTCAGATATACACAAATGAGTTCCGGAAAAGCACTGAAACTACTTTAGATGAATGGTGATGTAGAAAATTTTAAAGGCGACCAGCAATACAAAAAAGTTAAACATAACCCAGTTGGATTGGTGTGATTAACAGAGGACGATGTACAATGAAGCCACTAGTGCAGTAACCTTCAGGTAACTTATGCTTTGTTGTTGGATTTTGATATTTTGGTGTGTGTTGAATAACTTTATAATTGATTTACTTAAAATGGACAGTAGTGAAATTGTACTAACAATAAAATTTTAATTTTAAGGTGAAATTTGCTTGTTTAAGTAGAAAGGGGTATTTAGTATTGATGTTCTGGATTATGATGAAAATTTGGGTATGTCTTTGAGATCAATTAGACGAACCTGGTTAATTAACGTAAAGGGGTGGTAGGCTCCCTTTGTACTCAGACTCAGGTCTGCATATATTGTTATAGTAATTAGTAGGCATCCTACAAGGACTTTAATTCTGGATGCACATTAAAATGATAACAGATTTAATCTTGAAATTTTCTGATACTGAAATTTATGCTGAATTTTAATTTTGAAATTTTAATGTATTGTGAATATTGATGTAAATAGAGTTAACGTTGATGTTTGTGGTAGGAATGTGTTTGTTTTTTTTTATGAATGAGGATGAAGTTATCTAGAGGAGCAGCCGAGGCGATTAACAGAAGAAAGTCAATGGACCAACACAGTTAAGGTAATGAATAGCTTTTTGTAGGATTCACAACAATCTTTGACGCCCAATTCGTGAGGCTCGATTCAAATACAGGGAAACACAGCATTCTATTGGCGACCCAAAAGTGAGGCTCGAGTTCCAAATAAAATTTTTGTGATTTTATTCCAGGAAACTGGCGATCTGAGAGAGAGAGTTTCTGTGTGTGTATAAATTTAAGAGTATTTTAGAGTGTGTGAGAGTGATTAGAACGTATGCAGAGAAAGGAGAGGTTAAGGAGTCAAGGAGTGGAAATTGGAAGTGACGATAGTGCATTGTGTGGGAAAAATTCGAAAATGGAAGAAGCTGGAGGCAGTAGAGATCAGTCGAGGACGGAATCAGGGGATCAAGGAAATGAGTTAATGATGAGAATGTTAGAGGAAATGCGATTAGCTAGAGAAGAATCGAATAGAGCGAGGGAGGAGTCCAACAGAAAATTAGAACTGCTAAGCGATGAATCTAATAGAGCTAGGAGGAGTCCAACCGAAAATTAGAGCAGATAAGCGGAAAATTGAACAAAATACTAAACAATTTACAGAATTTAAAGATAGTCTTACAGTGAAACTGGGGGATGCAGAAAATAGGGTTGATAAAAATGAGCGTGATATTACAGGTCTTCGACAGGAAATGGGACATTTAAGGTCCGAAGTACGCATTTTTTGTGAAGAAGAGATTAATATAAAAATGACTGAAGTAACGGACTCATGTAGGGATCAGTTAGGCAGGGTAGAACGCGAAGTTAGTAGTATCAAATACAACATGTCAAGTTTAACGGGGGATGGTCCCAGATTTTCTACAGGTGGAGTATCATTGGACCAACACATGAAGTTTTATGGCGATAACAGGGTAAATCCACAATTTTTATTAATAGTGTAAGAAATCTAGTGGGAAATTTATTTGACGAACAGACTAAACTGAATAAGATAAAGGCTTTATTGAAAGACAACGCGGAAGCATGGTACAATTTAGTAGGACAGGACATAGACACCTACACGGACTTTGAAGACAGATTTTTAAAGCACTACTGGAGTGACCACAGACAAGACCAGGTACGAGACGACTTAATCACAGGGAAATTTAAGGAGAATTTTCAGGAAGTAGGAGCAATATGCTATACGCAAGTATAGCATAGCAAAGCAACTGAACCCACCACTGACGGACCGACAAATTATCAAGTATTTATCACGACACTTCGAGGTAGAAGTAAGACAACACGTAGCACTACAGAACATAGTGGACAGAGAAATGTTTTAGAATACCTGCAGAGGTACGACGACGTAAGTAGTGGACGACCTCGGGATAATAGGAAAGACAAATCAACACAGTTAGGTTTGACAATAGACGGGACAACTATGCTAGACGGGGAATAGTTACGGATACCAGCGACAGAATTGGGAACAGAGACGACCATACGTTAGAAGTAATAGTTTAGGAAGGGACCTGCACCGAGACCGGAACCTACCAGAAGGAATAGTTCACCGGACATAAGGGGGACTGCTAATACAGACACGGAACGAGTGGAAACGCCTAGGACATACGCTGAGGTGACGGCTAGACCAGGACCAAGTAGGGAAAACAGACCTGGACAGGATTTTTAGAACGCGACAGACCACTAGATTTTAGTGTAAATGTATATGAACATCCACGTGAATTTTTCAAAATTGAGGAGGAAGTAGAGCCAGAAACTGAGGAAAAATTATGTTTGCCCATTATTAATATAGGAATTTTTGAGAATAATGTAGAAGTATTACTTGATACAGGGGCAGAGGCGAGTTTAATATCGGAGGAATTCGTCAGCAAAATTAGGGATAAGGTTTGTGATAGAATTATGCCTATAAAGCGTAGCCATTTAGTAGCTCCAAATAAAAAGAAGTTTGCTGTAGTAAATAGTGTTGTGGTGCTTAGGATAGATATAGGAGGTTTAAGCTGTGAACAGGAGTTTGTAATTGTACCTGGACTGAAGTTTCAGAGCATTTTAGGTGTTGACTGTATGATGAAGTTAGGGGTTTTGATAGATATGGAAAGGAAGGTAATAAGGATTAAGGATAGGGTAGTGCCATGGAAGGGCAGTTATGAAGTCACAGAGGATGACACAGGGTTGAGTATTAATGTAGTAGAGGTAGAAGATGATGAAGGTAAACAGATCAACACAATAAGATGTCCAGAGGATAGGATAGTAGAGGTTCAAGCTTTAGTACAAAAACATGCAGAAGTAGTGGGGGTAGAAGCAACAGCAGCATATCAGGAGCAGGTGAAGGCAGAATTAATTAAAGATGCACGAAAAATTAATCAACGGACCAAACCGGAATTCCATTGTCCACCATCCATGGACACATTTTTGACGAGGTTAAATGGCAAGTTTGTTTTTAATAAAGTAGATTTAAGGAATTCATTCTGGCGGATTCCATTACACAAGAATTCTAGAAGGTACATCGGATTTTCCGTAGAGAGAAAAATCGAGAATTTTAAGGTAGTATCGTTTGGTTTGTCGGCAGAAAGGAAAAAAATAGTAAATGAGAAACAGACATGTGTAGAGACTGAAGAAGAAGCAATATTAAAGAGTCAGGATAATAGGGATGATAAGTTTATTGTATGTGAGATAATAGGGATGATAAGTATAGATATAGAAGGGGGAGAAATAGGGATGAAGAGTATTAGGATGGTGAGAAGAAAGACTTGGAGGGTCAAGAAGAGAGTTAGATTTAAATAACTTAATGAACAAAGGATAGAGATAGGTGAATTTTAGTATAGAAATGGAATAGAGAGTAGATATAGGTGTATATAAAAGAGTAGAAGTAGGTGTGTATAGAAAATAAAGCTAGGTATAGGATAAATATGGGAGATAATTAGAAATAGGTTTAGGATGAGTATAATAGAGTAAAAGTTAGGAAGAAAATAAGATAGGTTAAGTATAGATATTTCATATAAGATTAGTGGAGAGTTAGGAATAGAGTAAGAGTAGGATAGGCATATAGGATTAGGTAGGGGGAAGTAAAGTATAGTGAAGATTAGTTAAAAGTTAGAAATAGGATAGGTATATAGGATGTATATAGGATTAGATGGACAAGTAGGATGAAGTTAGGGATAATTTCAGTTTATAAAATTAGGTGAGAGTTAGGAATAGGATAGGGATATAGGACAGGTGTAAATAATATTTTTTGATTGGATAAGGTAGGTAAGTTAGTTAGATAAGGGTAGAGAGAGATAGGCATTTTTTTTGTGTAAATTTTGTTTGCGGTTTAAATATTTTATATTTGAATTCAAATAAGTGGGATTATTTGTATTCAAATAGGGGGAAAATACTCATATTTAGACCAGGGTAGAAAATTAAATAATCACATCAAATAATTTTAATCACCGTGTAGAAGCTTTGGGAAAAGGTACGCGAGTTATGTATCCCCCAATTACCTATATATATTGATATATTGAATCTAATAGGAATTATTAGAAATTATTAAGTAAAAGTATAGGTTCAATGCAACATTGTAACACAAGGATAACCCAGAGAGGTTATCGACAGTTCATGAGAACGGAATGCAGCTTTGCATCCGTGAGGGCAGTGATACTGCAGGTGGCAGGTCACAGGCGGTCAACAGACCGCAATTACTTAGAATTAAGTTGTTACATTGTATTAAAGTGTACAATTAAAGAGAAATGCAGACATGAGATCTGCAAGTTCTCACAGCCGTGTGAGGGGCAGGTTATTATAAAAAGCCCGGGAGCTCAATGCCCGGCAGTCAGTCTTCGAACTCCATACTTCGTTGTTCAAGCTACTCACTAGTACAATAATTATTTTAGTATTATGTACAAGTTATCCAAATTTTAACTAATAAAAATTTGTTAAAGTTTCAAAGTGTTTTTAAAAAACCAGCTCCAAAGGCCCGAACTTTAACTCGCGTTATTAAAAAACCGTGAAGCATAAAAATTCATTCGTTTCATTAAACATAAGAGATTTAAATCATCTACAAGACGCTTGCTATAAAAAAAGGAAGCAGTATTAAAAAAGCTCTACGTGTAATTTAATTATTCCTAGTAAAGAAACAAATAGAAATTACGTGCAAAATTTATATTAATTAACTCTATTTCAAGTAACCGGTATTAAACAAAACGTACAGATAATAATTGAATATTTAATTAGGATTCACTAAAAATTAAAGGGTATTATTTTTAATTGAAGTTAATTGAATCGTTAGTAACAGATAATATCTATAAAAACTTGTAAAAACCCAATAAAATACCATGAAATAAAGCTCTGAGAATTAATAGTATGTTTGAACACCTGCGTATTTTTAAAAAGCTCATTCTGCGTAAATTTTGCAGATAATTAATGGTTACAGAGAATGTTGGAGAAACCGTCGCATAATAGTTACGAGAAATGCTAAAGGTGGATTATTTCACAGTCCACATGGACTGAAATAATCGATAATAAAGAATATCAATTTGCACTAATAAGAACAGGGTAGATAGAGACAGATAATATATGCAAGACCGAGACACATATAGTAAAAGGCGTGAGTAGAGCAACGTCATGGGGTTGCGATTGGTTGAAAGTAAAAGGCAAAATTTGAGAGGTAAAAATAACATTTCTGTATAAAATTCAATTAGTTATTTCCAGACGTTGCGTGCCGTGTCGAAATTTCTGAGATTTAACTGGTGCGAGTGCAAAATTCGTAAAAATCGCATGCCGGGCTGCGGAATGGGAACAGAGCAGGCGAAATTCTTTAGAATTGTCCGTTTTGGGGACTAGACCGACAGACAGGCTAACCTCTATATATACCCAGGTGAATATGAACAAGCTCTCTTAGATCTGCGACTTGATTCAATGCGTTAAACAGTGCTTTTTAGTTTTCCGAGTTTGATAGACTAATTTAAAGTTTGCTCGTATATTTTGGTGATTTAAAACAGTTTGTTCTTTACGTGCTACAATAAATGTACTTTAGTGCACTTAGAAAAGAAGATACAAGGTAATAAAGTTTAGTATCACTGTACCAATTAGTAAAATTTACAACGACAAATGAATACACAAAAGTAGGCAGTTTTGGCGTATATTGGTGAAAGAAGTATGAATTTCTTTGTTATTTTCGGGGTATTAATAATGAAATGATTCGTAAACGTGTCTGGATCCACAAAATAAGCTTCAGATATACACAAATGAGTTCGGAAAAGCACTGAAACTACTTTAGATGAATGGTGATGTAGAAAATTTTAAAGGCGACCAGCAATACAAAAAAGTTAAACATAACCCAGTTGGATTGGTGTGATTAACAGAGGACGATGTACATTGAAGCCACTAGTGCAGTAACCTTCAGGTAACTTATGCTTTGTTGTTGGATTTTGATATTTTGGTGTGTGTTGAATAACTTTATAATTGATTTACTTAAAATGGACAGTAGTGAAATTGTACTAACAATAAAATTTTAATTTTAAGGTGAAATTTGCTTGTTTAAGTAGAAAGGGGTATTTAGTATTGATGTTCTGGATTATGATGAAAATTTGGGTATGTCTTTGAGATCAATTAGACGAACCTGGTTAATTAACGTAAAGGGGTGGTAGATGCTCCCTTTGTACTCAGACTCAGGTCTGCATATATTGTTATAGTAATTAGTAGGCATCCTACCAGGACTTTAATTCTGGATTCACATTAAAATGATAACAGATTTAATCTTGAAATTTTCTGATACTGAAATTTATGCTGAATTTTAATTTTGAAATTTTAATGTATTGTGAATATTGATGTAAATAGAGTTAACGTTGATGTTTGTGGTAGGAATGTGTTTGTTTTTTTTTTATGAATGAGGATGAAGTTATCTAGAGGAGCAGCCGAGGCGATTAACAGAAGAAAGTCAATGGACCAACACAGTTAAGGTAATGAATAGCTTTTTGTAGGATTCACAACAATCTTTGACGCCCAATTCGTGAGGCTCGATTCAAATACAGGGAAACACAGCATTCTAATATATATATAGAATGCTGTGAAACCTACAAAATCCGTGAACTACGCTTTATAATCGAGCCTCCCTTTTGGGCGTCATGAATGCTGTGAGACCTCTTGAATTACCTGGTCTGTTGATTTTCTTCTGTTAATCGCCTCGGCTGCTCCTCTAGATAGCTTTCATCCTCATACATAAAAAAAACAAACACATTCCTACCACAAACATCAACGTTAACTCTATTTACATCAATATTCAGAATACATTAAATTTTCAAATTAAATTTCAGCATAAAATTCAGTTTTAAAAAGAATTTCAAGATTAATTTTATTATCATTTTAATGTGCATCCAGAATTAAAGTCCTTGTTGGATGCCTACTAATTAATATAACAATATAAGCAGAGTAAAAGGAGCATCTACCACCCTTTACGTTAATTAACCAGGTTCGTCTAATTGAGCTCAAAGACATACCTAAAATTTCATCATAATCCAGAACATCAATACAAAATACCCTTTCTACTTAAACAAGCAAATTTCATCTTAACATTAAAATTTTATGGCTAGTACAATTTCACTAATGTCCATTTAAAGCAAATCAATTACAAAGTAATTCAACACACACAAAAATGTCAAACAAAATAGTATAATTTACCTGAAGGTTACTGTCCTCGTAGCTTTAATGTACATCGTCCCTTTAGTTAATCACACCATTCCAACAGGATTATATTTACGGCTTCTAATTCTCAACGCTTTTAAAATTTTCTCCATCACCATTTATTTAAAGTTGTTTCTGGGATTTTCCGGAACTCATCTGTGTATATCTGACCCTTGTTTCGTGGATCCAGACACGTATTTGAACCATTTAATTATTAACACCCCCGAAAAATAGCAAAGAAATTCATGCGTCTTTCACCAATATACGCCAAAACTGCCTACTTTTGTGTATACATTTGTCGTTGTAAATTTTGCTAATTGGTACAGCGATACTACATTTTATTACCTTGTATCTAAGTGCACTGAAGTACATTCATGTTAGCACGTAAATAACAAACTATTTTGAATCACTAAAATATACGAGCAAACTTTAAATTATTTTATCAAACTAAAATGCACTGTTTAACATCTTCAATCAAGTCGCGGATGTAAGAGCTTTTAACGCATCGAATAGTCAAAAGTCTAAGAAGCCGAAACTCATATTACCCCCTCTATATATAGCAAAAAGCCTGTCTGTCGGTCTGTTCCCCAAAACGGGTAATTCTAAAGAATTTCTCATTCTATGTTCCCAGTCCGTCGCTCGCGTGTCGGTTTTTACGAATTTTCACTCGCCCCATTTAAATCTCAGAAAATTTCCACACGGCACGCAAACATGTCCGAGAAAAACTAATTAATTTTGTACAGAAATTGTTGTTTCTACCTCTGATATTTGCATCCTATTTTCAACCAATTGTGACCCTCGTGACGTTGTTTAAGTCACGCCTTTTACTATATGTGTCTTTGCTTGACGCATTTTCTCTTTCCTTTTCTAACCTGTTCGTATTGGTGCAAATTGATATTCTTTATTATCGATTATATTTTAGTCCATGTGGACTATCTGGGTTTAATAACCCCGTATCGCACCTTCTCGTGAATATTAAGCCACGGTTTCTCCAAGATTCTTTGAAAACATTAATTATCTGCCAAATTTTCGCCGTACGTGATATTTAAACTACGCAGGTGTTCAAAATAATATTAATTCTCAGAGCTTTTTAAATAAACCCTGTTTTGTATTTCGTGCTAAAGCATCTGACCATTTCCAATATCCTTAGAATCGACATGTTTATCTAAACAAATTAAACTGAAATTGCCTTTTAAAATACGCAGGTGTGTTCAAACATCCTACTTCTAACTAACACTTCTAGGATTTGCATTTTATTGGGTTTTTACAAGTTTCTATAGATATTATCTGTTACTAACGATTCAATTAACTTCAATTAAAAATAATACCCTGTAATTTTTAGTGAATCCTAACTAAATATTAGTTATTATCTGTACGTTTTGTTCAATACCGGTTACTTGAAATAGAGTTAATTAAGATACAAATTTTGCACGTAATTTCCATTTGTTTCTGTATTAGGAATAATTAAATTACACGCAGAGCTTGTTAATACTGTTTCTTTTGATATAAAGCGTCTTGTACATGATTTTAAATCTCTTACTTTTACTGAACGAATGAATTTTTATTCTCCACGGTGTTTTAATAAAGCGTATTATTTAATAAAATTCCTTATACACGGTGATTAAAATTATTTGATGTGATTATTTAATTTTCTACCCTGGTCTAAATATGAGTATTTTCCCCCTATTTGAATACAAATAATCCCACTTATTTGAATGCAAATATAAAGCATTTAGACAAAAAAAAATTACAAAAAAAATTGCCTATCTCTCTCTACCCTTATCTATCTAACTTACCTACTTTGTCTCCAATTCAAAAAAATATTTACACCTATCCTATATCCCTATCCTATTCCTAACTCTCACCTAATTTTATAAACTGAAATTATCCCTAACTTCATCCTACTCATCCATCTAATCCTATATACATCCTATATACCTGTCCTATTCCTCACTTTTAACTAATCTTCACTATACTTTACTTCCCCCTACCTAATCCTATATACCTATCCTATTTCTAACTTTATTCCTAACTCTCCACTAATCTTATATGACATATCTATACTTAACCTATCTTATTTTCTTCCTACATTTACTCTTTATTCTCATTCTAAACCTATTTCTAATTATCTCCCATATTTATCCTATACCTAGCTTTATTTTCTATAACCACTTACTTCTACTCTTTTATATACACCTATGCTATCCCTATCTTATTTAAATCTAACTCTCTTCTTGACCCTCCAAGTCTTTCTTCTTACCATCCTAATACTCTTCATCCCTATCTCTCCCCCTTCTATATCTATACTTATCATCCCTATTCTCTCACATACAATAAACTTATCATCCCTATTATCCTTACTCTTAAATATTACTTCTTCTTCAGTCCCTACACTTGCCTGTTTCTCATTTATCATTGTGTCTCTTTCTGCCGACAAACCAAACGATACTACTTTACAATTCTCGATTTTTCTCTCTACGGAAAATCCTACGTACCTTCTAGAATTCTTATGCAATGGAATCCGCCAGAATAAATTCCTTAAATCTACTTTATTAAAAACAAACTTGCCATCTTTACTTAATTTCGCCTTCACCTGCTCCTGATATGTTGCTTCTACCCCCACTACTTCTGTATGTTTTTGTACTAAAGCTTGAACCTCTACTCTCCTCTCCTCTGGACATCTTATCGTGTTGATCTGTTTACCTTTATCATCCTCTACCTCTACTACATTAATACTAAACCCCGTGTCATCCTCTGTGACTTCATAACTGCCCTTCCATGGCACTACCCTATCATTAATCCTTATTACCTTCCTTTCCATATCTATCAAAACCCCTAACTTCATCATACAGTCAACACCTAAAATGCTCTGAAACTTCAGTCCAGGTACAATTACAAACTCCTGTTCACAGCTTAAACCTCCTATATCTATCCTAAGCACCACAACACTATTTACTACAGCAAACTTCTTTTTATTTGGAGCTACTAAATGGCTACGCTTTATAGGCATAATTCTATCACAAACCTTATCCCTAATTTTGCTGACGAATTCCTCCGATATTAAACTCGCCTCTGCCCCTGTATCAAGTAATACTTCTACATTATTCTCAAAAATTTCTAAATTAATAATTGGCAAACATAAATTTTCCTTAGTTTCTGGCTCTACTTCCTCCTCAATTTTGAAAAATTCACGTGGATGTTCATATACATTTACACTGAAATCTAGTGGTCTGTCGCGTTCTAAAAATCCTGTCCAGGTCTGTTTTCCCTACTCGGTCCTGGTCTAGCCGTCACCTCAGCGTATGTCCTAGGCGTTTCCACTCGTTCCGTGTCTGTATTAGCAGTCCCGCTCATGTCTGGTGAACTATTCATTCTGGTAGGTCCCGGTCTCGGTGCAGGTCCCCTTCCTAAACTATTACTCCTAACGTATGGTCGTCTCTGTTCCCAATTCGGTCGCTGGTATCCGTAATTATTCCCCCTTCTAGCATAGTTGTCCCGTCTATTGTCAAACCTAACTGTGTTGATCTGTCTTTCCCTAATATCCCGAGGTCGTCCACTACTTACGTCGTCGTACCTCTGCAGGTATTCCAAAACATTTCTCTGTCCACTATGTTCTGTAGTGCTACGTGCTGTCTTATGTCTACCTCGAAGTGTCGTGATAAATACTTAATAATTTGTCGGTCCGTCAGTGGTGGGTTCAGTTGCTTTGCTATGCTATACTTGCGTATAGCATATTGCTCCTACTTCCTGAAAATTCTCCTTAAATTTCCTGTGATTAAATCGTCTCGTACCTGGTCTTGTCTGTGATCACTCCAGTAGTGCTTTAAAATTTGTTTTCAAAGTCCTGATACGTGTCTATGTCCTGTCCTACTAAATTGTACCACGCTTCCGCATTGTCCTTTAATAAAGCCTTTATCGTATTTAGTTTAGTCTGTTCGTCAAATAAATTTCCCACTAGATTTCTTACACTATTAATAAAAAATTGTGGATTTACCCTGTTATCGCCATAAAACTTCATGTGTTGGTCCAATGATACTCCACCTGTATAAAATCTGGGACCATCCCCGTTAAACTTGACATGTTGTATTTAATACTACTAACTTCGCGTTCTACCCTGCCTAACTGATCCCTACATGAGTCCGTTACTTCAGTCATTTTTATATTAATCTCTTCTTCACAAAAAATGCGTACTTCGGACCTTAAATGTCCCATTTCCTGTCGAAGACCTGTAATATCACGCTCATTTTTATCAACCCTATTTTCAACTTCCCCCATCTTTACGGTAAGACTATTTTTAAATTCTGAAACTTCTTGATTCGTCTTATCTATTTTCTGACTAATCTCCTCTAACTTCCTGTTCGATTCTTCACTCATTCGGTCAAATTTCTTATTCGATTCTTCACTCATCCTCTCTAACATTCTCAATATCATCTCGTTTCCTTGATCCCCCGATTCCGTCCTCGACTGATCTCTACTGCCTCCAGCTTCTTCCATTTTCGTATTTTTCCCACACAATGCACTATCGTCACTTCCAATTTCCACTCCTTGACTCCTTAACCACTCCTTTCTCTGCATACGTTCTAATCACTCACACACACTCTAAAATACTCTTAAATTTATACACACACAGAAACTCTCTCTCTCAGATCGCCAGTTTCCTGGAATAAAATCAAAAAAATTTTATTTGGAACTCGAGCCTCACTTTTGGGTCGCCAAGAATGCTGTGAAACCTACAAAATCCGTGAACTACGCTTTATAATCGAGCCTCCCTTTTGGGCGTCATGAATGCTGTGAGACCTCTTGAATTACCTGGTCTGTTGATTTTCTTCTGTTAATCGCCTCGGCTGCTCCTCTAGATAGCTTTCATCCTCATACATAAAAAAAACAAACACATTCCTACCACAAACATCAACGTTAACTCTATTTACATCAATATTCAGAATACATTAAATTTTCAAATTAAATTTCAGCATAAAATTCAGTTTTAAAAAGAATTTCAAGATTAATTTTATTATCATTTTAATGTGCATCCAGAATTAAAGTCCTTGTTGGATGCCTACTAATTAATATAACAATATAAGCAGAGTAAAAGGAGCATCTACCACCCTTTACGTTAATTAACCAGGTTCGTCTAATTGAGCTCAAAGACATACCTAAAATTTCATCATAATCCAGAACATCAATACAAAATACCCCTTTCTACTTAAACAAGCAAATTTCATCTTAACATTAAAATTTTATGGCTAGTACAATTTCACTAATGTCCATTTAAAGCAAATCAATTACAAAGTAATTCAACACACAAAAATGTCAAACAAAATAGTATAATTTACCTGAAGGTTACTGTCCTCATAGCTTTAATGTACATCGTCTCTTTAGTTAATCACACCATTCCAACAGGATTATATTTACGGCTTCTGATTCTCAACGCTTTTAAAATTTTCTCCATCACCATTTATTTAAAGTTGTTTCTGGGCTTTTCCGGAACTCATCTGTGTATATCTGACCCTTGTTTCGTGGATCCAGACACGTATTTGAACCATTTAATTATTAACACCCCCGAAAAATAGCAAAGAAATTCATGCGTCTTTCACCAATATACGCCAAAACTGCCTACTTTTGTGTATACATTTGTCGTTGTAAATTTTGCTAATTGGTACAGCGATACTACATTTTATTACCTTGTATCTAAGTGCACTGAAGTACATTCATGTTAGCACGTAAATAACAAACTATTTTGAATCACTAAAATATACGAGCAAACTTTAAATTATTTTATCAAACTAAAATGCACTGTTTAACATCTTCAATCAAGTCGCGGATGTAAGAGCTTTTAACGCATCGAATAGTCAAAAGTCTAAGAGGCCGAAACTCATATTACCCCCTCTATATATAGCAAAAAGCCTGTCTGTCGGTCTGTTCCCCAAAACGGGTAATTCTAAAGAATTTCTCATTCTATGTTCCCAGTCCGTCGCTCGCGTGTCGGTTTTTACGAATTTTCACTCGCCCCATTTAAATCTCAGAAAATTTCCACACGGCACGCAAACATGTCCGAGAAAAACTAATTAATTTTGTACAGAAATTGTTGTTTCTACCTCTGATATTTGCATCCTATTTTCAACCAATTGTGACCCTCGTGACGTTGTTTAAGTCACGCCTTTACTATATGTGTCTTTGCTTGACGCATTTCTCTTTCCTTTTCTAACCTGTTCGTATTGGTGCAAATTGATATTCTTTATTATCGATTATATTTTAGTCCATGTGGACTATCTGGGTTTAATAACCCCGTATCGCACCTTCTCGTGAATATTAAGCCACGGTTTCTCCAAGATTCTTTGAAAACATTAATTATCTGCCAAATTTTCGCCGTACGTGATATTTAAACTACGCAGGTGTTCAAAATAATATTAATTCTCAGAGCTTTTTAAATAAACCCTGTTTTGTATTTCGTGCTAAAGCATCTGACCATTTCCAATATCCTTAGAATCGACATGTTTATCTAAACAAATTAAACTGAAATTGCCTTTTAAAATACGCAGGTGTGTTCAAACTTCTAACTAACACTTCTAGGATTTGCATTTTATTGGGTTTTTACAAGTTTCTATAGATATTATCTGTTACTAACGATTCAATTAACTTCAATTAAAAATAATACCCTGTAATTTTTAGTGAATCCTAACTAAATATTAGTTATTATCTGTACGTTTTGTTCAATACCGGTTACTTGAAATAGAGTTAATTAAGATATAAATTTTGCACGTAATTTCCATTTGTTTCTGTATTAGGAATAATTAAATTACACGCAGAGCTTGTTAATACTGTTTCTTTTGATATAAAGCGTCTTGTACATGATTTTAAATCTCTTATTTTTACTGAACGAATGAATTTTTATTCTCCATTTTCTACCCTGGTCTAAATATGAGTAATATATATATATATATATATATATATATATATATATATATATTATAACATTTGACATTTATCAAAGGTTCTACAAAGGTAGTTCGTTAGTACTACTGATAAAACCATAAATTTTCCATTTTATCAAGCTATACTAAAAGCTAAAAACATTACGGTTAACAAAGATTGATGGATAATTACTTGTTGAAGGCATATATATAGGATATTATGTACTAGTAATACAGCGTTTGAGGTTTAAAAAAAAAGCATTTTCCATTGTTTGCATATACGAAGGGTATCTAATGTATCTTCGATTGAATGTGTATAGGTTTTGTCTTCAAATTAGCATTTGTAATTTGTGCAGGATACTGTAGGCCGCTTATAAGTTTGAGTTACCTAAAATGAAAGATGTTTAAATTATAAAGCAACATAAAATTTATGAAATGTCAAAATAAAATGTTAAATATCAAAGCTGTTCTAAAATAGTAATTAGGTAGATTTAAGTTGAATATGTTGAATGCATCCCTTATGTTATATTAGTTAGTAGGCTAGAAATAAGTTTGTTTTTGTTGTTGTCATAGGTGATAATTGTTTAAAATTTATTAATTAGATTAGAAAATTTTGAAAAAGTTTGCACACAAAAATTTTTTGTAGACTGATAAATTTGTTTTGGCTTAAGAGCTGTACTGAGAATTTTGCTAAAATTTAATATACATGTTAAAGTGCATGCATTTTATTTCAATCTAGTAAAAGGAAAGTGAAAGTTAAACGACGAAAATTAATTAATTAAAGAAAGAAGAATTCAATTATACCAACATCGGGGCATCCTTTGTTGTGGTTAAAGAGTGCAGCTGGAATAGCGAATTTTGCAGATCAGTTAATTGGTGACGTATAAGGTGTTCGTAGTTGTAGAGCAATTAAAACAAATAGTGGTTGAAGTAGTTTTCCATAAGAGAACCTAAAACTAGAGGAAAACCCTTATTGTAATTTATACTAAAACATATATTTATTAGGCACTCACTGAAGGCGTTCGAGGCAACTTTGTGTATCCTGTTTCAACCCTGTACACCCAGACACATTCAACGGATTTGCAGGTATCAAAGTTAATGTTATCTACTCTTCATATTTAAGTAATTTGGAATAAATTAAATTTCAAACGTTAACTAGAATAAATAATTGCAGAATAGATTTATCAATCTTTGTCTAATCGGTATACGTAAGCACAACTAAGAGGTTAAGTTGATTTTGATCGCATACGCTTTAGGCGCCTGTGTTTCAATACCTGTAAGGGGACAAAGAACCCACTTCTCCTTACAGAGTAAAAATACTAGATTCAGTTCCCTGAGAGAGAGTTTCAAAAAGCCGTGGCATAATTGAATTGAAAGAGTATTAATTTAATCATTTACAGACTAACACCATATTACAGGTTGCACCTATTATTTTTACTCGTATATTAAAGCAGCATTTCACATAAAATATCAACATACATAACATAATATATATATATATATATATATATATATAATATTTTCAATTGTTCTTGGGAATTTTAGGTCTTCCAATACACGTTACATCAATAAGCTATTTCATACTTGTCAAATAATATAATCTCTTTGTTATCCTTCCCAGACGTTTCGACCTCATACACAAATCTTTATCAATGGTTACTATAACAGAGGTACATACAATTTTAGTTACATATTTTTACTGTTACCTTAAAATGAAACATTCACAACCACATGAATAATCGTGGAAGAGCAAGTAAAATTATTCAAATGTGCCTTGATTCACATACAAAGGAAGCACAACTTGAAGATAAACACCAAAAAGGTAAGAAATGATGGTTTCAGTTTGTACAGCCAATTTTTAGTTTTTTGCCGCTGTTATTGTTAAATCCTCAATAGCTTGTAGAGTATGAATAGTCTTGTACACGTGATTAATTTGTTCCTTATAAAAATTTAACGTTTTACCGTTTGTAGAAGATAGCGGTGACGAGCGGTGGATTACAAAGGTAACAGTATTTATGTGTTTGTGTAGTAATAATAATATAAATATTTTAAGATTCCTTCCTCACTTTAAAATACTTTGATCAATTTACTACTTGTATTAAGATTTAATGTTTATAAATAATATTTATTTAGCAACATACGATTATTATATGGCATTATTATCTAACTTTGAGAGATCACCTCAGGTACCTTACGTTTACGGGATAGACTTATTTCAACACTACATCAGCAAAATTCACTTAGGTTTTAACTTCTTATGGCAAGGACCACTGTTCGGTCCGACACTTTGCTACTTGAAACTTTATTGTGGTATGGTTTGGCTTTCAGTATAAACGTCGCCGAAGGCTAGATTTGCTTGTTTTCCGCAACCCAGGATTATATAATTTTAAAATATGCTGCTTGTAGTATATTTGGTGGCATTCCAGATAAATCTATGGTATCAGAATACATATTGCTAAGATAACTCAGTACTGTTTTTATAAATCATTATGTTAAATAAAATAATCACTTTTTGGTTAATTGTTGGCATACCAGTTTTGAAGTTCCAATTCGATGCACTTAATGAATTAATTCCAATAAGTTTTCAATTCTTTCCATATTTCTGTACTTTTAGAGTTAATAGTAATTGTAATTTATGAGGGCTATTCGATGAGCTAACTAAAAATATAGATTTCAATTTTAAAAAATCGAAAAAATCCCTCCGATTAATAAAAACTTTTTATCAATTGAGACGTCTCTGAAGACGTCCCCCTTGACTAGCTAAACTTTTGTTTGAAAAACTATTTTTTATGTACTAGCATTTCCATAGAAGATCCATCGGTTGGTTCAAAATTTACTACTACATATTAAATAACGCCAAAATTTTCTTAATAACAATTCTTTTATAGTTTGTCCTTGTTATTTGTTTTATTATATACCATGTGTTCTAAAAAATTGGCCCAAGGCTATAGAGATTTCAATATTGTGATTTAACCTTTAACAAACCCTAATATTATAAAAAGGGGACGTCTTAGTTACAACTTGGTAGGGAAATCTTTTTTTATAGACCTTCATTTGTTTATAGTGACGTCATCGTTATTTTTTATTAATTGGTTGGCATAATTTTTTGTGTATTATCGTAGAAAATTTTTGATACAATATTCACCAGTTTAGACTTTTAATAGGGTTATGATTAAAAGCAACAAGCAGCCTTAAAAATACTTTTTGAGCTGAAACTAAGTGTATCTTAATGACTATTAATAATGGGAACCCAACAAACCAAAAACAAAATAGAAGTAAATTCCTTAATTTATTACTAATATTTTCCATTTAATAATTGGAAAATACTATTAACAAATTAATGAATTTAGTTCTATTTTATTTTCGTTTTGTTGCTTTCCCATTTTCAATAGTCATTAAGATACATGAAGTTGCAGTTGAAAGTGTTTTTAAAGCAGCATGGTTGCTTTTAATTATTAAGTTTATACAGAAGATTCGATTTCATTGCCTACCTGCTTAAATCAGTTGTTCGCAGTTTTTGCAAAAATTTCATAACCTATTAAACGTCTAGAGTGGTGAATAATATAGAAAATGTTTTTTTCAAAAATACATAAAAAAATATACCAACTAATTAAAAAAATACCAATAACGTCACTAGAAACAAATATATATATATATATATATATATATATATATATATATATATATATATATATGGTTTGCATAAGTTGAATCACAATAGAAGTCGCTATAGCTTTGGGACCATCTTTCTAGAAAGTAGGGCACACTGTATTATAATATTGTATTTAACTTTTAATAATAAATATTAATAGATGCTATAGATATAATCTTGTTGTTCCTGCCATTTCGCTCTCCCGAAGTTGTATTCGTTATCAAGCCAGACAATTAAAGATAAGGAATAACATAATTAAAAGAGAGTCGAGTCGATAAACAACCATCCACGAACTCGAACGTGTTTCATTCATTTTCAATATTAACTTCCTATAATGACTTTCCCACCATAATCATTTCCTTACTCCGTTCCTATTTACCTCTGGCCAGAAACCGTAGTGAAAGGTGCCGCGTTAGTGCTGCAGATGTTGTGCTTAGGTAAGTGTTTTTAAGTATTTATGTGACTTTGTATTTAAAATCTATGTTTCCCCTCTTTTACTCTATACAGTCCATGCTCTACCTTACAGCCCCTGCTTTACTGCCTACTGCACTCCAGGCAATTTCTATTTGCGTCCCTTGACGTTCCAAGAGGCACAGACACTTGTTGAATATAAAATAGTCTTTTTGGCAGTATCCAAGTAATTATTTAGTATCTACAACAGGATAACCTCTAGTAATAAACTATATAGTCATATATTTGTTCATATGAAAGGGGGGTACCATAGTAGTACACGACACATAAAAAAGAAAAATCAGGCAATTTGTCAGTGCTGTACGATTTTAAAAGTCAATTAAGTACACACTCTCCTGGTCATACTTCACGAGCATGCACCAAACCAATTTATCCAACCAGTCTGCTAAAATTACCAATTTAGATAATTGGCTGACCTATACATAAATGTATAAGTTCGGTAAATATATTTTTTCGCCTAGCGTATATGAAAATGAATCATATTTGCCCTAAAAATGTGACTGAAGATAAACCTTTGCGGCCCTAGGGCCGCTAAACTCATAACAGCATGATTTTGTAGATTTTTCACAATCTAGACACCTATGACTATCATTGAGATTCATTTATTGCGACTTTTACGTTTCAAATAATTTTTCATTTAACCTCGGCGTCGGTGTAGTGTTAATGAGAGTTTCGAATAAAAATATAAAATAAACATACATGAGTAGTGAATAATTGTAATTCTAACTGAATAACTGTTAGTGAAAATGAATGGTAATTTAGACAGTGATGATGACGAAGAATTTACAAGTAGTCCGCCGGACTTGCAAGAAGAATACTTACCAAGTGCCTACAAATTCTGGTATTACTATCCATAATAATGCTCAAGGGATAATTAATATCAATTACTATAATAAATAAATATGTCAAATGTTATTAACCTTCTTTATTTTGTGTTATTTTTCCTATTTTTTTTCTTTAATGCTAGGCGAAAAACAGTTGTGTATCACACAGGCAAAAATGCATTAGCAGTTCTTAGCTATCAGCCGCGGGCTGCTAATGCTCACTTTCTGCCCTTGTGACACGATATACTATTATGTACGTGTATTTTGATAGATCGAGTTGCCACACTAAGTAAAGTACAAAACCAGTCGATAGTTCCACTTACAAATCGAAGTGACTCCAAAATTAGTTCAAGTGGAAGTTCTTTATTTTCATCAGATAGTGACGAAGAACCAACTTACGTAGTTAGTTCTGATTACAGCGAAACTGATTTTGAAGCACCAAAGAGCAAAATTTTTACTCACTCGGTAAGTTATACAATGGTGCACATTCAAAAGTGTTTTGTACAGTCGAAAGAAAAACTACCTAACCATCTCTATACGATGAATGTGCCTTGTAGTAACATTCTTACTTCACCACACTTTTGCAACTTATATAATTAGCAAACCCTACCTACCTATACACCTTCAATAAATGGTGCATGACTTTCTTCATTTCTTTTATATTTTAGCATTACAACAAAGTCCAATCAACTTCGGTATTCAAAAATACTATTTGTAACAGACCTTTGTCACCATACGAGATTCCCGCAAGACTAGATATACCAGATGAAAAAAAGATCCAGATAATATCATAAATAGTGGTAAAATGTCCTTCGACCCCCAATCATGAACAAAGCGATACTTTAAAAGCTGGATCGACATCTGCAAATGAAGTGGTATGTTCATTTTGACTAATAGTGCGCTCTTTGGTTTATTTAAAACAGCAATAAAATTTTATTAGTAAAATGTTCCTGATAGCACCAAATATTTTATAAATATGTTTTAAATATTTATTAAATATTTAAAATGCAATATATATATATATATATATATATATATATATATATATATCTTGCTTTTAAATATATATTTATATATATATAGTTTATACTTGTTAATCATTTTTGTTGCACATATCTTCCAAAATCTGTCGTTTATTTATTTATGAAACATTTAAACAAAATATTTATAAAATATTTGGTACAATCAGGAGAGTTTCAGTTAGATTACTGTTGGCTTTTACATTGTCTAATCTCATTTTTTAATTAGTGGCACTTGTAACGTGCGGTGTGTACACCAATATACTGTATATGCTTATGATGTTTGAAAGAGGTTTTCCTAGGTTATTCATCAAATGCTATTTGACCATATTCAGCAAACATATATCTACACATTATAATAATTGTCAATTTACAACACCTAATTTTTAAAGGTTATACTTAATACTGACCAAATAAATAACCAAAACTCAAAAATTTGAAAGAAATGAAGGTTTTTGCTATACTGGCGACGCATTAGTTTTATTGTTAAGGTTTTTAAAAAATCTGTGACTAAACTTTACAGCTATGTGTGATTTGTTCGGACTATTTTATTTGTAAATACCTTTTGCGGAAAAAATGGGCACCCGCTCGTTATAGGTGACATCGAAATTTCCTTTCTTGCTGTATTAGCTCTTGATGACCTCAATTTTGCAGCTAACTAACATACGCCTCATTTTGACATTTACAGCTATACATTTTAGTGTTTGCATTTCTTTCTCTCGCCATCTATTAGATGTGTATAGCACAAAGTTTACCTTACCTGTCCTGGGTGTGGGAGATGAACAAATGATTGTTAATATGGTCAATATTCATAGGAAAAACTGCAATATACCGGGTGTCCCAACACATACGAAACGCTCTATTACAGCTAAATGGTAATATTTAACAAAAATGTTTTTAAATAACCTTATGTATACTCAAAATGTCTACAATTTAAAAGTAATTACCATTGTATAGGGCGATTAATAAAAAAGTGTTTTACCAATGCTGTTTTTTTTAAATGGAATACCCGGTATTGAATTAAAATTAAAATTCCTCCCATCAAACTAGTTTAACTTTTAGCAGGACTACCTATACCTAAATCCCATAGTTGTTGAGATATTCACCTGTTTTTAATATTGCATGATTTATTTTAAATGCTTCTAATACACTGATTTAGATGATGCTGAACATTTAACTTTTGTTAAGGACTGAGTATACTTTTAGTTAATGAATACATTGCACTAGTTATTAAAATAATATACAGGGTGTTCAAACTATTGTTTTCCGTTTACTTAACAATTAATGTAGTTAAGTTGCTTATTTCGAATGGAACACCCTGTATATTTTTAAGTAGTATAGTAAGTGAAGTAATATGTTACTATAACACGTTCGTTGACGAGTCCTGCAACATATCGTTAATTACACTAGAAAATGGCAATTATAATTAGTGAAATTTATACAACAAACGTTCTAGTATAATGTTAGTGAATAGTGTAAATATTAAAGATGTATCTCCAGAAATACGGTAGTATTTCATTAAAATAACAAATAAGTTTTATTCGTTTAGCATTATTGTAAGTGATAAGAACTAAAACAGTTTAGTTGACCGGCGCGGTGCAATCAATCAATAACAATAACTTGCTTGTCACGTTATTAATTGCAATACGTACATTATGTCTATAGAGGCGTTGAATAAACTAGAAACCCAGTTTCAAACTGCTATGTCTGACTTTGAAGACAAATTAAAACTGGCTACGTCAGCTAAAAACTTCTGACCAGCGAATTTACCATAGAAATGCTTAAAATGAATACTCAATGTTTAAGGAGCACATTTTAAATTGCGTTGTTGCCATAAAGAATTCCATAGTTAAATTGGAAGACAAAATTGATGACCAAGAAGCCTACATTAGAAGAAATAGTCTAGTAATACATGGCATACCTGAAGAAGACAACGAAGATGCATCTCAAATGGTGATCAATTTTGTAAATAATAAACTGAATATCCCCCAATTTCAAATAGACATTCCAAATATAGACAGATGTCACAGACTTGGTGCACCGGACAAATCGAGAAAAAGGCCTCGCCAATTATTGTAAAGCTTATATCATACTTTTATAGAAATAAAATATATACTGCTAAGAAACAATTAAAGGGTACGCACTTCTTCATTACAGAATCGCTTACTAAAAAAGCTTTGGAACTACTACAGTATGTTAAACAAACAACTAGTGCACACGCTTGGACAAGAGATGGAAAGGTTTTATATCCCTGAAAGATGGAAAGCCGTTCCGTATTGACAATCGATTAGATTTAAAAAATTGGCATCAGAAGATCCAGGTCCAGCTGAAACCATTAAGAAGGTATATAATACTAGGCAGCACACCCAATATAGTCAGAAATAAACTGTTTTAGTACTTTGTATTTTGTATAAATTTACGTTAAAGCAGCTAAAATTCAAATACCCTTGTTGCTAGACTTGTCGACAGTCATTCATTACAGCTTCTTTGGATTCACTTCACGTTAAACTCTAATTAGTT
The DNA here is from genome assembly GCA_036346225.1 of Platerodrilus igneus. NCBI lineage: Eukaryota > Metazoa > Arthropoda > Insecta > Coleoptera > Lycidae > Platerodrilus > Platerodrilus igneus. The sequence goes on along the minus strand of JARFIW010001133.1, from coordinate 1,472,287 downwards.
AACCTTGCAAAATTTTGTTTTAAACGTAGGTATTGTTTACATTCATACGCACCCTCATACACATACACACACACATAAATATATAAATAACACAAACATAAATCAAATAACTTTATAGAGTATATAAACTGTAATTGCTATTCTATTTTGTAGGGTGTTATTTGAGATTATAGCAACACTTACACTTATACTACTATTCATTTTATATAAAACATATTTATAAATTGTTTTACATATGCTGCTTGTACGGTGATAATTATGCTATTAATTACATTGGAGATATGTTAAGTAGCAATTAGATTTAATTCGCAAATGAAGACCATATATATATATTATCAGAATGTGCGGGACTTAGAACAAAAACCAAGGTCTTTCAATTAAATGTATTGAATAACAACTACGATGTAATATGCATAACAGAAAGTTGGCTACATTCGGGGATCTACGATGCAGAACTAGTAGATGATAGATACACTGTCTTCAGAGAAGATCGCAATATATCTAATAGTGAACGAGGAGGGGGAGTACTTATTGCAATTAAAACAAAATATATCTCCACTCGAGTAGAGCTTAATTCAAAATTAGAGATTGTAATAGTAAAAGTTTGTATTCAAGGTGTGATATATTACATTGCAACTACTTATTTTAAACCTAATAGTAAACGTGAACTATATCAAGAGTTTAATAATCTTATAAACAATCTCTATCTCACGTATGGTCCTAATATAATTATTTTAGGAGATTTTAACTTACCATTAGTAAACGGCATTAATTTCAACTTCAGTACTGCCACTCCAGTATACAACCTAATTAACGATGGCTTAAATTTATGTAATCTAATTTCATTCAATAATAATTTAAACATTAATGGCAAAACTTTAGATTTAGTTTTTTCAAACATTATTTTAAACGTTCGTGCTTCTGAGAATTCGTTAATTCCTATCGATAGTTACCACCCTCCCCTTGAAATTAGCTTTGTAACGAAGAAAAGGAATATTAGAAATACTAACCAAACACATTCGGGTCAATACGATTTCATGCGAGCAAATTTCTTATTACTGTACTACCTTCTCAAGCAAACCGATTTTACTTATCTATCAACATATAGCAATGTCAATGAAGCCGTAAAAGCCTTTTATCAAGCTATACACCTTGCTCTTAAAAACTCAGTTCCAATAAGAAATATTAATAATAAAAATAAAAGACTAGCAAATATCCTCCATGGTTTAATAAAGAATTGATTAGTCTGGTCAAAGAAAAAAATTATCATCATGGTCTAAAGAGTACATCTGAGTATCACCTAACAAAGTTTAAAACTTTGCGTGCTCATACTAAAGTAAAAATTAGAGAAGCATATAAAGACTACATAAAAGGTGTTGAGGAAAATATTCAAAGAAATCCAGCAGCTTTCTGGAATTATATTTCAAACAATAAAAAAAACTGCGCAGTGTCCACAACATACTCCTATAAAAATCGTGAATTGAATTCTATATATACAATAGTTAATGCTTTTGCGGAATATTTTTATCGGTGTACAGTAATCATTCAAATTATAGCACTAGCAATATAAGCGCGGTCTTAAATGAAAGCCCACATGACATATTTACTTTACACAGCATTACAATTGAAGATGTGGAGCAAGCATTACACCAGTTAAAACCGAAACGAGCTGCAGGACCTGACGGAATACCTCCATATGTGTTCAAGGGATGTGCCGATATACTAAAATATCCGCTTTGTACATTGTTTAATTTATCATTAAAACGAAAACTTTTCCCGAACAATGGAAACTTGCCAAAGTTACTCCAATTCATAAATCAGGTGCAACAAACCTAATTGGCAACTATAGGCCTATTTCTGTTTTATCATGTGCGGCAAAAATTTTTGAACAAATTATTTACAAACGAATATTTAGTCATGTTAATTCTTCAATTGACCTACACCAGCATGGTTTTATGCCAAAAAGATCAACCACCACAAATCTGTTAATTTTTACAGATTTTGTCAGTGAAGTGTTAGACAGGAAAGGGCAGGTTGATGTAATATATACAGATTTTGCTAAGGCATTTGATAATGTGAATCATGACATACTGTTAGCAAAATTGACTTTTACGGATTTTCACTACCAGTAATTGAATTACTTGCATCTTATCTATCTAATAGAAAATCGTTTGTGACATACCAAAGAACAGACTCTCAATGCTTCACTCCAACCTCAGGTGTACCACAAGGAAGCAATCTTGGTCCTCTTTATTTCTTATCTTTGTTAATGATCTACCACAGTCCATTTGTAATAGTAAATATCTTTTATTTGCCGATGACTTGAAAATATACAAGGAAATAAAGAGTGACTCTGATTGTGATTTACTACAAGCAGATCTGGACAATATATATATTTGGTGTGATGAAAATAAATTATATTTCAATATTAATAAATGTGAGAAAATGTCATACTTAATTACTAAACATAAAATAGAATTTAATTATTCAATAACAAAAATAGACTAAAGGAGGTGAATAACAAAACGGACCTGGGAGTACAATTTAAAACAAACTTAAATTTTGATGGTCACACAAAATCGATAGCGGCAGATGCGTATAAAATGTTAGGTTTCATTATCAGAAACTCACAGTCATTTACTAATGTAGATTGCATCAAGTTGCTGTATAACTCTTTGGTTCGCTCCAAATTAGAATTTTCTATTATTGTTTGGGATCCTGGAACTGCAATTCAATCACAACTACTTGAAACTATTCAAAATAAGTTTATATCATACATTTACTACAAAAAAATTTAATACACATATAGGTTTCAACTCGTACAGTAATGCCCGGAAAATATTCGCGATTAATAAAATTTCCGAACGTCGAACAATAATAAGGTTTTCCTTTCTACATAAAATTCTAAATAATAAAATTGATTGTCCTTATATATTAAGTGAAATAGGTTTTTCTGTCCCTGTACATTATGGTCGTCTTAAAAACCTGTTTTATATTCCCACATTTAGAACAGAATTAAGGCGCAATTCACCAATACTAAAAGTACTAGCAGCATATAACTCTAACAATAACAACAAATCATTATCATTATTCTCAAGTAATGAATATGAGTTTAAAAAGATATTGCAAAAATTAATTAGCCATTAATATTCATAACCACAAATACACATACACACACATACATACGTATGCGCGCACACACTACACATGCATACATAACAATAATTTAATATGCATCATTCATATTGTTTTGTACTACATTATTTTAGTATGTATATCACATTAAATTTAGTGAAATATGTAACTAGGGCTTGCCCTGTATATTTCAATTTTTAATAAATAAATAATAAATAAATAAATATCAATCCTTTCATTAAGACTTTAGGTTTCCATTTTACAAATGTTCACCTTACAATAACACACATGCAAAAATGATAAACAATCAAAACAAAAATTAAAGATGGTTGATATGGCAATGCAGAAAAAGTTAATAATTATTTGATATGCTCCGCACCAACTGTAATCAAAATTTATTATGCAATTTTAGCATTATCTACCATCTTTAATTATTTGCTAATAACTCGAAAATGGTTGAATTTGAATATAGGGAAACTTTATATTGTTTAATAGAGAATTTAATTCAGCATTGTACTAATTAAAAATAAGCGACTTAATTGCTTTAATTGTTTAGTCAACGGAAAATGATGCAGTGAGCACCCTGTATATTATTTTAATAACTAGTGCAATGTATCCCTTAAATAAAAAGTATACTCTGTTGCTTTACAAAAGTTAAATGTTCAGCATCATCTAAATCAGTGTATTAAAAGCATTTAAAATAAATCATGCAGTATTAAAAACAATTGAATATCTGAGCAACTATAAGATTTAGGTATAGGTAGTCCTGATAAAAGTTGCCTTAGTTTAATACGATCAATTACAAATTTTAATAATATAACGGGTGTTCTATTTAAAAAAACACAACTTTGGCAAAACACTTCTTTATTGAGCACCCTGTATAATGGTACTTAATTTCAAATTGTAGACATTTTGAGTATACATAAGATCGTTTAAAACATTTTTGTTAAATATTACCATTTTGTATGCGTTGGGACACCTGGTATAACATACTACTATTGCGGAAACAACTTCGTTATGTCTATCTATTCTGTACACAAATATTGCCCACATACAGAAATGCCATTGACACATTTGAAAGATCATTTTTTTGTGTTACACGTGATAATTAATAGGGATCAATAACAACACACTTAAGCATTTGCATAAATATTAGAACACCTAATCCCTAGGCCTAAGACAAGTTAGCTTTTCTTTTTAATGTGCAAGTACATGTGTTTTGAGAATTCTACATATGCGATTATGAATTTTCTGATTGTACTTAAAATTGTCATAACATAGCTATGTCAACTGTACGTATAGCTCAGTGGTCGTTTTGGTATTAGAATTGAGTTGGCAATATACGCTAGAAACGGGTAAACGCAATTACCATAGATGCATGAAGTTGGCCACAACTTATTTGAATTATATAAAAAATTTGTTAATTAGGCGCCACTAGAACGAAATTTTGTGCATATTTGTTAGCGAGTTATTTAAAAAAAATCCCCCAGGTGTGTGAAGTTGGTCGCAACTTTTTGAATTTTTGAAAAATTGTTATGCAACAATTAGGCTTGAAGTAAGCGCCAATTTTTACCGTTAAAACAAAATTTTCTGCCTTTAAGGTGTAAAAAGGTATTTGAAAAAAGTTGTTCTACAAGCAACTTTAGATGCGTAAAGTTAGCCATGCATTGTTTAAATTTTCCGAACTTTATTTCAATAGCGCAAATTGACGCCTAATGGGCGCCAAATTATAGTAGAATAATTTTTTAAAATTCCAAAAAGTTGCGGAGTTGCGGCCAACTTTGCGTACCTAGCTTTGCAATAGCAAAGACGGGGCAAAATGTATATATTTTCATGTGAGCTTATATGGTTTTAACCTTTATATTTAAAAAAAGGTATGTTTTAAGGTAGTATGCCCATATCGTTACAGGCGTTCTGTTGTTGTGAGCTAAATGTAAGAGTAAACTTTTTGATTACAGGTGACAGGAATCCAATGTACTGTTGGCTCAAATAAATTTGAAGAAAAGCAATCTGGAACTAAAAATAGTATGGTTTTCCGAAATAAAAATAAAAAGTACATTCGTACACCAGATTTCTTTTATTTTTGTGAAACTGAGGTATGCAATTTTGCGAGACACATTCAACGCAATCATCGCGGAGAAACAGAAGTACAAAAAATTTTAATACTGCCACCAAAATCAATCAAACGAAAACGAGCTATTGCAAGTTTAAGGAAAAAGGAAAACTATATAAATAATTCAGTATGCCTTTTTAAACCAGTTCATAGAAGTCAGATAAATGTCAAAATTTAGTGTTACCTAAAGATGGGGCTGATTTTAATTTAAAGTCAAAAGTATTTCCAAGAATGTTAGCAGACAAGGTATCATTAACAGCCAAAAAGATTGCACTTATATGCGCATATGGTTCAAGGTACGCGAACACACATAGAGAGCGCCATCATGTTAATATGTGTTCCCGAAAAATGAGAGAATTATCCAAAGTATTGCTAGAATCCCAGAAGATGAATCCTTTGATTAGAAATATGTTTGACCTTCTTCAGCCACAACACTTCGATATAGTGGTACAGGTGGTTAAAGTTATAGCTAAATATGACTCAGAAAATGGTTTGTTCAAATCACCGACGTTTGCTATGAATATTAGTAGATCCCTAAAAGATTGTTGTGACATTGCCGTTTTGCATATTATCAAAAGGAAATATAATTATCTAAACATATCCGCCTCAGAAGCTAGTAGAGGGGCTAAGCCGCTTTGACAACAGAGATCCACAGCAAGATATGTATACGCCGATTCGAGAACAAAATGAACCGCTATTTGCTGGCTCTCGGAAATAGCACTTCGAAGATTTCTTTCACTAGAACGCCGTTTGAAATAAATCCTCAACTGTATAATTCGTACAGAGAATTTATGCAGAATTATATCGATAGTGGTCACATGTCTCGTATTGTATCGGATTCAACTCGATCGTCTACATTATCGCCGGTATATTACATACCACATCACGCCGTGTTCAAACCAGACAGTACAACTACAAAACTTCGTGTCGTATTTGATGCTTCAGCCAGCGCTCAAAGTGGAGGGTCTTTAAATGATCATTTACTCGCAGGGCCCCTCTTCAAAAAGATATCATGGAGTTGTTATTACACTTTCGTTTACATTCTGTAGTTTTAACTGCGGACATTAAGCAAATGTATAGACAGATTCTTATTTCTACTAGCCATCGAGACTATCAACGTATAGTTTGGAGATTTAAGTCCTCGGAGTCTGTTATCGATTATCAGCTAAACACTGTTACATACGGCATCACATCATCACCATTTTAGCCATGCGTGTAATTCAAGAACTTGCAAAAGTCAATCGTTACGTTTTCCTATTGCTTCCAAGATTTTAGCATCGGATACGTACGTGGATGATTTGATTACAGGGTGTGATTCGATAGAGGATGGCAAACGACTCGTGTATGAATTAAACCAAATTTGCCAATCAGGTGGTTTTATGTTGCGAAAGTGGAATAGCAACGTGCCAAGTGTCATTGGCCATTTACCTGATTCCGTTCGGTATCAGCAAGCATTTTGTTTGAAGAGGTAAACAATACTTCTCAAAAATTTTAGGACTGCAATGGCAACCATTGAGTGATGTGTTGTTTTACAATCTTAATATCGTTGATCGGCCTTGTACCAAAAGGAATATGGTTTCGGAAATTGCAAGGATCTTTGACCCTCTGGGGTTATTATCACCATTGGTCTTCTTCAAAACATTTGATTCAATCTGTATGGATATTAGGAATTGGCTGGGATGAACTTCCTCCCCAACAAATTGTTTTAAAATGGAATCTGTATCTTCAACAATTACCCGAGTTATTGAAAATTGAAATTCCTCGACGGATTCTTTGCGATAACCATCAAACTGTACAAATTCATGCATTTTGTGATGCATCGGAAGCTGGATATGCAGCAGCAGTTTATCTCCGCTGTGTCGATGAGAAAGGGAACATCCAAGTTTCATTGGTCTGTGCCAAATCTAAGGTCGCACCAACCAATCGTATATCATTACCTCGATTAGAATTGTGTGGTGCAGTGTTGTTGTCGAACTTGGTCGAGTATGTGCAAAATACGTATAGAGATAATTTAGTATTGGACGATACATTTGCGTGGTCAGATTCCACAGTAGCATTAGCATGGATTCGATCTTCGTCGTATAATTGGAAGACCTTTATTAGCAATCGTGTCTCGCATATCCAAGAACGAGTGGCTCCATCATCGTGGCATCATATTAAATCACAGGATAATCCTGCTGATTGTGCATCAAGAGGATTATTAGCTGCTGAGCTTGTTAATCATCCTTTGTGGTGGACGGCTCCACCATGGTTACTATTACCTAAAGAGAATTGGCCTGCTCATATGGAACCAACTCTTACAGATCACACTCAGATGCACATTGAAAAAGAACTTTATCCCTTAATATACACGTTGCAGATCATTTCGTAGACTCGATGGTAAATCAATTTTCAGATTTGCGAAAAATATGCAGGATTCTGGTATATATTTGTCAGTTCATTCGTAACTTGAAAGTTCGTGCAAATTTGGATATTCGAAACTTAGAACAATTATTGGTCTCCCCGAACAGTATGCACTTCATTTATTAATAAAACGGGTTCAAGAACAAGTTTTCAGTCAGGACATTGATATCATTCGAAAGGAAAACTTAGTAATAAACAACTTCGACCTCTCAGTCCTTTCCTTGACAGTGATGGGTTGTTAAGGGTGGGCGGCCGGTTGCGAAATGCAGACGTATCTTATGATACAAAATTTCCATTGCTACTTCCTCGGTCACACCGGGTGACAGAGCTCATTATTCGAGATTGCCATACGAAATATTTACACCCTGGACTTAGAACTACTCATTTTTTGTTAGTACAAAATTTTTGGATTCTGTCTGCAAAAAGGGCTATTCAACAGTGCCTAAACTCTTGTATTCGATGTTTTCGTCAAAAACCTATTTCGCTATGCCCTCCTATGGGCGACTTGCCCCCCGCTAGACTTACTGCCGGTAAAGCGTTTCTACATACTGGGGTAGACTACGGTGGACCCTTTTCTATCACCATGAATCGTATTAGAGGTGCCAAATCATTGAAAGCCTATGTTTGTTTATTTGTTTGTCTTAGTACAAAAGCGATACATCTGGAGTTGGCATCAAACCTATCTAAAGAGGCCTTTATTGCAGCTTTACGGCGGTTTGTAGCACGTAGAGGTAAATGCTTGCAAATTTATAGTGACTGTGGAACAAATTTTATCGGAGCATCTCGGGAACTAATCGAAAATATGAAGCAGTCATCCGAAACGGAAGGTATTCACTTTGTTTTAATCCTCCGTCGGCTCCTCACTTTGGGGAATGTGGGAAGCTGGGATAAAATCTGTAAAGTCCCATCTCAAGAAGGTGGTAGGCGAACAAATTCTCTCGTACGAAGAATTTAACACCATTCTTGCTCAAATTGAAGCCATATTAAACTCCAGACCTTTATGTCCAATGAGTAACGATCCCACTGATTTTTCATTCTTAAGTCCTGGTCATTTTCTGAACGTAGAACCAGTGTCTGTCATTCCCGACCCTAATGTCTTAGATCTGAAACTATCTTCCTTAAATCGTTGGCAACTGGTTCAACGTATTCAGCAATCATTTTGGAAACGGTGGCATTTGGAGTACCTGCACACTTCAACAGAAAACCAAATGGTTTTCTGCTAATTATTCGTTAATGGTGGGAACGTTGGTGTTGATTAAGGATACTCAAGTGTCTCCATTACAGTGGAAAATGGGACGTATACATACGTTGCATTATGGAAAGGACAATGTTTGTCGTGTGGCTACCGTGGCAACATCCCAGGGACTATTTAAAAGGCCCGTGGTAAAATTGTGCCCTCTCCCCATTTCAGAGGCAACTTAGTATTATAGTTAGTATATTAGGGTAAGTTAACTTTTAAATTTACGGTATATATATTTTTTTTGTTCGTTTAGACACACTTAGAAAATAAGTTCCTAATACTTATTTTGGTGGGCGGTATGTTAAGGCTTTATAAGAATTTTGTTTGCAATTGTATTATGCCAATGACAATTAATTTAAGTCCTTAAACTATTCCCAGTTAGAACCCCTCCATTATCCCTACCTTTAGTGCAACGACATAAAAGGGTTGGTAATGTACGAGTGGACGACAATTCAACTTCGTTCTCGCTTGGCTTTGGTTCGTGATTTAGTTCGGTGCATCGAGCATCAGTAATTAGCAACAATTAGTGAACATTATACATACAGTCCATAATTATCTGATAGCAGTGCAAATACAATCAACCACTACAACCAGTGAAAGGTAGGTGATATATTCCTTTAAATTATCATTTCCTTTATGTGATTGTAAATGCAAATTAACATTTTGATTAACAGCTGGTATTCACCTAACACTAAAATTTTACACTAAGAAGATATAATTGGTGTATGCTGGGTTGCCTGCCATAGATATGCATATATTTTTTAGAATTCAATTAAATTTAAGTACACGTAGGTAAATGCGTGAAAGTTACTTTACCTTTCAGTATTCAACTGTATTGTAAATAGTTACTGATATTATATTGAAAAGAACGACACCCAGTATTGCCAGCTGTGTAAAAAATGTTTTGTTTCAGCAGTGAATCAATCAAACTGTATGAAAATATATGAACTCATTAGCATGTAATTAAAATATGCCAGTAAGTGAAACTAATATAAATAAAACATTCAAATTTTGTGTGTTTCTTTTTAACATTATATATTTAATACAAAAATAATTTTTTAAAAATCTCGGAGGATTCTTCAGCACGTGCACGTTTTTGCTTAACCTAAAAATCTCCGAAGTATTCAATCACCTAATGCGTGCAAAGCCTCTGTTCAGAACGCCTTATGGAGTACCATTCCGCATTTGAGAATGATTACATCACTATCCAAATTCTTCACCACGTTTTAAATAACGACATGATTTGCATACATTTTAAGGATATATTTTAGATCCGGGTACGAGTTCAGTGTAGCTGTATAAATTATTTGGGTGATGCAATCATGAACAAAATAACGAGTGACCTGTCTTAACATGTTTTTTTTTGCACACACACACCAATATTTTAAATTAAAACCATTATAAAATACGAGGCGAATAATTTCTCCTATTCTTTTTGATATTTAATACAAAAATAATGGGGCACAGCTCCGTTTAGGACACGTTTAGAAGGTCCCTTCCCCCACCATTTATCATTTTGAGAGTGATTATGTCATCCACCACATTTCCTATTTTTGCTTAACCTAAAAAGCTCTCTTTAATTAACTAAAGCAACTAGAATAAAAACAAAGACGAAGCTCTAAAGATCACCGCTAAATTCTTCACTACATGCACGTTTATGCATAACCTATAAATTTTTTATCACGTTTGTACACCTGCATCAACCCCAAAAACAATATTGATATACTTTCTTTAATTGGATCGCCACTGAAAAGTTGTTAGTTTTAAATCCCCCCTTGAAATTTTCAAAATTGTTTTCTAATTATGTAGGTATATTCGGAATCACATAAACTTGGTTATGACTCTTTGATGTTAGGAACATGAAAACATGCTTACAATAACTTTGTCTTGCTTTATTTAAACACTAAAATGGGATGTAAATATATGTATATATTTTCCGCATAAGATAAAATGGGAAATGAAATGTTTGCATTAATGAATGATGTAAAATTGACGATTGTAATGTCTTGATAATCTCTGCTGTTATTACTATATTTTAGAACTTCCCACCGAAAGTGGATAATAATTAATGACCCATTACAAAACCTTTACACTTATAATATAGTCAGTAACTATATCGAAGTATAGAGAAAACCACAGTTATATATAGACATCAGAAAGTGAAACCAAATAATATAAAGGACCAGCTATGGGCAACCTGCCAAATCTACATGCAAATAATGCAGTTTTGTTGACATACATTTTTTTATTAATATTTTCAACAAAATTTTTATTTGTGTTTATTAGACCAACTAATATAAAATGCAAAAATTGAAAACTATTTTATCAACGGTAAACCCCAAGAGCAAATCTGCTACATGAAAAACTAGCTCACACTAAATCACTGGCAAATAGGAATAAACATATACTTGTAAATTTTTGCATTATGAAAATATGAAATTAAATATTTATGTGAGAAATATTTTTCACTTTTCTCACAACATACAAACGACAAACTGTAGTTAAAAGCAGAATCTATTATAACATAGAACTTGATGCAGAGTGTTTTACCGTGGCGGTATATGAATACGGAATTTATTATGTTTCGATCTTGGTGCTAGGTACATCTTTGTTGCTTTTGTATTTATGCTCCTTAATTTTTAATTTACTTTGTTTTTGAAAGTTCCAAGTAAAACACTTTCTTTAACTAAATCTTCAAATCTCAGGCATAGCTGATGATTATGAATATTTTACGTTACTTTGAACTAGAACGTGAAAATTAATCCACTTTTGCACGCTTTGGGATCAGTTATTCGGGTACGAATATAAGTTATTCCTTCAAAATCAGCCATAAATTATTTCTTTAACATGCTGCTGAGGTGTGTGCAGTGAACACTGTCTCTGCAATTAGGAAACGTGTATTGGAATCTGAAAAAGAGAACAAACTACCACCATGCCCTAGTAAAACCAGAAAACCCACCAAGCCAGTCGATGTGGATGATTTTGTCAAGAATATTATTAAATGAAAAATTTACAAAATGCGTTCCAAAAGTAATATATTTTGATTGAATGTAGTGGAAATCTTATATTGCAACCCTACGTTTTTAGGACTTCATGTAACTGTGAAATCATAGAATCAAGAACTAAGTTCATGTGGAATTTTTTACTTTAGTGCGATAAGTTTGAAGTGATTATTACCAACAATTGGTTTTGAATTTGAAATGGATGACAAACACAACATGTTTGTTATAATGTATATCTTTCTTGTTGTTTCTAAATGATTAATGTCCAAATGGCTTAGTTATTTTTGTATGTAGACAAACATTTACTTTTATAAATATACTTCTAATAAATATGTATACTCTATAATGTGTTTTAGCACTACTGAAATTGTAGGTTAGAAAAATATTCGCCAAATAAATTTCTGTTTATTATAGTTGCAACAACCCCAAGGTCTATTTCATATTATACATTTGAATTGTTCACATTTAATATAACAAAAAATTTAGTTTGATGTATTTGAACCTGGCCAGTTCACAAGAGGTCATTATATTTCATACGTTAAAGTAAGGTTTCTTGTAGCATATGACAGTTCTCATAGGCAAGTTCTGTCTAAAAATCGTATACATTTCTTATCCTTGCAGTGTAAATGTGCAAACTTTTACTCTGACAACTGCACCAAGTTGGGACATATGTTCTTGTAGTTTAGATTAAGTACTTTAGAAAGTACAATAAAATAAGTACTTTAGATTAAGTACATTGAATCAAATAAATTTAGGTATAAAATCTCTAAAAATCGTATTAAGTAAATTATTAAGAACATATGTTATAACTTGAGATAGTTGTTTTATTCAGTTGTTATTGTTAACTTGCCAATTTAAATTTTAATGTTACGAAAGTTAGCAAAGGATGGTTTTGTATATTTATTTAAAATGTGCGTTTATAATATATTAAACTTTCATACAATATTACAAGTATATTGGATACATTATTAAATTCATTCATAAATAGGCCTTGCTCGAAGTACCTTACTTTCAGATGCAAGGAATTCACTAACGTAATACCAGTTTTCAGAAGGAATTTCAACGTCCGAGTCAACATATTTTCACTGTAAGGATGAAAAATGTTTATGATTTTTAAGTAAAAATAGCCAATGATCACTGTCACTGAATAAAGGAGACTTTTTACTTTAATGTGCAAAATGTAATGACCTCATGTGCATAGTGGTAATTGACAAGGTCCAGGTACTTCAAACTAAATCTTTGTTTATATTAAATGTGAACAATTTAAATGTACAATATGAAATAGACCTTGGGGATGCTGCAACTATAATCAACAGAAATTTATTTGGCGAATATTTTCCTAATCTACAACTTCAGTAGTGTTGCTAAAATATACCATGCAGTATACTTATTTTTTAGAAGTATAGTTATAAAAGTAAATGTGTGTCTACATACAAAAATAACCACGCAATTTGGAGATTAGTCACTAACAAGTAACAAGAGTGGTATCTATTATGACGATCATGTTGGGGCTGTCATCCATTTTAAATGCAAAATCAATTGTTAATAATCTCTTCAAACTTGTAGCACTAAAGTCAAATATTGCACATGAATTTAGTTCTTGTTGCAATGATTTCACAATTACATGAAGTACTAAAAACATAGAGTTGACACAATCAAATCTTTTTGGTATGCATTTTGTAAATTTTTGGTTAATAGTATCCTTGACAAAATCATCCATATCAACTGACTTCGATTTTGTGCATTTTACTAAGCGATTGTGGTAGGTTGTTCTTTTTCTCAGCCTCTAATACATATTCATATTCACAGAGACGATGTTCACTGCTACACCACACACCTTAGCAGCATGCTAAAACAAATAATTTGTGGCTGACTTTGAACGAATAATTTATATTGGTACCTACAAACTGTTTCAAAGAGTGCAGCCTTGATTGTACATTCTCATTCAAAGTAACGTAAAACATTCACAATCACCAGCTGTGCCCGAGATCTGAAATGTTTATTTTGAAATATAATTATATAATGTGCAGTGAATGTTTTTAATTATATTTAGTTTAAAAAACACGTTTTACTTGGAAGGGTTTCTCAAGAATGAAGCAAAATAAAAATAGGTAGTACAAGTACAAAAGCATCAAAAATCTATTTAACCTCAAGATCGAAACATACTAAATTCCACATTTATATACTGCCAATGGTAAAACACTTTCCATCAGTTCTAGATTCTGCTTTGAACTACAGATTGCTGCTTGTATATAATACATATATGTGAGACAAGCGAAGAATATTTGTCATATAAAAATTTATAGTTTACTGAGCATTATAAGTATGTGAGAAGTTTTAATTTCATGTTACATAATACAAAAATTTACAAGTATATATTTCCTCTGATTAGTTTCGATTTGCTGTGATTTACTGTGAGCTGGTTTTTTATATAGCTGATTTGCTTCTACGGTTCACCTTTCAATAGTATACTTGTCAATTTTTGCATTATGCATTAGTTGGTCTAACACAAATAAAATTTTCTTAAAAATATTAGTCTGAAAATGTATTTAAAAAAATCTGCCTTATGTGCATATAGACTTGGTGGGTTGCCTATAGCTGGCATCCCGACACGGCCGACTGCTTGAAAAATGACAGGTGAGCATTTTTCACAAAAATTACGTCCTCGTTCGGATGAGAGGTTAAATGGAGGTCCCGTGTGTGAGTGTTGTCACGCACGTTAAAGATCCCTACCTTGCCTGGAACGGCAAGGGTTCGGCAAAATTCTAAATTTCCAGGCAACAAAAAACTCGCCTCCTGGCCAATGTAGTACCTTCGGGTGGAGCATTGGAAATGTAAATGAACTGCCTATAGCTGGCCCTTTAGATTGTTCGGTTTCACCTTCTGATGTCTACATGTAGCTTTAGTTTTCTCTTTACTTCAATATGGTCTATGATTATAGTATAAATGTAAGGTGTTGTAATAAGGTGATGTAATTGTAATCGGAAGATCTAAATATAATAATAATAATGGCAGCAATTATCTAGATATGACAATTGCTTATTTTATATCATTCATTCACAACAAACGATTCATTTCCTCCTCTTTCTTATACTGATGATAAATGTGAATGTATACATCCCATTTTGTAGTATTTAAATAAAGCAAGACAAAATTAGTGTATGTCATGCTTTCATCGATGTCCTAACTAAGTTTATTTGTTCCTGACTATATTATTCGTTAATGGGTTCAGACATTACATTAAACCCTGTAGATAAATTACAGTACTTAATGGGTTACAGTCAAAACTAAAATATTTAGGAATTATTCCTGAAATTATGAAAATGCCAAACAAATTTACATGAGATATATGAAAATGAATGTTGTTACAAATCATATTCGTTCAATTTTCGAATTGTCTCTTGCATAAATAGTTTTATCAGGGTTTACATAATATATTAGATGCTGCTTCACAGCATTTAAGGTCTGTTATAGTGTAACGTTTTACATATAGGCAATTACTAAGTTGCTATATGTTAGGTGGAATGCCACGATCAAGGCATAAGCATGTAGTCGACGTGATTATCGATCCGCGCAGCCATGCGCGTGGGGTTCAAGGCGCCTGCCCGATGTACTTGCATTCATTCTTGTACGGGCATGTAGTCAGATAAGAAGTGATACTTTTAAAAAAACGTGGTAGGAAAGTTTCCTTACCATGCTGAATGGAAACAAATTCCATTCTTGGGAAAGGCATGTTGCCTGGTCTGTGACGAGAGCAGATTATTGTTGAAAACAAGCAGCGAAGTGGACAAGATATATAAAACGGTTCGTAAGCGTGACAATATGGCATCTTTATCGTCATTAATTTATTTGAATTTTTAGCAAGCAGTTTCACTTTTAATAAATACATAATGGATTTCAGGAATTGATTTGCATAGTTTTGTAATATATGGAAGTGAGTAAGCTTTGAGGATGGAATCCCGTTCCGTTCGTAATGTGACGACATTTGCACGTGGCCGCTGCAATCCGCAGGTGTTGTAAGTTTTTATAAACACCTTTCCTATGGTGAGTACGCTTTTATTTGTTGTAACAAACATCAATCCAAGAGCAAGAAGCAATTTTATCGTAAAACGTCGTTGACTTGAAAGATAAATAATTACCTAAATGATTTAAAATTTCAATAATTTCTGATAATTGAATATATAAAAGCTTTCTTGTTAAACGATTTAAAATTTGTAGCATATTTTCAAATACTAAAGATATAAAAGCTCTCTTATTAAAATAAATTATACTTCATTTAGTGCATATAAGATAATTTGCCTAACGATTTAAAATAGTTTTAGTATATTTTTGAATATAGAATTCGAAAACTTTCCTGTTAAAATAAATTCACTTTATTTAGAATATGTCAGATGATCTGGCTAGATTTTTTTGTTATTATTCGTTAATGTTAAATAGTCGTTTAGGACACAACTTAGTTTAACATCTGCCAGATAAACATCTGGAGTTACATGTTTACTCAAACAAGTCAAACGTATGTTCTGCAAACAAATTGTATGATAAGCTAATCCTTGACTTTTATTGAAAAGCTACTCAGATGTTATAAAGATTCAAGTTTGATCTATAACAAACCTTGTGAGCCGAGAACAAAGATCTTTGCTTGAAGCATTCGCTTAATGTAATGAGATATTTTTTATGATGGGCTTCACCCATTAACAATTGCTAGGTTTGAAGCGTTCGCTTAATGTAATGAGATATTATTTTTTTATGATGGGCCTCACCCACTAACAACTGATAATTTGTCGATTTAACATTGATAAGACCATTCCACTTCATGCTCTTATATTTATGATTCCGTCTTTATTTTATTTTTTTGTATATAAAAGAACATCAAATAATTTTATTAGATATCTGCAAACTACTGTAAGTTTTATTTCTGGAAATTCTGGTTACAATGTTTAAGTGTAAAAGAAACGCAGTTATGTTGTTGAATATCTATCTTCAGGCATAAGTTAATTCCCTTAAGGTTTATCTGCGTCTTTCCTTAAGAAGATTATTTTTTTTGTTTATGTATTTGACGTAGTGGCGTCCTAAATTGTACAAAGACAGGTTGATTAATAGAAAAGACTCCCCCCCCATCTCATGCCTCCGTAGGGATATACCCCTGAGACTAGTCCGCGAGCATAAATAATTCTTTTTGGCAACACAGTTTGGCTCTATGTCATCCTAATTAAAGCCACCCTCTGCAATATATTAGCCAAAAAGTAAATTTTTCATTACAATAGCTAGATCAATTGCTAAATGGGGTGATATCTTAGTTTTCTAATAACTTTGAAATTTCCTCTGCCAACTCCTACAAGGAGGGAAAACAAGTTAATGTCCTTGAATTTGCCCTCATAAAATGCAATCTAACATTTTTAATGCATTTTATTCACACTAAATATTCATAAAGCTAATGATTAGACTAGTTTTAAAAAGCATCCAAAAAGTAATTACAAGTCGTTGTCTTGTAGTTTGACCTTAAACAAACTAAGTACTTGATTGTATTTATTGCACAGAAAATAGTCACTTTATGAATCAATGCCCCAATCTGTTAAAACTTTCTATTGAATGATGAATAGAACATATTTGTAAAAAAAAAGCATTTGCCTAGACTGCCTTAAGGCCAGGTCATCCTACACTCAATTTTAAATCTTAAAAATACCAGAAATGTGGTGTTTTACCTAATACAATTCTACATTTAAACAAAGTGAAGACTAATGGCAATACTCAAGAGCCACCTTTACAAGAAATTAATACCAAAACACATCTTTAAATTCAAATCATTCTGAATGTGCTTCTAATGTTCAGTGCTATCAAGATGGAACACTGGCGATACACACTATACAAAATCCATGTAATATTGTATTGTCTATTTGCAGAGTTGAGGTAAGAGATAATGCAGGGTGTTACCAAAATGCAGGTTAACATTATCACTGAAGATTTAGCAGAGATAAAGCTAGATATGTTGACTGGTAAACTATTTCGTCTTATTACAAGCATTAGTAATAATACTATGAATTGAAATTAATGATTAAACTTAATGTAACATTTAAATACACAGGTTTGATAGTCTATGTTGATTACTCCTAGTTGAAGAACTGTTTTTTTTTATATATTTAATATGTTTAGAACAATTTAATTTCTCATCAATATGTAAGCCATGATATTTTACACTAGTAGGATTTCTTAATGCTAGGGAATTAGTAAGGTAGGTTTATAGATATACTTTTATAAAGTATTGTAACAGAAAAAAGTCCAATGCAGATATTGGATAGTTCCTCAAACTGGTGACAGTTAAATGCTCCGGTAGCTAAGTCAGTACGAGGTAGTCAGGATACGGTTATAATATCTTGCATTGGGTCCTATAGGAATTCCAGTTACCTTGTACTACAACAAAAATTACTTAATGGCCATCAAAAGATGACTATTACATTATTGAAGTTTTATGTGCCAAAAACTAAATGAAATTATACTCAGGATATCTGTATATATCTGACCTAAGCCGTAATTACCAAGTACAAACAACCTGAATTGTGTGGACTATCTATATTGGTTGAAGTGTGGATGTTAAAAGAGACCGAAGTAGGCATTTCACACCGCACCTAAGCTACTAACCTCATTCGGATTTCACCCAAAAATCCATGGTAAATAACTTAAGAAAGGGTGCCCTGCCATGTGCTGTGCACTATGGAACAACATATTGCCATAAACATTACAGATAAGCTATCACAAAACAAAAATACGACTTTTCAGTACGTGTCAAGGTTTAATAATAACCCTCAATGAAAGATGTCAATTTAAACAATCTAACAACACGATCCTAACATAATTATTTCCAAAAATGTGAAGTAAGTTCAAACCCGTGATTGATCAACACCAAGAAATAATAATGATGTGGTCTTTATTGAGAAAAAGAAAATGAAGTTTTTATGCACGTAAGAAATACATTATTTGGGCGAAGTTCAGTTCTATCATTCGATCTGATCTGCTCTTCCACTTAACCCTAGTGTGCGCATCAACATTAAATCTACAATAGCACACCTGAAAAATAAATAAGACTAACATTAAATAAAACAAGAAAACCACTACATCAAAAATTTAAATTAGTACATTTTGTTGCTGAAGTAAAAAGTATTGCATGGAACTGAGATTTTGATACACGTTATTGTAACAATTAGCTATTGCATAAGAAAAAGAACATTACCTATTTCAGACCAAAGGAATTGTTGCCTCTGAAACGTAAATTAAGATGGTATATGTCAGTGCAAAACGTTATCTTGTCATAAGTACTAGGGAGATTTTTAATGAGAATTTTGTAATACATACAAGCAACATGATGACCTAATTCATGTTGATTTTGATAAATTAACCTAAGAATGCCATAAGTTGATCAATACTAGGTATTATAATTAATAAGATAAAATAATAACTTAAACTTTTATGCAAAGCCCAAATGATTATTTCAAATCGAGCTATAGTAATTGAAAAAAGAAAATTATAAGGTCTCAGACAGGAATTGAACCTGCATTTTCAGCATTCCAGGCTGACGTATTTACCAATTACACTACCGGGACTGGTGCTGAAATTGGAAAAATTTTACAAATCTAAATCATGCATGTCACCATACATCAACCTAAGTTTCAATTACGTTTGGCATTTTTGTCAACCATATCTGATGGTGTCAAGGTTTTGACTTATGTCAGATATAGACAGGAAGCGATGCCCAAATTTATGGCTGTAAGCAAACTATTTAATATAAATATTAGGTAATTAATTGCACAAGGCAAGTTGATCAATACTAAGGTATTATAGTTAATAAGATGAAATAATAACTTAAACTTTTATGCAAAGCCAAATGATTATTTCAAATCAAGCTAGTAATTGAAAAAAGAAAATTATAAGGTCTCAGACAGGAATTGAACCTGCATTATCAGCATTCTAGGCTGACATATTTACCAATTACACTATCGGGACTGGTGCTGAAATTAGAAAATTTTTACAAATCTAAATCATGTATTTCATCATACATCAATTTAACTTTCAATTACGTTTGACATTTTTGTCAATCATATTTGACAGTGTCAAGTTTTTAGCTTATGTCAGATATAGACAGGAAGCCAACTATTTAATAAACACATTAGATAATTAATTGCACAAAGCAAGTTGATAAATACTATCGTATTTCAGTGAATAAGATGAAATAATAACTTAGACTTTTATGCAAAGCCCAAATGATCATTTCAAATTTAGCTAGTAATTGAAAGAAGGAAAATATAAGGTCCCAGACAGGATTTCAACCTGCATTTTCAACTTTCCGGACAGTGGTATTTACCAATTACACTACCGGAACTGGTGCTGAAATTAGAAAATTTTTACAAATCTAAATCATGTGTGTCCCCATACATCAACCTAACTTTCAATTACGTTTGGCATTTTTGTTAACCATATCTGACGATTAATTAAATTGGTTTTCCACAACTTCTCTCTTTAAAATAGTTTGATAGTTGAACAGTAGAATAGTTATATACTGCTTGTTTGTTCAATAATGCACTATACGAAGACTAACGTTCGCTTATGAAACAGATTAAGGTCGGTTTAACGGTGAATCTTACACATCTTGAATGTTTAAAAATCCGAAGACGACTCATTATGGTTGATAATTTCTCTTGGGTCAACCAGTTACGAAAACGGTTTGTAACAACACTCCATCTGCATATTGAGATTAAACTGGAATTTTGAGCATCGTAGCTTAATAATTTCTCCTTCGAACTATTTTTGTGGAATTAAATTTATCTTTGTAACGTCAAATCTTCAAATAAGGAATATGCGAAAATAACCATACGACTTGAATTGCAAACAACTTACCGTTGATAATTTTAATAATAGTTAATATAGCTATTTATATAGAAAGATTTGTAAATTTAAAAGGTAACTAGAAGCATTTGAGTGTTTTACTATGGAAAAAATGCTTCAATTTTACTAATACAGTTTCACAAATTCCATGTATCAGAAATATTGCAATCTTAAAATGTAGTTTTTTCTCAAAATATAGTAGGTGATATACTTATAAATATATGATGGTTATCCAAATTACTGTAAATGCTGTCTTGAAAATTGACATATTCACTCAATACTTCACTTTTTTAGAATGGATTTCAATTTTAATTAATTTTGATTTGAACTAAATGTGTTTCTTGTTAACTTCATGTCATTGTCCTCTGTTTAATCATCAATGCAAATTAAATTTACTTAAACTTCATTGGGAATTATACCACTCATAGTTTTTAAAATGATCTTTATTTACGTTTCGATCCATGACCTAGGATCGTTGTCAAAATAATAAAAACTTCAAGTTTGACGTTTATGACATAAATTGAAGGTTACTTTGATTTATTGATGTTTGAAATATTTGGTTCGAGTACACTAAGCAAAAATTTTTAAAGTTTAAAAGAATGATTGCCTTCAATATGCTTATTGTTATGTAATTACTTATTGTATGTATAAATAGAAATCATGTATGTAGGCTGTATTTCATGTTAATATCGCAAGGAAAACCCAGGAAAAACTTGCAATGCTACCTAGATATTGTGGGCATTTGATCTTCATTTGTTATTTCTTTTGTTATTTCTTTTAGTAATGGAATCCATTGTTTACTGAAAGTCACGGATTCGTTTGCAACGCAGTTATTTGTATTTAGGGTTATATAGGCAGCTTCTTTGATTTAGCGTTTTTGGTGGTTTTCTTCTTTGTCGATAATTTTTGCGTCTTCCCATTTTATTTTATGACTGGAGTCCCATGCATGTTGGCAAATCATGGATTTTTTCAAATTTTCTATTTTTTATATATGATTTATGTTCTCTTAATCGAACTTCAAATGGTCTGGAACTTTCCCCTATATAAAACTTATTACATTCGCACGGTATTTTGTAGATACAGTTTTTGAACTTTGTATTGCGTTTTTGGGTTTTGTTTTTGTTAATTGTACTCTTAGTGTATTGTTGGTTCTAAATACTGTTTTAATTCTAAATTTGTTTCCTATTCTTTGATTTTTTTGGAGAATCCTTTTATGTATGGTATTGAGAGCATTTTGTGGTGTGTATCGTTGTTTTTGTTTTCTTTTTCTTTATTTTTAGGGTTTTTATTCATTTCTTTCTCTATTATTCTTTTAGGATATTTGTTTTCTATTAGTGTACATCTGATTAGGTCTTTCTAATTCTTTAAAATTTCTTCGTTTGATGATATTAATTTTGCTCTATCATACATGGTTTTGATAATTCCTCGTTTGACACATTGTGGGTGGTTTGAATCGAAGTTTAAGTATCTGTTTGTGTGCGTTGGTTTTCTATATACCGATGTATTAATTGTTGTATCATTTTGCTAACTAGAATATCTAAAACGGAAGTTTTCCATGTTGTTCTAATTCATATGTGAATTTAATAGTTGGTTCTATTTCGTTAATTGACTGTACAAAGTTTTTAATTAATTCTATATTATGAGGCCAAATAGCATAAACATCATCAACGTATCTCCACCAGATCGGTGGTTTCAATTCTTGTGTGAATATTACATCTTTTTCGAATTCCTCCATGAATATATTACTAAAGATTGGCGATAGTGGACTTCCCATTGCCATTCCGAAGCTTTGTTTGTAAAATTGATCATTTATTTGAAAATATGTGATATTTACGCATAAACCAAGTAATTCCATAATCGATGATATACTTAGTTTTGTTCTTTCTTTAAGATTGCCATCTTTTTCTAGTTTGTTTTTTATAATATTAAGCGTTTTGTTTATAGGGACATTTGTGAAGAGATTTACTACATCAAAGCTTACCATTGTGTGTGTATTTTCAATTTTTATGTTTGATAGTTTTTCTAAAAAGTGTTGGTTGTTTTTAATGAAAGAATCCGTTTTGCCTGCTAATGAATTTATAATTTTTAGTAGAAATTTTGCTAAATTATGGCATGATGAATCTATGGAGCTTACGATAGGTCTTAAAGGAATGTCTTTTTTATGAATTTTTGGTAGACCGTAAAAGTGGGGTGGTCTACTGTAATGTGGGACTAGTTTGCTTCTTTCTTTGTCTTCGAATTCATTTTTAAATTTAAATAGAGTTTTGTATATTTTATTTTCAATTGATTTTGTTGGGTCCGTTTCTAAGGGCATTATAAATTTCATACGAATAAAGGTAACAAAATATGATTTTGATAAAATTCTCATTAGTGCAAAAACCTACTACGAATCAGTATTTTCCAAACAAAAAGAAATTCACATAAAGAAATTTAATAACCTATTTATAGAGAAAATAACACACAAACTAAAACGTTAGAAAACAGGAACACCATGCTAAACACCGTGATAAATTTATCAAACAGAACTATTAACGACACAGAAAATCAATTCTTTCAAAAGGCCTTAATTTTGCAGTAACACCAAAATCAATACCAACCTTTGAAATAATTAGCTGTATTGAGAAAACAGCAAAACAACTCGAAGAAGATCAAGCAAACGAATTTAGAATACGATGTAAAATCGAAATAGAAAAGAATCACAAAATAAAGCCAAATGTAAGTAATAACGAAATAAAAGCAATTCGCAATCTAAAAAACGATAACTCAATTATAATTTTACCTGCTGACAAAGGCAATGCAACAGTAATAATGAATAAAAACGATTACAAAACAAAAGTCAACGAACTGTTGAACACTGAGAATTACACCAGTTTAGAAACGAACCCAACAAAATCAATTGAAAATAAAATATACAAAACTCTATTTAAATTTAAAAATGAATTCGAAGACAAAGAAAGAAGTAAACTAGTCCCACATTACAGTAAACCGTTTCTAAACTGGTGTAATTCTCAGTGTTCAATAGTTGTTGACTTTTGTGTTGTAATCGTTTTTATTCATTATTACTGTTGCATTGCCTTTGTCAGCAGGTAGAATTATAATTGAGTTATCGTTTTTTAGATTGCGAATTGCTTTTATTTCGTTATTACTTACATTTGGCTTTATTTTGTGATTCTTTTCTATTTCGATTTTACATCGTATTCTAAATTCGTTTGCTTGATCTTCTTCGAGTTGGTTTGCTGTTTTCTCAATACAGCTAATTATTTCAAAGGTTGGTATTGATTTTGGTGTTACTGCAAAATTAAGGCCTTTTGAAAGAATTGATTTTTCTGTGTCGTTAATAGTTCTGTTTGATAAATTTATCACGGTGTTTAGCATGGTGTTCCTGTTTTCTAACGTTTTAGTTTGTGTGTTATTTTTCTCTATAAATAGGTTATTAAATTTCTTTATGTGAATTTCTTTTTGTTTGGAAAATACTGATTCGTAGTAGGTTTTTGCACTAATGAGAATTTTATCAAAATCATATTTTGTTACCTTTATTCGTATGAAATTTATAATGCCCTTAGAAACGGACCCAACAAAATCAATTGAAAATAAAATATACAAAACTCTATTTAAATTTAAAAATGAATTCGAAGACAAAGAAAGAAGCAAACTAGTCCCACATTACAGTAGACCACCCCACTTTTACGGTCTACCAAAAATTCATAAAAAAAAGACATTCCTTTAAGACCTATCGTAAGCTCCATAGATTCACCATGCCATAATTTAGCAAAATTTCTACTAAAAATTATAAATTCATTAGCAGGCAAAACGGATTCTTTCATTAAAACAACCAACACTTTTAGAAAACTATGAAACATAAAATTGAAAATACACACACAATGGTAAGCTTTGATGTAGTAAATCTTTTCACAAATGTCCCTATAAACAAAACGCTTAATATTATAAAAAACAAACTAGAAAAAGATGGCAATCTTGAAGAAAGAACAAAACTAAGTATATCATCGATTATGGAATTACTTGGTTTATGCGTAAATACCACATATTTTCAAATAAATGATCAATTTTACAAACAACGCTTCGGAATGGCAATGGGAAGTCCACTATCGCCAATCTTTAGTAATATATTCATGGAGGAATTCGAAAAAGATGTAATATTCACACAAGAATTGAAACCACCGATCTGGTGGAGATACGTTGATGATGTTTATGCTATTTGGCCTCATAATATAGAATTAATTAAAAACTTTGTAGTCAATTAACGAAATAGAACCAACTATTAAATTCACATATGAATTAGAACAACATGGAAAACTTCCGTTTTTAGATATTCTAGTTAGCAAAAACGATACAACAATTAATACATCGGTATATAGAAAACCAACGCACACAAACAGATACTTAAACTTCGATTCAAACCATCCACAATGTGTCAAACGAGGAATTATCAAAACCATGTATGATAGAGCAAAATTAATATCATCAAACGAAGAAATTTTAAAGAATTAGAAAGACCTAATCAGATGTACACTAATAGAAAACAAATATCCTAAAAGAATAATAGAGAAAGAAATGAATAAAACCCTAAAATAAAGAAAAGAAAACAAAACAACGATACACACCACAAAATGCTCTCAATACCATACATAAAAGGATTCTCCAAAAAAATTCAAAGAATAGGAAACAAATTTAGAATTAAAACAGTATTTAGAACCAACAATACACTAAGAGCACAATTAACAAAAACAAAACCCAAAAACGCAATATAAAGTTCAAAAAACTGTATCTACAAAATACCGTGCGAATGTAATAAGTTTTATATAGGGGAATGTTCCAGACCATTTGAAGTTCGATTAAGAGAACATAAATCATATATAAAAATAGAAAATTTGAAAAATCCATGATTTGCCAACATGCATGGGACTCCAGTCATAAAATAGAATGGGAAGACGCAAAAATTATCGACAAAGAAGAAAACCACCAAAAACGCTAAATCAAAGAAGCTGCCTATATAACCCTAAATAAAAATAACTGCGTTGCAAACGAATCCGTGACTTTCAGTAAACAATGGATTCCATTACTAAAAGAAATAACAAATGAAGATCAAATGCCCACAATATCTAGGTAGCATTGCAAGTTTTTCCTGGGTTTTCCTTGCGATATTAACATGAAATACAGCCTACATACATGATTTCTATTTATACATACAATAAGTAATTACATAACAATAAGCATATTAACTAGAAAACCATTATTTCGGCAAATTATAAATGTTGGGGGATCTTGGTAGCCACAGGTTGCTTAACCCCCTTCACTGAATCTCGGTAAAATAAGACATAAAATTATAAATCTCTCAATTGTATAAATAGAAACATGTTAAAAAATGTTTTCCAATTCCTAAATTATTGAATTTATATAAAATTCACCAATAAAAATTAATCAGCTGATTTCACGTTAAGCGTATTGGCTACCTTAGGAAAGTCGATCCCAGGTCGCAACACAAATTGAAGGCAATCATTCTTTTAAACTTTAAAAATTTTTGCTTAGTGTACTCGAACCAAATATTTCAAACATCAATAAATCAAAGTAACCTTCAATTTATGTCATAAACGTCAAACTTGAAGTTTTTATTATTTTGACAACGATCCTAGGTCATGGATCGAAACGTAAATAAAGATCATTTTAAAAACTATGAGTGATATAATTCCCAAAGAAGTTTAAGAAGAATGCTAAACAAACCACAACAAACATACAGGGAGTATTTAAATTTACTTATTTTCTAATTATGTTGCAGATAGTGGGGTTATTTGGAATTAAAAATTTGGCACAAACCTGTAAGGCGGAACTTCGATCTCTGCAAATCCCAGAAGATGAAATTTCGCAAATAATCAATAGGCATGCAGCGTTATCACTCCTGCAACCAATGCAGGATATGATGCAACTATTACACATTTCTGTTAGTGATTCTGATCCTAATATAAATTTGAGCAATGTTCTAACCACTGTGAGTAAAAGTTTGTGCTTTGCTAACTATTTAATCGATTTCGTTTTAGGCTAAGATGGAAATAGACACTTTAAAGAATATTCATCAAAATTATACATTGGAAATTGAAAGATGCCAAAAAGAGAACAGTCTGTTAAGTAACAGACGCAATGAGTTGTTAAAAAATCTACCAGCAGAAGATCAAATTGCATTTAAACGCACGTTTGGGATTACCACACAAGCTGTTCCCCAAAAGTTGAATTTTTCTGTAAAAACCGCACGTGCATCAATTGAATCTAGAAGTATATTACAGAAGAATAATAGAGCTTTTACCAATTCTTCCGGTGTTGCAAATAAGGCAATTAAAAAATCTTTAATTGTGCCATGTCTGGGCCGTGCTAAACATGTTAAAAACAAGCTTTCTAATACCAAAAATCAAGGTATTTTAACGGGTTTAAGTGCAAAAGATTGCAGTAGATTCAGAATCATTAATTCAAAGAAGCCAACACCAAAACCTTTGCACTATATTATGATACATGCGCCAGCTACCACAAAGGCATCTACATCCACTTCTGAAAACGCAGTTGGGGTGGAAAAGAATGAGCTAATTACACCAGGCAAACCTGCATTAGTATTACAAGATTACGCTACTCCAACAACAGTATTAGGAACATTACCTAAATTGCCTTCTGAAACTTCCAATTACATGTGTTCAACTTCAAATTCTGCACCTTCCACTTCAGTACCAGTGGTTTCTTCAAGCATCCTGAAAAACAAATTTAACTCTTCCTCTCGTCTTAATAAAACTATCGTTTCAAAAGGAATCACAATAGTACCAAAGATGGTACCACTTAATGCTTTGCATCTAATTGCCCTGAAAAACCAGATTCAGAGTAACACTACTCCTTTGAACTCGAAAAATGTTATTAATTCAAATAAGATTGATCATAAGAATCTGCAGAAGTTAGTTACTGTAACAGAAATACCATTGGAAGGAGATATAGTTGACAATCATGTGGTCGTATCAAATGGTAAAATGTCTGCTGACGAATCTATTAGCTTAAGAAATAATTAGTTTATAATATTTTTATTCAATATTAAAAATCTGTTTCATTTAGTTTTATATAATCTGTAGTTTTTAGGATATGTAAAGATGTTGTAAATGAAAATAATAAACATTTCTCATTTCTCATTTAATTATTGAATTAAATTTTTAGAACTGAAATTTAAGCTAATGTACTGGAAGCGTTTGAAAGGTTTTGGAGTTGTAATGAAATCAGGGTAGCAACACCTTTTTATGCATATGCCTAATTGTGTATTAGTAACCATAACAATTGTATTATTTTTTGGTAACTGTCATGTCTTTATTAAAAAGTGTATAAAGTATCATTAATTTACTCAAACAAATTTTTTATTACAAAAGGTTGGGCCCAGAAAGATTAAAAAGGTAACACAGTACTACAAAAAAGGTAACAGTACTACACATGGCATCAAACTCATGTAATTTTATAAATTTACCTCTATTAAATGCTGGTAAATGTGTTTGTTTTGTTCTGCACACGAGACAAGAACACCATAGTTTTTCGAAGAAAATTCGTATTACGAGTAGTAGGTTAGGTGGTGTATGAAACTCGGTGCTCGTTCTCTATTAACGTCCAAACATCAACAAGAATAATAGTTCAATAATTCCACAGATCCATACTTTTTAAATTACGATATGAGATTCATGTCATCAACTTCAGCAGATATACATTGTGTGTTTTACCATATACCTCATTCTAACATCATTTCGAGCTTTGTCCCAAAATTGCTGGAAACACTTATCGGGTAATTTAAATCACATTAGACGCGGATTAAACAATTTACAATATACGAGTTCTACTGTGTCTATCTTCATCTGTGATGAATATGGCCGTGCTAGAATCTCATTCCATTCATCCACAATTGGTGCCACTATCGTCGCAGGACCAAGAGATCAGTAATAAAAACTGCGAACCGGACATCCCACGAATATTATTCTAATTGCAGTGGCCTAAGAATTTCGGCTACATAACCCAAATCTATAAAATTTTGTTAGTTGTATGCATATTTGTTACCGGTGTAGTAGTGGGGTAGGGCCGGTCCTAATTCAAAACGTGTTCAGACGTATTTTCCATATGTAAAATACACGTGCACCGTTTTGAATTAGGATCGGCCGCCATATATAATTTCAATGTAAAATAGTTGTGAAAACATTTCAATGTAAAATAGTTGTGAAAACATGAATTCTTATATACTTTCAATGTAAAATACTTGTGGGCACGTTTTGAATTAGGATCGGCTTTATATTACTTTCAATGAAACATATTTCAAAACACACGAATGTTGAAAAATGTAAGTGCAGAGAAAAAATGTGTGTAGCTGTTTTGAATTCGGTTTTCTAGCGAGAAGTTACACGTGCACCGTTTTGAATTAGGATCGGCGTTATATACTTTTAATTTAAAATGTGAAAACCTGAATTCTTATATACTTTCAAATGTAAAATACTTGTGGGCACGTTTTGAATTAGGATCGGCTTTATATTACTTTCAATGGAACATACATACTTCAAAACACGTATGTTGAAAAATGTAAGTGCAGAGAAAAATGTGTGTAGCTGTTTTGAATTCGGTTTTCTAGCGAGAAGTTACACGTGCACCGTTTTGAATTAGGATCGGCGTTATATACTTTTAATGTAAAATGTGAAAACCTGAATTCTTATATACTTTCAAATGTAAAATACTTGTGGGCACGTTTTGAATTAGGATCGGTTTTATATTACTTTCAATGGAACATACATACTTCAAAACACACGTATGTTGAAAAATGTAAGTGCAGAGAAAATGTGTGTAGATGTTTTGAATTTGGTTTTCTAGCGAGAAGTTATAAAGTATGACAGATGCAAAATATCGCATTCAAGTCAATTGTGTTTAATTAAAGTGGATTCTGATTTATGTTTAGAGGCTGCAAATACACATGGGCCGGTTTCAATTCAAAATGTATTCACTCTTGTGATAGGTTGAAAAGTGGGTTGGCAAAGTACGCAGATGGTGGCAATCTGCTATATAAGGAGATTGCTCCTAATATTAATTTAATTAGTCGAAGTTTACTGCATATATTTACATACAAACATGTATATAATTGATATTCAGGGATTTAAATACAAGAAAAACGAGTTTGTGTGTAAAGAAATTGCGGTTTTTGACTTGTTGAAAGGTGTTGTTTGGCATCAAATTTTTAAACTGCCAATGCAGTCCAGTTGTTTGAGCCAAGATCATATAAAACATAACGACTGGGTGACAAAGAATATTCATGGTCTTTCTTGGGATGAATCTTCAACGGCTGGAATGGTGTTATCATATATAGCGCTTTATTTGAAGCAAATTATCCTACCCGGTGAAGAAGTATTTGTGAAGGGTCTAGAAAAGAAGAAATTGATTGAAACCTATCTAATGCAAAACGTTGTAACTGATGTGCTTGCACTAGGTTGTCCTAAGATATCAGAGTTAAAAATCAACAACCGTTTAAAATATAACATCCATTGTTGTAGACACAGCAATAATAATCTGCAATGTGCAAAACAAAATACCTTGTTATTAAAAGAATGGCTTGATAATAATAAAAAACAATAGAAAGATTGTGTCTGTATTATTTATATGTTAGCCGAAGCAAATTATCCGACCCGGTGAAGAAGTATGTGTGAAGGGTCTAGAAAAGAATAAGAAATAGATGGAAACCTATCTATTGCAAAACAAAATACTTTGTTATTAAAAGAATGGTTTGATAATAATAAAAACAATAGAAAAGATTGTGTCTGTATTATTATTGTAGTCAGTAAGAAATCTTTAATGCTGATGTCTGCAGAAAAAAACAATTAAACTCAGACAGCACGAATGGGACTCTCAACCCTGAAAGCAATTATAATTGATCAACACAATAGCTCTTTACTGGTTTTACACCATTTAACAAATTGTACAGATATCTCGAAAATTTTGCCAAAGACACAGACAAATAGACAAACAGACAGACTGACTGCACCAATTTTCTCATTCTCGCTTTTAAAGAATAACAAGTCGTAGTTATTAAATTGTGAACTCAGTTTATCTGCAAGAAATATATAAATGAGGAAATTTATGAAATGCTCCAACTTCAAAAAAACTAGAAATAAATCTATTGAAATATATGCTAACGTTGCAATTGGTGGATCTGCTCACGGAGTAAACAATTTTTTCAAGCACTTCATTTGGATTGACTATAAACTACTCAATAATTTTTAACCTAACCACTATCGTTATTCTTTCCTGACAAGGGAAATTTTAAAAAAAGTTTTCATTTTTGATTTGTTCTATAGAACACAACTACAACTTGACAATAAAGATTGAGCGATTATCACACACATATCTTGAGTATATATAAAGATATTAAACAACAAGAACAGCAGAAAATTCAACCCATGTCAGACAGCTTTTTTCTTGTCAACGATAATCTAGTCTAATGCTTCTTCAGCATTTGCATTTTCATAGTTACGTACTGAAGGCAACTCTGCAATTTTAGATCACATGCATTTCTAATTTCAATTGCAAAAAATATAAAAGCATCTATTTGAAATGCATTTCTAACTTTAATCGCAAAAAAAAGTGAGAGCATCTATTCGAAATATGCACTCAGATTAAAAGTCAAAAATTGTTTTACACCATTCTGTAAACTGAGATTACGTAGTTATTAAATCGGGAGTAATGTGAAATGAAACACAATGTATTTTTCTTTATTGTAATTTATAAAATACACACACACACACATATATATATATATATATATAATGTTATGTACTCTAGAATAAACATACTATAATTCACTTAAGTTCCCAAATATAAAGAACAGTTCTAACTCACTCCAACTCTGAACGGTAAAAAAATATTGAATTATCAGTTCTATGAGGGCTGTCTTCTTCATCTTTGACGCGCGGTCGTTTCTGGTTGTTCTTCTTCTTCGTGTTCACTAAAAAAAGATTCAAATGAATATTAGACCAAGTAAATGCATTAAAAAAATTAAATCTATATATTAAGCTAACAAATACATACTCTGTATTGGTGTCACATCAGGTCGTACGTTGCAATTCGTGGATCTGCTCACGGCGTCGACGATTTTTTTCTCCAGTACTTAATTTGGATTGACTATAAACTACTCAATAATTTTAACCCAATCACTATCATTATTCTTTCCTGACAAGGATAATTTTAAAAAAAAAAGGTTTTCATTCTTTGATTTGTTCTATAGAACACACAGCTACAACTTGGCAGTAAAGATTGAACGATTATCACATACACACATATCTTGAGTATATAAGGATATTAAACAACAAGAACAGCAGAAAATTCAACTCATGTAAGCAAGAATATAATGCTAAGGTATTGTCTAGATAGCAATTGTAGAAATATGATCTCTATAGAAAATTTAATAAAGCCAGTCATGTATAAATTTTTTTAATGCAGACATCTACAGAAAAAATAAAAAGCGAGAAATTTAATGCTAACATCAGCAGAATAATAAATAAATCCACTTAGTCAGCATTAATGGAAGACCGGTCTGGCTTCGAAACGGTGCACGCGTATATACCATATTTTAAAATTAAAGTTGTCAATTGCAAAACAAAAAAAATTAAATTTTACCTAGAAATCATTTGAAATATTTACTTTTCTTCAGTACAACTGAAAGAACTTGACTTTTATACATTTTTTTTATCGATACCATAGACTTTTTTTTCTATACTGTTGGCAAAATCTACGTGAAGTATTTATATTAAATAATAAACTGACCTGTTAGAAAAAATTAAAAATTTGCATCGTTTTCTGAAAAAAAATTGCATACTTTTTTCAGTACAACTGAAAGAACTTGACTTTTATACATTTTTTTTAATCGATATCAAACTGTACAGAAACAGCAATGTTTAATTAGATCAGTCAAACATGATGTGTTTACTATTAAACAAAAACAAAATTGTTCTTAATCCAAGTGATGATAAAAGAATTCTTAGTACCTCAACCACTGATACTAACTATTGCCTATTTTTTGTAGTATTGATTACAAAAATTACATACGACAGCGAGTACTGTGTTAAAAATTGTTTCCTTGCAGAAAGTAACATCAATACCCGTCAATATTATTGTATTAGTCGATTAAGGCATGAGTTAATTTTTTACTACGTTTCTTTTTATTCGCTTAGGGCAATGCAGAGAAGAAGTTTGAATTGGCAACATTTTTTTATAATAAAATAAACCTTGATACAAAATCACATTCAGTTTTACTGAAAAGTAAATCGGAGGAGATTGCTAACTAAACGGTGTTATAATATTTTTATATATCTGTGTGAATAAACTCACAAAGCGCCAAATGAGCGGTTTGTCTAACTGATTTTTTAACTTAAAGCGATTGACATTCATTTCAAACAAGTATTTATTAAGGTAATATAAAAGACCAAAAGTTTTATCATATAAATAACGTTGTGTAATTTAAATTTCATTACGTAGCATTCGTTGAATTTTAAAAAATTATTTTATACCTCAATCATGAGTTAGTTTTACTACGTGCTATAATTAATCCTTTAACTGATGAAGAAATGAATTGCTTTAACAAAGTTTTATGGAAAATGTCATGCGTTGCACATTGCATATTCTATAGTGCGTGTAAATTAATAAACAACATTGACGGTTTAATCTGAAACATTTTTTCAAAACTTGCTTTAATTTTTATTAAAATTTTTTATATGTAACCATAAAAAATAGCGCTGTAATGATAGTGTATTTTCTGTGCACACAGCATAAATCATAGGTCCTGTAAGAAAACATTTGATTACTATACTGCAAGCAAGCAATTTTTTTCAGTAAACGCAGCTGAATGAAAAATGATGTTGTATGCTAATTCATTTACAGTTGTTTTGCTTTTGTCAGATGATATTTTTGTATAAATAGTAAATAAAGCTGTACATATATTAAGTAGTGTATTGATTTGTATAGAATCATGAATTCTGAAACCGTGGCTGAGATTAGTAGCGCTATTTTGAAATTAATTGTGAAATGCGTGAATCTAATCAGATCAGTCGATGCAATAACAAAACACATTATAATTATCAAAGCAAATATTAGTATATTGAAGCTTGCTATTAGAAATAAGGTATACGAAGACATTCGTCAGGAAAATCCTAGTAGGCTGGAATCTAATTTGGCACATCTTAAAAGTTACCTTGTACGATTGAGTCACTTGAAACGCTCTTTGGAATATCAAGGTAAAGGTATTGATGCAACGTTTTCTAGAGGTCATATTCGAAAAAATCTGATTTGGCATGATGTACAATCATGTTTTGGAAGTCGAATAATTACGGGACTTATTACCAATTTAGCGAAAAGGATTCAGGTTGGGCAATCCAAGAAGTTTTACACTTGAAGGTAAATATAAACAATCACGATCCACTTAAAGGAGGGTGTTCAACGTTTGTTCCGGTTCCGGACTTATAAACAATACCACAATGTTTCTTGATTTTATATTAAAAGTTCCTTTCAAAGCAGGTGAAGCCCACGACATTCAAACATGGAAGTATTTATTAATTGTATTTAATAAATCTTGATTAGAAAAAAGTATTATGATAGTTGCTCGATCAAAAGTGAAAGAGGATATAGTAAATGAACTTCATAAACCAGCAAGAATAAATTTCAAGAGACGCAAAGTGATAGTAAAAGGTTTAAATGACTTTCTTCAGACCGATTTGATTGAAATGCTACCATATTCGCAAACAAACAAATGATTTAAATACATTTTAGTAGTTATTGATTGTTTCTCCAAATACGTATGGGCTGTAGCACTTAAAAGTAAAACGGGTATTGATGTTACTGCTGCAATGAAAACAATTTTAAATAAATTTAAAAATCCACCAAGAAATTTGCAGTCTGATTTTGGTAAAGAATATTCTAACAAACACTTTCAATCCTTAATGCAGACATATGGAATAAACCATTATAGTGTTTTTTTCTACAAAGAAAGCATGCATTGTGGAACGTGTAATTAGAACTTTAAAGGGAAAAATGTGGCGCTTGTTTAACCTGAACGGTTCTTACAATTGGATAAAAAATTTAAGCGATATTGTGAAACAATACAACAATACAGTTCACAATACTATCGGAGTCAAACCTGTAAAAGTTGATAAATCAAATGATAAAACTATTCTTAAATCATCATTTAGCCACATCAAACTTGCAACCAAAATACCAAAATTTTCAATTAAAGACAGTGTGAGGATTAGTAAACACAGGGAAGCATTTACGAAAGGTTACACACCAAACTGGTCAAATGAAATTTTTAAGATTAAAAAGGTAAACGTAACCAATCCGACAACATATATATTAGAAGATCAAGACGAGAAAGAAATCAAAGGTGCATTTTATGAAATGGAGTTGCAAAAGGTTAAACATCCAGGAATTTACCTGGTAGAAAAAGTCCTAAGAAAGAGTGGAAATAAAGTCTTTGTAAAATGGTTAGGATTCTCTAACGTACACAATAGCTGGATCGATAAAAAATAATGTTTGCTAGAAGTTATTATAATAGTTAATAAGGCTAACATTGTAAAATTATATTAAAATAAATAATACAGACAAAATCTTTCTATTGTTTTTTTTAATTATTATCAAGCCATTCTTTTAATAAAAAAAGGTATTTTGTTTTGCGCATTGCAGATTATTATTGCTGTGTCTACAACAATGGATGTTATATTTTAAACGATTGTTGATTTTTAACTCCGATAGCTTAGGACAACCTAGTGCAAGCATATCAGTTACAATGTTTTGCATTAGGTAGGTTTTCAATCAATTTCTTCTTTTTCTAAACCCTTCACAAATACTTCTTCACTGGGTCGGATAATTTGCTTCAAATAAAGCGCTATATTTGATAACATCATTCCAGCCGTTGTTTCTACAATCGTTAGGACTGCATTTATTTAATTAAAATGTAAAATGAATAGTGAAATACTGAACGTGCGCGAAAAAGTTTACTTCGACAATGAGATTGTTAATATTGAAAAACATACTCATCAACCTTATGCTAACACATCTTTAAACAATAACAAACTGGATTTTTTTTAAACAGAACGGTTACTACTACTATTTTTTCTCTACAATACATTTATGCAAATATAGTTCGGGTAGATTGAAAGGTATCCTATTTTTAGATAAATCCAAAACGAAAAACTGCGTACTTGTGCAGGTATAAACATAACACTGAAGTTTTTATAACTAAAAAATATTATGTTAATCGAGATAAAATAAATTGCATTCTTTATTTGAGCCAGTGGTTGAAGCTTTACAAGTCATTTCTGAGTGTATAGTTATACCCCCAAGGTTTTAGTATCAATGGTTGAGGTACTAAGAATTCTTTTATCATCACTTTGATTAAGAACAATTTTGTTTTTGTTTAATAGTAAAGACATCATGTTTTGACTTGATCTAATTAAACATTGCTGTTTCTGTATAGTCTGTTTATAAAACAAAGCATTCTTATAATCATAAAAAGAAATTTGCTTAATACTTGCTAAGGAAGATCCCTTTGACTTTTTTTATTATCCTATCCTGAACTCTGTAAGTGTACATTTTAGATCTAAGCCCTACAAACTCTAGCATGGTGTCATCTAAAAAATTCTAATTCTCCATATGGAAGATATTCAGACATTGCAACCCCATATAAATTATTAACATCAAAAAACATTAAATATTTAGAATTAATATTCTGTCTTTTAATGCAATTGGAATTGTATCGTGATACTGAATCAAAATGTGATAGCTATAAAGTCCGAAACGGGAACAAACGTTGAACACACTTTTTAAGCAGATCATGATTGTTTATATTTACCTTCGAGTGTAACACTTCACTGTTTAATTTAAAATACCACTACTAACTTCAGCCACTAGCTAAATTACTTTATACATAAATATATTCTGATGTAAGCAAAATAGCTATAAAATTAGACATTTGCAATTTTTCAGAAAAATAAAGCAAATTCGAAATCTTGCCTTAACAAAGCACGTTCATCAGCAGAAAAATTAATACTGAATTTTAATTTCCAATAACAACAATCTCACATCATTTTTCATTCAGCTGCGTTAAGGAAAAAATTTGCTTGCTCGCACCAAAGCAATTCGCATGCAAGCATTTTTCCATATTTACATACTGAAGGCAACTCTGAAAACATTATGCAGTTTTATCATAATATAATTACGTCGTGCAATTTTTAATTTATTGGAAGAGATGGATTTAATCTCAGTAAATTTTAATAATGATACAATTTTCACAAAATGTTGCTTCAATTAAAAAATTCCTAAAGATTTGAGTATCTCAGAAAAAATCTGCATCAAACTCATGCGTTTTGTTTGTTTAACTAAAAATTTAGGGAAAAAATAACTTTAATTTATACAAAAATATCAATGTGAAATATTTCCTTTTCAGTAAAACTGAATGTGATTTTGTATTAAGGTTTATTTTATTATAAAAAATGTTGCCAAGCGTTTTTTCTTGTTTCATGTCGTCCTGCAAATAGAATATGCAATGTGCAACGCATGACATTTTCCATAAAACTTTGTTAAAGCAATTCATTTCTTCATTATTTAGCATAATTATAGCACGTAGTAAAACTAACTCATAATGGAGGATAAAATAATTTTTTAAAATTCAACGAATGCTACGTAATGAAATTTAAATTACACAACGTTATTTATATGATAAAACTTTTGGTCTTTTATATGACCTTAATAAATACTTGTTTGAAATGAATGTCAATCGCTTTAAGTGAAAAAATCAGTTAGACAAACCGCTCATTTGGCGCTTTGTGAGTTTATTCACACAGATATATAAAAATATTATAACACCGTTTAGTTAGCAATCTCCTCCGATTTACTTTTCAGTAAAACTGAATGTGATTTTGTATCAAGGTTTATTTTATTATAAAAAAATGTTGCCAATTCAAACTTCTTCTCTGCATTGCCCTAAGCGAATAAAAAGAAACGAAGTAAAAAATTAACTCATGCCTTAATCGACTAATACAGTAATATTGACGGGTATTGATGTTACTTTCTGCAACGAAAACAATTTTTAACACAGTACTCGCTGTCGTATGTAATTTTTGTAATCAATACTACAAAAAATAGGCAATAGTTAGTATCAGTGGTTGAGGTACTAAGAATTCTTTTATCATCACTTGGATTAAGAACAATTTTGTTTTTGTTTAATAGTAAACACATCATGTTCGACTGATCTAATTAAACATTGCTGTTTCTGTACAGTCTGATATCGATTAAAAAAATGTATAAAAGTCAAGTTCTTTCAGTTGTAGTGAAAAAAGTATGCAATTTTTTTTCAGAAAACGATGCAAATTTTTAATTTTTTCTAACAGGTTAGTTTATTATTTAATATAAATACTTCACGTAGATTTTACCAACAGTATAGAAAAAAAGTCTATGATATCGATAAAAAAAAAATGTATAAAAGTCAAGTTCTTTCAGTTGTACTGAAAAAAAATAAATATTCCAAATGATTTCTAGGTAAAATTTAATTTTTTTGTTTTGCAATTGACAACTTTAATTTTAAAATATGTTATATACGCGTGCACCGTTTCGAAGCCAGACCGGTCTTCCATTATGCTGACTAAGTGGATTTATTTATTATTCTGCTGATGTTAGCATTAAATTTCTCGCTTTTTATTTTTTCTGTAGATGTCAGCATTAAAAAAATTTATACATGACTGGCTTTATTAAATTTTCTATAGATTTCATATTTCTACAATTGCTATCTAGACAATACCTTAGCATTAAATTCTTGCTTACATGAGTTGAATTTTCTGCTGTTCTTGTTGTTTAATATCCTTATATACTCAAGATATGTGTGTGTGTGATAATCGTTCAATCTTTATTGCCAAGTTGTAGTTGCGTGTTCTATAGAACAAATCAAAAAATGAAAACCTTTTTTTTTTAAATTATCCTTGTAAGGAAAGAATAATGATAGTGATTGGGTTAAAATTATTGAGTAGTTTATAGTCAATCCAAATTAAGTACTGGAGAAAAAAATCGTCGACGCCGTTAGCAGATCCACCAATTGCAACGTACGACCTGATGATGACACCAATACAGGGTATGTATTCGTTAGCTTAATATATAGATTTAATTTTCTTAATGCATTTACTTGGTCTAATATTCATTTGAATCTTTTTTTAGTGAACACGAAGAAGAAGAACAACCAGAAACGACCGCGCGTCAAAGATGAAGAAGACAGCCCTCATAGAACTGATAATGCAATATTTTTTTACCGTTCAGAGTTGGAGTGAGTTAGAACTGTTCTTTATATTTGGGAACTTAAGTGAATTATAGTATGTTTATTCTAGAGTTCATAACATTATATATATATATATATATATATATATATATATATATATATTATAAATTACAATAAAGAAAAATACATTGCGTGTTTCATTTCACATTACTCCCGATTTAATAACTACTTAATCTCAGTTTACAGAACGGTGTAAAACAATTTTGACTTTTAATCTGAGTGCATATTTCGAATAGATGCTCTCACTTTTTTTTTGC
Organism: Platerodrilus igneus; assembly: GCA_036346225.1. Lineage (NCBI taxonomy): Eukaryota > Metazoa > Arthropoda > Insecta > Coleoptera > Lycidae > Platerodrilus > Platerodrilus igneus. The sequence continues at coordinate 1,432,899 of JARFIW010001133.1, read as the reverse complement.
GATTAAAGTTAGAAATGCATTTCAAATAGATGCTTTTATATTTTTTGCAATTGAAATTAGAAATGCATGTGATCTAAAATTGCAGAGTTGCCTTCAGTACGTAACTATGGAAATGCAAATGCTGAAGAAGCATTAGACTAGACTATCGTTGACAAGAAAAAGCTGTCTGACATGGGTTGAATTTTCTGCTGTTCTTGTTGTTTAATATCTTTATGTATACTCAAGATATGTGTGTGATAATCGCTCAATCTTTATTGTCAAGTTGTAGTTGTGTTCTATAGAACAAATCAAAATGAAAACTTTTTAAAATTTCCTTGTCAGGAAAGAATAACGATAGTGGTTAGGTTAAAATTATTGAGTAGTTTATAGTCAATCCAAATGAAGTGCTTGAAAAATTGTTTACTCCGTGAGCAGATCCACCAATTGCAACGTTAGCATATATTTCAATAGATTTATTTCTAGTTTTTGAAGTTGAAGCATTTCATAAATTTCCTCGTTTATATATTTCTTGCAGATAAACTGAGTTCGCGATTTAATAACTACGACTTGTTATTCTTTAAAAGCGAGAATGAGAAAATTGGTTCAGTCAGTCTGTCTGTTTGTCTATTTGTCTGTCTGTCTTTGGCAAAATTTTCGAGATATCTGTACAATTTGTTAAATGGTGTAAAACCAGTAAAGAGCTATTGTGTTGATCAATTATAATTGCTTTCAGGGTTGAGAGTCCCATTCGTGCTGTCTGAGTTTAATTGTTTTTTTCTGCAGACATCAGCATTAAAGATTTCTTACTGACTACAATAATAATACAGACACAATCTTTTCTATTGTTTTTTATTATTATCAAACCATTCTTTTAATAACAAAGTATTTTGTTTTGCAATAGATAGGTTTCCATCTATTTCTTATTCTTTTCTAGACCCTTCACACATACTTCTTCACCGGGTCGGATAATTAGAAAACCGAATTCAAAACAGCTACACACATTTTTTCTCTGCACTTACATTTTTCAACATACGTGTGTTTTGAAATATGTTTCATTGAAAGTAATATAAAGCCGATCTTAATTCAAAACGTGCCCACAAGTATTTTACACTGAAAGTATATAAGAATTCATGTTTTCACAACTATTTTACATTGAAATGTTTTCACAACTATTTTACATTGAAATTATTTAGGGCCGATCCTAATTCAAAACGGCGCACGTGTATTTTACATAAGGAAAATACGTCTGAACACGTTTTGAATTAGGACCGGCCCTACCCCATACTCGGTGTCTATATCACTCTTTAATTTAAAACCCTTATAGAGGCTCAGTTTGAATTGTCTCATTAGGGTGTGAGTAACCATTATGGTACGTGGATAGTAGTTTAGTTTTGGGTATTTTAGGAAATTGAAATTCCTCTCTCTAACAATTCATTATAAGTGTTATAAATATTGTCAAGACCGCGCTATAATTTGCCTGTAATGTGGATCTTTAATGGGTGATATAATCTTATATTAAGTTACTGTACCTTTATTTGTATTTTATGAAAGTGGGTCCTAAATCAATCCTTTACCATGGTATGGTTGCTTCAGAAAGTTGCACAATTTGGTACACTAATAATTATTTAAAGATTACATTTTTAAGGTTAATAATGTAGCAGTTTTATTTTAATTTATTAAGAAGGCGTTTCGAGTCCTTACTCCAGAGAGGAGATAGACGTTATGAGAATAGAAATAGCAAGTTATGCGAATAGAAATAGCATTAGATAGAAAGTATAAACAGAGGTAGCATTGACTTTGGTAGTTAGATCGTTACGCGCATTGCAAATTGTATGACTTATTAACGTTTCTCCTGTGAATAAAAATTTGTTTCAATCTTTTGTTAAATTTTTTAAAAGGCGTTTTTGAGAGAGGCCCATATAATTGGCGCAGTCGGTGGGATGGTTTTGGCAATTTTTGGAAACGAAAATTGATCCGTTTTTACGGTTTACAACACAGAACCACGTAAGTATACGGGCTTATAGAGAACATACATCACTAGCACAGTAGTCTTTCATATATTGTCTATTAAAATGATTCACAAATTAGACGAGAAAAGATTGTTTGAAGCCATGATAGCTTTTGGATGATCAATAGTGAGTCTCTTGGAAACTGGAGTAATTCACAGCAACAAGAAACCTAAGCAAATATTAGGACATGAAGATGCAAATGGCATTAATATAAGCAGATTTTTAATTCCTCTTGATTTTCCTATTAAAATTATTGAATTTATTTGTAATTATTGACGAATTATTGATTATGATTTATGAGTGATAATGAGATAGCTGAATTAATGAACCAATGTCAACGTTTCAATTTAATAAATTCGGAAATTGAGACATAACAATTCAGATAGTATAAATAATCAATTAGAAACTCCATGTGATCGAAATACTTTACATAATTTAAGAAATTTTCAGACTAACCTAAGTAATACAATTAATTTAAATATAGTAAGTAATCGTAAAAACCTAAAAATGGCAAACGAGCACAGGAATTATCAACTATTAAAACTCCATTTGGACGTTATACCATGTTAAGATGGCAACCCGCACATGTTAACAATTTTCATATCTAACTGTGAACCTTTAATCAACAATTTTGCCAGTCAAACTGATCTTCAATTAAATAACTTAGAGCAATTATTGGTAAATTAATTAGTAGAACACAAATATTAGTCGGATATCAGTGTGAATTAAAATCTTGGAACGATAAAAGACTCGCTAATTTTACCATTTGGTGATCAAAGAGATATTGATTGCCTAGTTCTAGATCTAATAAATTTACGCCCTAATAGAAACGAAAGCCCCTACAATTTTGGGATGCGATGCCAATACTCTAGGAGCTTGATACTGTCAAAATTAAACTCATTAACTGTTTCAGCTGATGAAGTTAAAATACGCCTAAAAAAACAACGACGATCTCGCATTAAAAACTTTCATCCGTGGCTTACCATTATCAATTCAAACACACGTAAGGTTAAGAAATCCGCATAGCTTAGAAAGGGCAATGGGTCTGGTTATTGAAGAAGAAAAGTTTTTATATATAGTACGCAAAAAGTCAACAACCTAAATTCAAACTCAAAGTTTAGACCGGACTCCATACTCACTCCAAAGAGAAATAATACCCACAGTAGTAATTACTTTCCAAACAAGCCCAGTTTTATAAACCCAAAATCCAAAAAAGGTTCAGATTTCGTTTGATGGTCGTGCACCGCAAGTGCACAATCAATTCTCCAATTCAAATAGGTTTTATACACATAATACCCAAAATACATTTAGTCCATGCGCGCCTCTAAATTACAGATTCCGCGCACAAAATATTTCTCCGCAACACAACAGACCTAATTTTGGTAATACATCTCAAAGATTTAACCAAAGTCGGGTAAGTCGTCCTCAAAATTTTGTTAGACCGGAGCCAATAGACACATCTTCAGGAGATTCAGCCCCAGTAAAAAACAATTCACAAAGAATGTTTTATCAGAATGTTAGCAATTCGAGCTTCGGACAATCAGTCACTAGAGACTACATTGACCCCAACAATTACATGCTAAACTGTAATTACAACCCTGATATGCATCGTTACGATGAAACTGTTCTCACAGATTCATTCAATCCTCCGCAAGCAGAGTGTTCAAATAACAATGGTGTGGATTTCAGTAATACTTCTAACCCTGATAAAATTACTGCAAACGTAAATTTTCAAGAAACCTCGCACATAGACGTCATGAGATGATTGTTTTAAATGCTATCAGACACAACCTTCCATATGTAATCATTAAAGAAATTAATGCAAAATTCCTCATAGACACCAGTAGTACCCGTAGCTTGATGAAACCTGAAATAGCAAATAACTTTTACCCAAATAACATTTATCCTGAAATATTTAGCATCCAATCGGTGCACGACACTTCCCTGCATAACGAAATTGCTCACATCCATTATTCAAAGTTTTTAAATCTTAACTTTTTCCATAAGTTTTACTTATTTCAATTTAGCAATTAATTTCAAGGAATTATAGGCAATGATTTACTTGTACAATTGATCGCAACTATAAATTTGAGTAAAAACCAATTAATAACCCCTCATGCAATTATTCCCCTTGATTTAAGTGTACAATCTAATACAAAAGAAATCTCTAATAGATTTAAGACGTATGTGTTTAGTATTCCTGCCCGTTGTAGGCACAATATTAATTTAAAAGACGAAACGCCTCTTTTTACAAGATCATACCGTTTACCCGAAATTCACCGTGATGAGGCTAAACTACAAAATGTTAGATCAAGGGATAATTGAGGACAGTGTATCGCCTTGGTCATCACCAATCTGGATTAGTACCAAAAAAACTGGACGCGTTCGAACATAAAAAATGGAGACTTGTTATTGACTACCGGAAGCTTAACGAAAAGACAATTCCCGACAAGTACCCTTTGCCAAATATCAACGAAATTTTGGACAAACTTGGTCGAGGAAACTATTTTAGCGCCTTCGAACTCGCCAGCGGATTTTTCCAAATTGAGATGGACAATCAAGACGTACAAAAAACTGCTTTTACAACTCCGCGAGGATACTTTCAATTTAAACGTATGCCCATGGGAATGGTCAACAGCCCATCTACATTTCAAAGTGTAATGGACCGTGTACTAAAAGGACTAGCCGACGAAATGTGCATAATATTTGGACGACTGTCTCGTATTTAGCTCGTCCTTACAGGAACATTTAGAAAGACCAAAGGCCGTTTTTGAGATTCAGACACTACAATCTTAAAATACAGTTGGACAAATCGGAATTTTTACAGAAAACGGTGGTGTACTTGGGACACGTGATAACCCCTTCAGGAATTAAATCCAACCCAGACAAAATTACAGCTGTAAAAATTTTCCTATACCACGAACACAGACCGAAATCAAAAGTTTTCGAGGACTAATAGGATATTATAGACGTTTTATAAAAGATTTTGCCAAAATTACAAAAGCCCTGACGAAATGTTTAAAGAAAAACGCAAAGGTACTACACGACAAAGATTTCGTTGACAGCTACCAGACCTGCAGAAATAATTTGTCCAACAATCCGATTCTTCAATACCCCGATTTTTCTAAACCTTTTAATTTGACCACAGACGCTAACAATTACGCGTTAAGAGCCGTATTATCTCAAAGAAACGTATCGAATGATGGACCCATTGCATACGCTTCGCGAACATTAAATGAAACCGAAACAAGGTACTCTATAGTTGAAAAGGAGCTGCTGGCAATAGTTTGGTCAACTAAACATTTTAGGCCATATTTATTTGGACAAAAGTTTTAAATTTATACTGACCACAAACCACTGACATGGCTTTTCAATCTCAAAGACAGTAACTCAAAATTAACTAGATGGAGAATTAAATTTTTAGAGTACGATTATAAAATTGTTTACAAGAAAGAAAAGTCCAATACAAACGCAGACAGTTTATCTTGCATTCCAGTAAACGCTTTAGAAACTGGATCACTTTTCAACAATACTGATGACGTTGACGACTACATTAATGAATTTCTAAGAAGCGTAGGTGATTTTACACAAGATGAAAGCCAACTAGAAAACCTAATTCATGACTTAACACTAGATACCTCAGAACCAGAACAAACAATGCATATTCCAGACAATCCCGGCACCTCAACGCAGCATTCTGCTTCAAACGACAATATGAACCAAGGAATTCCTTATCTGGACGACCACCATATGAATCAGGGCCGAATACCATAATTTAAACCATAACCCCGGACTCCTTCCCATTTACTTAGGCACAGCTCAAATACAAACCAACTACTGGACATTCTTACACATTTGCGATTTAACAAACATTACTGATAACGTCATTACATTGAAAGATCAATTCAAGAATATACAAGATACAAGACAATGTCCTTCTCAACGGTAACTATCTGATAGAGCTTAAAAACCAGTGTGAAATTTTAATCAACCAATTAGTGCTAGGAACTTTTATTAGTGAAGCGCCTATGTATAGGGTTATGGAATTACCCTATGTAAATTCAAAACTGAATAGTGAAATAACAGTGAGTGACCATTAAACCTATAGAATTAGATCCTGTACGTTTAACGAAATAAGTAGTGTTTACAGACTTTTACAAAATGACAAAATTGAACTAAACAAGTTAGGTATACCTGCAATACATTTTAGTAGTGTTAGTGCTTATACAATAATTTTGTATTTGTTAATTTGCCTGGCAATAATGTATGTAGTATATAGATACATGTTAGTGAAATTGTTGTTAAAAAAAAATTGTAAGGTGCCTAAAATAGATCTTAAACAGGAAACTAAGAACTACCCTGTACTATAGGACATTGGTTCCCCACAGTCCTCATTTAGGGCAGGAGGAGTTATGAGAATAGAAATAGCAAGTTATGCAAATACAAATAGCATTAGATAGAAAGCATAAATAGAGGTAGCATTGACTTTAGTAGTTAGATCGTTACACGCATTGCAAATTGTAAGACGTATTAACGTTTCTCCTGTGAATAAAAATTTGTTTCAAGTTTTTGTTAAATATTTTAAAAAGGCGTTTTTGAGAGAGGCACACATAATTTAGAACAACAATTAGGATCTCACAATGCTAGCGCCATTGTAATGGTTCTAAAGTTTTTTAATTATAAAATGAACTTGGCTATTACGCCAAGGCAGAGTTTGAGATGGACTGGGTTTAAATATTCTTTGTTAAACCGAAAACGAAATAAATTGAAGTTGGATGCCAGTGTATCTAGCAAGTATTAAAAAAATTATAATTTTAAGGTAGATACAGAAACCCTTTCGGAGTAGATAATTTTAAGATTATAGATTTAACCTGTTAGAAAATTGATCAGACTAGAATCAGAATACTTGTATTCTATAATAAATAACCTGTATCCAATAACAGTATTTAACTAAAGAAGTAAATGATTTCACGTATTCTATAGTTATAAAAAAATTAGTTGAACAAAATTTCCTTACTTAATATTTAAATGAGCATAAGGTTTGATTATCACCTACAAATTTAATCAAAAGCAGTAATTCGAGTAATCGCACAATAATTATGAGTGGAGTTTCAAATGTAACAAAGGTTGCATAAAGATATTACAATCGGAGTAGAAAATTAATTAATCAACGAAAGTCAATTGAGTTGGGTTCTGGGTCTTACAGACTAGAACGATACGGGTTTTCACGGCTTCAAATTAAACCGTTTGTGGGAAAGGGGGTTGTGAAACAAAATTCGTTCTGGGATTCGGCAAAAAATAACTTACCCTTAACTGCTGGCTGCTACCATTAGATTCGTGGAACCCAGGTTCCAGCTGGTTGCTTATGACGAAAAATGCAATGGCTCCAGACTGATCTCAACGTACGTAACGGATGAGCTCGAGGGTGATTGTAGACTCTCAAAGATGCTTGTACCCAAATGGTGTTAGTAGGTACATGGGTACATGTTAGCTTGAGGATATTTGCTAACTCGAAGTTATTTATCGGGTCGAAGGTATTTGATGGATCAAAGGTATTTGCTGACTCAAAGGTATTTGCTGACTCAAAGGTATTTGCTGTCTCAAAACTATTTGCACAGAAACGACTCCCCATCCTGCTTGACTCGAAGATTTGGAAGTCATCGGATTGAGAAAAAGACCATTCAACCTAGGTAAATCTTGTCAGAATAAATGCTTGATGGCCACGCCCCATGTGTATGAAACAAGTTGAAAACCTTGAAGTATGTTGTAAACAATAAGATGTTTACACAGACTTTGAAAGATTATATTTCTATTTACGACTTTCTAAACCAGGTTTCAAAACACCTGAATCGTTTTCCATATGATTGTGGGTACAAAATGTTGTACTTAGCCATACAATTTAACGAGATTAGGAAATAACAGATCGCATGTTGTTTTCCATATAGGATCAAGGACTTATTAAGAATTTGAGAATCCATCTAAATTTGCAAATAAATATATTAGTGATTTTTTCATTTTTTTCTATGTTGTTCCGAACGGAAATCTTATGAAAGCAAAAAAAAATTGTTACACAGCCTCTTCCAAAAAAAAAATATTGAAAAAATGATCTCCCAAATGACTAAACGTTTCCTTTATATACAATTTTATCGGTTTCCAGAAGCTTACTCGAATAGTGTAGAAGATAATGATGTAAAATTTCTAATTAACGTCTAAAATCGTCGTGTTTTATGACCTAATTATCGTTCCAGTTATCCGTGACGTGTGTTATCCGTTCTTGCCCCACATATACCATTATTGCGGCGTCGTCTACTAATGCAAAAGGCAATCGATTATTTATCGGTTATTCCAGGAATTTTGCGGTTTATTTTCAATGTTCAAACTACTTCTAGGAATAAAATGTTTACTTATTAATGAGATACAAATTTGACGTATTTTTAAATACCGATGACTCATCTTTTTATATTCTAGAGAATTCTTTATTTAGAATAAATTGCAATATCCACGAGGTAATTAATTAAAACTTTAATTGGTTTTAAATGCAAAAGGGGTTCCGTTTTATAGAAAATTTGCTCTCGTTTCAGTACACAAAATTATTTATTAATTTTTGAGGTTTTTAAATACACGTCTATTGTAGTTTCTCAAACGAAATACTAAAGCTGTACTCTTTTATGCTATTTACATTAAATCAAATGAATTTTTATCAAAAGTCTATTGATAATTAAAAAAATTAATGGCTTTGTATTTATCTTAAAACGATCGATTTTTATATTTGCATCTAAATGCACTTTACAGTATCTCTTACAATTTACATGTACAACTTATGTTACTTGCAATTATTTTCAATATGCTTATATCATACAGGGTGATTATTTATACATGCGCAATTTGCGTTTTTACATTGTACATCAATGAATAAAGGAACATTTGTATTATACAGGGCGTGACCATGAATTTATGGAAAATTCCATTTTTTCCGGGTTCTATTATTTTTTGGTGCGATTTATTTTTAGAATTAGGAATTCAATGACCTCTCGTGACCCCTTATCACGTCAATGTATATATACATACATATATATATATAATGCTATGACAATAGGGTCATTTAGGAGTATATAGGGTCACTAGGATAGTACACTTTATATAAACTCTAGAGTTAATGAAAAGGTTAGTGTATATGTAGATTTAGCTTTAGATTGCCAATGAACTTAGCACACACAGACAGAAGTTCAGAAAGTGGTTTTAAAGTTTTTATTTGTACAACTCAATAATAATTTGACTATACATTTATTTTCTTACAACCCCTTCACTTTTGTTTTATTACAACTACCTTCAGTTACAGATATGTGAAATTGCAAATCAATAACTCAACACTCCCCCTCAATTTAACATTACTTAAAACATTATATAAGCTAATAGTTAAAAATAGAAATACATTCTGTTAAGCAACAACAACATTAAGTTTTTTTCTAAAGTATAAAAACTTGTTCTTCTTTAAGGGTTTTGTGAACAAGTCAGCCACTTGTTCTTCAGTAGACACATACAATAAGGATACCTTTTTGCTTGTCACAAAATTTATCAAAAAGTGATGTTGTACATCTATATGTTTTGTCCGTTTAGATTCTAATGTTGTAGCCATCTTAATGCAGGCTTGATTATCTTCAAATATCTCTATAGGGTAAACATTTAAATTCAAGATTTCATTTACTATTTGTGAGATAAAAATGCATTCACTGATGCAGGCTGATAATGCATAATACTCGGCTTCTGCACTTGATAAGCTGACAACTGCTTGTTTCTTAGTTTTCCAAAACACTGTTTTTGCAGAAGTTTATGGTAAAACCACTGACACTTTTCCTATCATGTAAGTTACTTGCAAAGTCAGAATCAACATTAGCTGACAGAATAGGCTCCTTTTCATTTTGACATTTTGAAAACTTTACCCCATAATTTTCAGCTGTCTTTAGATACCTAAGAATATCCTTTAAAAAGGTCCAATGTTCACTACTATAGTTGTTTTGAAACATGCTAAAATATGTTACTGCAAAACTTATATCTGGTCTACTGCCTAGCATGATATACATTAAAGAACCTATTACCTGCTTAAAAGGTATATTATCAAGTTTGTGTTCTGAAAGTTTTTAATTCAAATTCGGTTGAATAGGAATACTTCTAGGTTTTGAATTTTGCATATTGAAAGTTTGTATGACCTTTTGAATTAGTTCCTTTTGGTCAATAAAAATACATTCATTGAATCTAGATATGTTTAAACCTAAAAATTTCATGTGATCCTTGTTTGTAAGGTCTCTCATTTCAAAGATATTCATTAGTCTTTGTTTTACTTCTTTTAATTTGGTATCTAACCTTGATACCAAAATCAAATCATCAACATGTACTAGCAAAAATAAATTCTCATTGAAGTATAAACAAGGATCCACTTTTGATCTTGTAAAACCTATTTTCAACAAATGCATATTCAATTTGTCATACCAACACTTAGGTGCTTGTCGTAGTCTATATAAAGATTTTCAACGAACTTCGTTCGTTTATGAAATCGATTTGTCGTCCGTCTGTCTGTCCGTCCGAGGCCTTTCTAATGGTCGGACATCAATGTGTGATACATCAATCGATTCAGCTCGGTGTCCTGAGCTTAAGTTTTGATGTCAGTTGAAATCGGGCCACGGGGACGCCGTGCCCCCGCGATATTCCGTCGGGAAAATTAAAATTTCAAATAGTTGCAAAATTAATGTGCGATACATATTTGGACTCCCCTAACATAGCTGAGTCGAAATATGGTACCCCCCACAAAATCTGACCACGGATACCCGACCCCCCCGGGAATTAATTTTTATCAAAAATTTCAAATAGGTCCAAAATTAATGTGCGATACATATTTAGAATCCTCTGAAAAAACTGAATCGAAATATGATGCCCCCTTATTTACACACACACACACACAAACACACATACATACATACATACATACACAAACACATATATAGCTTTTAAAATATTTATTCAATAAAATAAAATATATTAAAATGTCTCTTTTGTTGTTTATAAATTTTTGTATTTTATCTGAATACTTATAATTATTACAACATAATAATTTTAATTTCTTTAAATTGTTTTAAAGTAAGTCTACATTTGGAAGTTCGTTGCGACAATGCCTTGCATTTTCAACTTGTTTTAGTTTACATACATAATCAGTTGATATGTCCAAACCATCTGGAATCTCCATGAATACAGGTTCACTTAGAGTCTCATTAAGAAAAGCACATTTGACATCAAGTTGATGTATTTCCAAATCATTTTGTACACTTAGCGAAAGGAGCAAGCGTATGATAAGCATTCTAGCCACTGGCGAATATATATCTTCCTGAATGTCACCTTGAAGAAAACCCCTTGCTACTATACTAATCTACCTTTTTGTATTATTTCTCCATCTCTTTCTTTTATATTAAAAACCCATTTAGAATCAATAACTTTCATGTCCTTTTCTCTAGGTACGTATTCCCATGTTTCATTTTTCACGTGAGCTTCAAGTTCTTCTCTGATTGCATCCTTCCAACCATTGCCAATTTCCATAGCTTCAGATAATTTTGTGGAATACTTGTGGCTGTTAGTGCTGAATGAAAAGGTTAGTGCATATATATAGATTTAGCTTAAGATTGCCAATGAACTTAGCACACACACACACACAGAAGTTCAGAAAGTGGTTTTAAAGTTTTTATTTGTACAACTCAATAATAATTTGACTATACATTTATTTTCTGACAACCCCTTCACTTTTGTTTTATTACAACTACCTTCAGTTACTTGATATGTGAAATTGCAAATCAATAACTCAACATAAACATCATGAGAGGCCAGAAAACTAGACATATTACCAAGGAAAAGTGTGAAATTCGACGATTAGGCAAATACCAACTACCAAATATAAACTATGATTATAATTATATTCAAAGAAGGAAAGAGTATTTGTAAAGATTCAACTAAATAAACAACCTTGCAAGTCATAGAACCACATGGACAGAAGCTAATTCCATTTAAATAAGTAAGTTTGTCAATGCGTAAAACGGATAAGCGCATATAATTTCGTACATCAATAAATACAAAACTACGTGACAAAAAGTATGAAAATCCAACACTTTGATAATATGGAAATAATAACAGCATGGGGATAAAGCAAAATTCAACAAATCTGCTGTACAAACAAAGCGTACGTGATTTAAAAGACCACGAAAAAGATGTTAAATTCCAACTAATTTATACAAATAACCTGAAATCCAACCTGCAATGAAGAGCGTCTCGACTTCGTTATACATGGAAATTTCATAGGAAAACCCAAGCCTGCATGTGAAAAGCAAGGTACAAGGCGGTATTCAAAGAATGATGCGCTTGACCCAGCAATTACAAAGAGATAGGCGTTTTCTTTAAATACCACAGGATTTGATAAACAAATCAGTTTGACTCTGAGGGCACGGTCCACATCACCTGATTAAAATATTTACGTGATATAATTGCAAGTGATTTAATAATTAATAATATAAATGTGGTGATAGTTAAATAAGTGATTAATTAAACAAAGTTCGTCGTTTAATCCTCAAAAACGTAAGTTATAAAAGGTTGCTTTAAATAGGTTTTAAGATTTATATAAACAAAGGACTCCAAACAATTTATTGATCCGCACTGGAGAAGTTGAACAAGCATGTACAAAGAATTTCTGGATCCGACCTGGAATATTTAAATAAATACCTGAAGAATCCACCTGGCGCAAACTTTCTAAATCCTATTTGGGTAATTCAAGGAATAACTATAAACTGAAGCTGAACCAGCGAATAAGGAATATACGTGAATCAAGATAAGATATACCTGGAAATAACTGAAGCTGAAACTGGTCTAAATTGGAGGAACGAGACACACCAAAAAAGGACAACAGGTTAGCCATTATAAACGTTTTGTTGCATTGATAATTTTGTTTCTGAATATTTAAAAATATTGCATTCACGAAAATTTAAGTAAAGGTCAACAAAAATCGTTTTGGCATACGTTATAATTTACGTAAAAATTTAAGGAAGACTGATAAACGTTCATAGGGCTTCAAGTAATAATAATAAGGGTGATTTTTGCGGGTTTTTAAATCAATTAAAGGGAGTTATAATTAAGAATTCTTTGTTGTCATATCGCCGCAAGCTTCGTGCGTGGTTAAAACTGAGCTGGCCAAGGCATTACAATTAAAATTGATAAAAAAAGAAATGAAAATTTTCTTTTTTGAGACTAAAAAGAGGCACCGGATTATTGCAACAATATCATAGTTCATATATATATATATATATATATATATATATATATATATATACATATAAATTTTTGAAGTCGGGACAAAACTCCGCTTATTTTCTTTAAATTAATCAACGTTAGATCCTAATATTTCTTATTGGCATACACCTATCAAAAACTTTTCTAAGTGTTGGATTTCCATCCGTCACAAATATAAAAAAAAATATTTAGTTTCCAACAAATCATGGGATTCAACCTTAGACTTCTCACATTTCATATATGATACAGTAACACCTAAACGAAGCATTGCTCTACAGCAATTGTTCACAACATTGTAACATGTCATTTGGCAGAAGCCTAACCATCTTACAACGTGCTTCGCATTTTACAAAATATTCCTGTTTTCTTACTATAAAAACACATTTTATTACGTCTTGGAATTAAGTTTGATTCTTGTACTAAAAACTAAAGCTAAATACAGAAATTATTATATTTATTAAGAATTTTTCTCCTTTGTTTATGTTATATAAATAAATACGTATACAAATAATTTTCTGATTGGTTGATTCCTTTATGCAGTCTTTCAAAGCACAACTGGTATGGATTTGAATCTATGTCAGGAATGTCATTTATCCATTCCAATGCTAACTCCTTTTAAATCGTTGGTTATCTGTAGCATTCGTGTAACGTTCATCTTTTGATATTTGACTGTCGACTTTCAGCAGTCGACAATGTTAACATCTATAAATTGCCATGAGGTTATCTATGGTACGTATTTTCTACCTAAACGCATAACGTAATTAAATATGTCTTGGATGTAAGATGAAGCCTCACCTATTTGGACCTGTCATGTAAATTAAGGATGGTAGGACATTAACATAAATTTTTGATTGTTTCATCGAGCCATGTGTATTATAATTTAGTAACACAATTGATTTTGCAGGGTCCAACTTTACTTCAAAAATAATCTCCAAAGTTTGCCTTCAATTTTTACTCCGAATATATCTACAATTATTTTTATATAAATTTCTACCTGCGATCATGTCTTCATTCTATCTTTTACATTAAATATCGTCTTACAATTTAACCATACTAGGAAATAACAGATTGCATCCATCTAAATTTGCAAATAAATATACCTCTTAAATTTTTTCTTTTTTTTCTATTACTTCAATACCCCTATGTTGTTCTGAAAAAAAATTTTGTTATATAGCAATAAAAAATTATTACAATATTGAATATAAAATTAGCTGTACTAAATCCTTATATAGTTTAGTGTTGATACCTTGGTTAAGTACCATATACGTAAGATTATGTAGTGTCATTAGAAATGGTATAACAAGCTATGTTTTTGTGGGTTAATTAGTACATGTTGTAGTTAAAAACTTCCAAGTTTAGCTTTTTGTTTTTTATGAAATTACTGTTCTATTATTGCACTGCTTTAAGGATCACCTGTTAAAGAGCGTTCGTTTATTTCGTTGTACCATACCTTTTTAATTTGTGATTTTTTCCTTCAACTTGTTTCATTTTAAGAGCAATATACTTTTTCTATTGCGTTAACGTATGCTATTTTACTTCATCTGTTTGATGGCAAGCTGTAATGAGTGTTTTTAGGGCTCATCGCCAGAGTGAAAAGCTCTGGCGCCGCTTGCCGTATCCATGTTTTTGGTGATTGTTAAACAATTTTTCACAAGATAGTTGAATTTTTTGCTGGACCCACGAGCTCCATTGGTTCAGTGCAAACTATTAAAACCCCATGCTGAGTGTCTCATGCTGACTCAGCTACCGCAGCACCTAACTGCGTCACCAACTTGAGGAATTATCCCAATACCAGCATCAAACTTTTTTCGTAACACATGCAGAAAATATTAGTTTTAAAAATATATTTAAAGGTGGTAAAAATGCATGAACAAAGTATTAATTATTAACTACACAAGGAAATATGTCTAGACATAAGAAGCATAAAAATTATGCCAACGATTTTATTTAAAAGAGAAATGTCAAGCCAGATAATAAATATCCAAAGCGCAAGCTATTAACTGTCACGATGGGGCCCTTCCAAGAGGCATGAGAAACAGCTGTATAACAGGTATCCACAAAGATAGGTTCATGTAAGCATATTGTGATAATGCAGACAAGGAATGTCATCAGAAAGGAAAGACAAACAAGAGAGAATAATAAAAACCAAAAAAATTGAAATGAACAGAGAGTTATTAAGTAGTTTGAATTATGTTATGGAACAAAAAGTTATGGTAACAACAAGATGGGCGATGCGGTGATCGGAACTTTCACTTACAGTAAAGCAAGGGTTGTTCATACACGACCGGTTTCATGGAAAACTATTAGTGTCGGTCTAAAGTTCCAGAAAAGTTTCAACGTAAATATGTAATTTTTCTTTTGAGAGTGGGTTGGAGTAATCTAGTAGTCCCTGATGTAGAAAATAAAAATTTAGACAAAACAAAAAAATACTGTATATTTTCTCCTGAAAGGTTGGTGACTAATAATCAACAAAGTATCTGAAATCTAGCTAGTAATAAATCCAGCAGAAGACGCCAGAGCTAGATAGCAGCAGAGCAAGCTATAACCTTTTTCAAATGTTTTCCTATGGTTACTTATTCTGGCAATACCTAATATGAAATTTTAATTTTTGTATCAGTAATATTTATGTGTGTGAACTATCTGAGAATATCCTGTTCAATTTATTGACCCTTGATGGCATAATGGTTGTAGTACTGAGAACTGTGTTAAATGCGTTAATAATTTTATTTATAATATGTTTCCATTTATGTGTTCTGTGAATTAAATACGTGCCACACCATATCGTTAATAGCATGTTTAACCATGCAAACTTTTTTGTACTGTAAATAATGTAGCAGTTAATTTCATATCTTCTAATTAATTACACAAAATTTTGATTGTAGAATTATTTACATAAGTAGATTGCAAGTTTTTGGATAGTTTTCGAATTTGATAATACACTTTCCATCGTGTTACTCACATCTACAGTAAATGTACTTTTGAAAGAAATAGCCCAAATAAATTTAGTAAAATGGTTAATGATTATAAGAATGTCCTTGCGTCCTTTATTCACTTTAGAGTGTGGAAGCATTTCTAGAAGACGCACTTGAGAAAGGTCATATAAAACCTTAGTATAACTCAACGTCTTAACGTTTATTTCAACTAGCCTATGGAGTTCGTTTACAATTTACTCTTTTACGCTAGTTTAATTCACACTTCTGGCTGTATCGAAACAAATATCAAGTAACTATGTACTATGAGATATTTTTGCTAATTGAATAAATAAGTTTTCAAAAAAGCTTTAAACTGAGTTGATTAAAATGTAATCAAAGAACTGTAGCTTAGAAAGTTAAATTTATTTTGCATAAACGCTTTTAATGTTTAACAAGTTCGTGTAATTCATATGGATTTCTGTCATCATGGTACAGGTGTTGAATGTCGAATGCTTAAGTTATTTGACATTTTTTGCTTTTGCTTAGATCCTTTATACTAGAATTTATTTCACTGGTGTGACCCATGTGGTTAGTAGAATGAGACTAAAAGGTGTAATCGATTTACAGGTTCGTTAGGATCATCTTAGTTTAAATAACCTATAGAATTGCTAGGCACTTCCATTAACAATCCCTGTCCCAAATGTTTCCACATACTATACGATTAGGTTCTACTATGCTTTGGTGTGGCAGGGTATACACTAAGAACCAATATTGCTCGATTACATTCATGGAATCCATTTCCTTGGATTTATTCATTTTCAGATAAATTTTTAAATTATAGTTACATCTGGATCTATTTGATATAGCAATTTATGTAAACCATGAATTTTCAAGTATGTCAAATTTTCAAGTGCTGTCTTTTTCATCCAAGTTAAATTTTGAGTTGCTAATCATTATGTTATCCTTTTATATTGTTTTATGCTGTATTTATGATCTGGCAGCTCTGTGGCATAGTTGGTATGCATGTGACTACTACACCCAAGGTCCCAGGTTTGAATCCATGGTCCATTTGAAAAATGTTAGGCAAGCATTTTTCACAAAAATATGTCCTCTTTCGGATGAGAAATAAATAAAATGGAGGTCCCATGTGTGTGTGTGTGTGTTGTCACATACGTTAAAGATCCCCATCTTGCTTGGAACAACAAGGATTTGACAAAATTCAACTTTTCAGACAAAATTTATAATCTAACTAATTTTTTTAAAGTCTTTAAACGTTGGATATAAATTCTCTAGACAAAAACGCTTCCATATCAGACAAGCTTGCAACTTCTTAAATGTAGTTCTTTGTATTTTACAGGTTTTGACCTAAATCAAACTTAATCCTCATTATTGTTCGTGTTTGTATATATTCTAAAACAGATACTTCAATGAAATATGTTTCATCACACAAAGACTTACTTTTATTAGTTACAACTTCAGTTTTTGGCAAGTAGCATTATTAGCAGCTACATTTTCAGTCTTTATTTTATTATCCACATCTAATTAAGTAACATGTCGTAATTGTTTGATAGTTGAACAAAACGTCCGCTCATGATTTACTTCCTAATCAATACGTGCTTTTTATTTCTAACAACATTCCTTTGTTTGATAAACAATTTCTTGAACATTACTTCTTGTTTATTTATGCATATACTTTTGAATTGATCATAGCTCATATAAGTATTAATGGGATCATCATAGACACGTTTCAAATTTAAATCATTTTGTTTAAACAATACTAACATATTGATGTCACATCGAGAACATGAGTAGGTCTAACATAGGAAAAAGTTAAAGTAATTATACTAAAATATTTTCTAATAAGATTTTGTTTAACACAAGGAACGTTATCAAATATAAATATTGAGTTCTGTGTGAGCACTGAAGATGAAATAATATCATCTAAATTAGAAAACGTATAATAGCTAATTCGTTTAATGAATTTCAACAAAGTTTCCAGATATTGGTACTTTGACTGACAAAGTGATTTTGAAGTCCGTGGGACTGTTCAATTAGACCAATCATTACATTTGAGGATGGGCTTGGGCTTTCAGGCCGGCCAGGCCCAATTTCGGGCTCGAATCTGGGCCGAGCCATTAACTACTGTATTCGGGCCGTGCCCGGGATGGGCCGACCTTTTTTGGGCCGGGCCGGGCCAAACGATTCGGGCCGGCCCGAACTTTTCGGGCTGAAAAACGCATGAGTAGGTACTCCACCGTTCTTTCACTTCTATCTCACATTGAGTAAGTAAACATTCTTAATTATATTTTCACGTAGTGTCTTCATGAACCCATTAATAATCAGTTTATCGTCTTGTTTAGTGTAATGAATATTTTTTCCAGCCCTATTTAATGTTCCTCATGTTGTACTTTAGGCAAGTTAAAAATGCACAGGAACATCAAACTAGGTGATTTTTCATAATTCAAAAGTTTGCACGATTTATATTATGTATATGTATATACTTCAAATTTCGAACATGCGACGAACGTCGATATTTTATCAATTGCGTGTATAATTTGTGTCTACCGCCTAAAACACTAGAAAGTTATTGCAACGTTGATTTTATCAATTTTTTAATAAAGTTTTCCCTTATTTGACATTTACACATGCGCAATTAAAAAAACTTAAATGTTTGTACTTTATTAAAATACAGGACACCTTTATTTAATTTAACTACAGGCAAGGAATGCTTTTATTTAAAACGCTTTAATTTTGATATATACCAAATGCCTAACGTAAAACTTACATTTAATTGTCTGCTTTCTGTATAAATATTGTGAAATTAAGTGGCTTTTTGTACTGTTGTTTCCGAAATTAAATTTAGAGATATAATGTCCAAGTTTATAACACAAAAAAGATATATAACGTCAACGATCTAAATACGAGGATGCTGTTTTGTAATGCTTTTCCTAGAAGTAATGTTACAGGTTATTTTTGGCTTTAAGAAAATCATTTCAAACAATACAATTATTTGCATTAGTAATTTAATGCAAAGTCCTTGATGTTATCACTGGTTGATAAGTCGAAGAATACAATCAATTTCGTGCCTTATTTGTTGGTAATCGTGAATGAAATTGGAGGTCATTCCTTAAAAATGTTGCCTAGTGTATTTTTGTTTTGAGTGGTGTATTCCGTATAATCGGATTGTTATTGGATTTGAGCGATCTGACTAGAGCGTGTTAATTCTTAATTGGTCATTTTTGAATGTTCTAATTCGTGTTTCGGTAACCAGCCAACCTGGTGCGATCGTGGATGGTCGGTGGGACATTTGAAAGTTCGTTGTTGGACAAGAAGGTCGTAGTAGAAACGTGGTTTCAGGTATTTTTGAAAGCTGTGTTTGAGCTTTTCCAATTTGGGATTTTTATACTTGCAACTTTTACACGAGTTTCCGTTTGGTGTATGAAGACATCGTCTGGCTTGTGGTTTAGCCGTTGGAAACTTGGACCACCCGTTTATTGGGGATTTTACGAATCTACTTTGACCGCCATTTTTCGCAGCGACTAGAGGCCGTTATAAGAAACCTTTTCTGCAGAATCATTATAACGCTCACACTTCTCTGATCATTGCTTCAATCCAGAAAAGGTAAATAAATCAAAATAATTAATTAATTTATTAATCACGAAATTTTCAAATACAGTGTTTACCTTCCTAATAATTAATTTGTGTAAGTTGCATTACAGAACTACGGCTGTTGACTTTTTTATATATGTTTTTTATTAACAACAAAGAAATTTTAATAATAACACAAAAGGGTGTTGCACCCAAACTTAGTCAGTTGTTTTAGCAAATTGTTTTCGTAGGTTTCGACCTTCGGGAAAAGATTTCAAGTTCAGGTCGCAATTAAAAGTAACCTTACAATTGGAGTCTGTGCGTGCAGCCTGGTGGTGGCTACAAAATTCAACGCTCTCGTTGTATATTGATTGCTTGCAATTCCATTCTGTGCATCCGTATCCACCGAAGTATATTCAGGTCGCCAAGCTGAGCAGATCCTTTAGGCAAAGTAAGGTATATTATGTAATTATAAATAGTCTTGGATCATCTTGATAAGATTATTTTACTGTGTTGCATTTTACAATATGTATAAATGCGTATATTGAATGTAAATTCTGTAGGTACTCATAAGAAACAAATTCAGACGTACACCAGCTGGTTATTATTAGATAAGGTAAAAATCTAACAAATTTGTTTTCTCCTAATGTTATACTGATTAAATATATTCGTTAAACCTGTAAGTGTTGTAAAACTTTTCTTGCGTCAACCCACTAACTTACCCCCCTTTTGTGTAGAGTTTTGTGCGGCCTCATATGAGCTAGTCGAGGGCACAATTTGACACAATTTATAATGGTAACTACCAAGATTATTCCCTCCCAGTTATTATTACATTGAAGGCAACTTATAAATCAAAAGTAGCCGTAACAGTAAGGTGTAAAAATCCTTCTGAAAACCAATATGCTAAATGCTTGGGAAGAAGTAAAAAACAGTGTCTTGAAGTAAACTCAAAGAACATTCCGTGAAAACACTTTGACAATACATACAAATGTTATCGAATCGGTGGAAAATGAAAGACTCAAATAATAAAAATAGGTTCATCTTTGTGTGAATACAATTTTTTTGACCTTTTCCAAAATAGTTAAACATGTATTATAGGTCACCTTATCACAAAAGAGATTAATTCTTTATTCATTTTTAAAACATAACCTATAGATATAGAATACTAAACATATATGTCAAAATAAAGAGTTAAGGAAAAACACTTGCAATAACGCTCCTTTAAATTGTATGCAAACGTTTAATAAAAGATACTTTTATTTAAAGATACTTTTAATAAAGTCTGCTTGGAATGAGTTTGCAATAACTCTCTAATATCAAGTAGGTATTTTTAGTAAAATTCTTTGAAGTAGGAACGAGAAAATAAAGCGGACACAAGTAAGTAAGTAGATTTATTGCATAACTCAATATAGGTTATTAAAGTATAAAACAAAATATTATACTATAAAGCAAATTATTAAAATACAGTTAATAATATAATTAGTTTTCATTTCTACAACTTAAAATATATTTTTTTAAATTACTCTTGAATTTTTTTTGAGAAGACTGATTTGTAACTGATTTTGGTAATGTATTATATATCTTAACGCCATAATGAAATATATTTTTTGTGGTTATCGTTTTATTCTTCTTGTATATATAGTAATTGTCTGCTTGTATTGTCCTGTAGTTATGTATATCTGACACTTTAATTAAGTTGCTAACCAAGTACGAAGGCAGCAAACCATTTATAATTTTATTTATAAAAACCATACTATTATATTTCATTTGTTCCTGAACATTTAAAAAATTAAGGCATTCTAACATTTTACGGACTTTGGCAAATCTGCTACATTTTAATAAACATCTCATTGCACGATTTTGTATCTTTTGCAATCTTTCCAATGTAACGAATATATATTCTATAGCACCATGTTAGCAAGAATCGCTTCAGTCGAGTTGGCATTGTTTTTTGAAAGTATGAATCTTCAGGCCTTGGAGAAGTGGGGCCTCCGGATCGGCGTGGGATGGTTATAATAGGGGGGCGAGTCGCCTTGGGACACAGTGTGAAGCGCCAGGCTCCTGTGACACCGGCAAGGCAATGAAACGCGCCGCCTCTTGAATGTTGTGTTAGGATTTGTTAACGGTAAGCTCGCTTTAACCAAATAACGTATAAAATATTTTTATCCCTTTAGCGTATGACAGAGTAGAATGACGAATTAGAATAATGGAAAAGTATATTTAAATGCTGCAATAATATAAAGATATGGTTGAACGTTGTTATAGTTGAATCCAAGATTGGAAAGCTGTTCATTTAACAGGGCAACTACAGCTGTTGATTAATGTTTCGTAACGACAATTTGAGGAGCAGATTTTGGAGCATGTACGTCGACGTTTAATAATTAGATACGAAAACATCAACACCTACAGGTATCAAACCTTCTTTTTTGTTTTGTTTGTGAGAATTCGTGAATGCTTACATAAATAATTTTCGAGGATCGTTTGGTCAAGCTAAATTTTGTGTGTATAGAACAGCGTGGGAGAAAATAGTCACGAATCGCTACAGTAATAATTTTGTAAAATTTGCATAAATTCACTTGCTAACAATATGAGATATCAAAGTCCATTTCTTGCTTTTTAGAAAATTTATTTGCAGATGTTAAAACTTTAATAAGCTCATAATACCTGATTTAAATGAAAAGTTGTTTGTCTAAGTTAACTACATGTGATTCAATTTTTTTAGAAATAATTTATGAGACACATATGTGAACACAGATCTGAACACTTGGTGTCAAAACTTGTTTTAAAATATTATTAACTTAAGGTCCTGTTATGTCAAGGGCAGATGTCTTGAAAACCCAATTTTATTAGTTCATTTTGTAAACATATTTAAAGAAAAAAACCAAGAAAGAGAAACTATATTAAATTTCATTTTTAGACTCAAGTTTTTTTATTCCATGCATGATTAAATTTACTAAATTTTTAAAGTAAATAAGTTTGTTGAACAATGAAATTATACGATGCTAAAGTAATTTAAAAAGCACAGATATGCTACAACTGGTTTGTTCTAGGTATTCATTGTTGATTTAAATATCTTTGGTGTGGTAATCTTAACATTATCCACCTGTAATTATTAGTATGTTTTTTTATTGGAAAGCACAAACTGTGTCTTTCTAATAGAGAATTTGTTGTGTTTTTTTTCAGGTTCATCGAGATCGGAGAGGTCGTAAGTATGTTCCAGAGGTTTCCAGATACATCAGTTCAGTAAGTTGTAAGTTTTTTATTGTGTTCACATCCCGTGAGTTTCTGTATCTTCTCATAGGGGTAATGAATCTTTAGTGTAATCGTTCATACAGATACAGTGGCGCTCAACCCATTTTCCTTTTGTTAGTTTATTGTAGAGTTTAGACCATCCCCACACCCTTTCTCATTGCTTACCCTTGGGGTAATTCCCAGACTTAGCCGCGAATAATTAAAGCTTCACTTTATCCAGCAACAAGGAAGCTCAAAAAAATTACGCTTTACCAAATCACCTTGGTTTGAGACAAATAAAATGGTGCTGCAATATGTTAGGTGTGGATAAACTATTGCTCCATATAAAGTTATTCGAGCAAAACTTGATAGCTTTGCACTAATTCTTCTCAGAAATCCAACCTTTTTGCTTACTTTATTTATAACCATCTGTAGATGCATTTTAAAAGTTAATTTTCGGTCGATTATGACGCCAAGGTATTTAATGTTCTCTACCAGTTCAATATCAGACCCATCTATTTGTACATTCCTATTTTCTGTTTTTATCATTTGATAACCTCTATCATTTGTTAACAACAACCATTTTGTTTTATCAGCATTTATCTTCAGCTTATTTCCAACTAAATACTTGCTAATTCTTATTAAGTCACTATTTACAGATTGAATCAGGTTTATTACATTTGCACCTTCAGCATATATTAAAGTGTCATCAGCAAACATATGTATCTTTGTTACCTTCACTACATTCACTATATCGTTTATATAAATTATAAAAAGCAATGGTCCCAAAATACTTCCTTGTGGAACACCCCACTGAATTTCTGATTTACTATATGTTTCCCGTTGCCATCTCGTTTCTTGCTCCCTGTTTTGTAGGTAGTCTTTAACCACTCTAACGCATTGTCTTTAACTCCATATTTTTCCAATTTTTGAATGAGAATATTTCTACTTATAGTCTCAAATGCTCTTTTGTAATCTATAAAGACTGCACACACCGCCTTTCCTTTATCCATTGATTCTTTCCAGTCATTTATAATTAGGTGAATCGCTGTCTCACACGAGTGTTTCGATTGAAAACCAGACTGATAGGTGGTTAATATATTAGTCTCATCCAAGAATTGCTTCAGATGCTTATATATTACTGTTTCTAATACCTTTTCAATTGTGGCCAACATATTTATAGGCCTGTACTCTTCGCATTTCTTTGTTGATACTACTTTTTGAATTGGTGTAATTGTTGATATCTTTAAGTCTTTGGGCACAATACCATGCATAAGAGACATATTTATTATGTTTAGTAGCGGATAACCAATAATATCAAAAAGTTCTTTAAGAACTCTACTACTTACACCATCCGGGCTGCTTTTATTTGCTCGCTTATATACCAATTCTTTTAGTTCATGTATTTTTAATAATTTAAAAGTACTTAATTCCTTCAGGCTTGTACGTATTTGGTCGTGAAACTCAAACTTTTCAATACCAATTGATGATGTAATTTTTGTTATACTATTTCTGAAGTAAGTATTGAAGTTTTCAGCAATAGTCTTGTCATTAGTTTCTAGTGTATTCTCAAATATAATGTGCTTACTATTTTGAATACGTTCGGTTTTTAATACAAGTTTTAAAGTCTTCCACACTTTTACTGGGTTACCTTTATTTTCATCTATTTTCTTTTCATAATATTTAATCTTAGCTCTACGGATCATGAATATCACATTATTTCTGCATTCTTTGTATGCTTTCCAATCTTCCATACTTCTTGTGAATGTAAATTTTTTATAAAATTTATTTCGTATATTAATTACTCTTTGTATTTCTCCATTAAACCATAATTTTGAACTATTTTGTGACACCCCCTTGTCGTATGAATTATGGTCAATTGCATTTTTAATGTTTGTGTAAAATGTTTTCTAAAGTTTATCGATGTCGGTTATTTCATACTTCCAATCTGTCAATATTAACTCGTTCTTTATGGCCTCATAGTTAAGAATTTTCTTTATTTTGCTTTCTGCATCAACTTGGAGTTTTTGTGTAATGTGACTAATGTCTGCAACAACAATACTATGATCTGTAACTTTTGGAGTGTGCCATACTGTACTATTTAATCCATATTTATTAGTTATCACTAAATCTATTAATGTTTCAAATTCCTCTTGTACTCTCAGAAATTAGTTGTACAAATCCACAGTCCTTTACAATATTTTTTAACTTAATTGTATAGAAATCATTTATTTTATTCCAATCAATATTATAATCCCCAATCAGAATGATATCTTCACTACCACGTGATTCTACTAGTTCTTCTAACAAATTTTCCAACAGGTTTAGAAAATTTGCACAACTTCCACTCGATGAACGGTAAAACGCAGCTATATTTATAGTTCTACTATTCAACTTAATATTACCAACAATACCCCAATATTCTAAATGGAGGCTATACTCTTTTAATATTTCAAACTGTAGAAATGACTGATAGTAAATTATGACACCTCCTGTGTGTCGTGTACTAGAATCAACCCTACCTAAACTGTATCCTTTAATGCCTATTTCATTACTTTCAATATAATTTGTCAGATGTGTTTCTGTTAAACATACCAATATTGGTTTTTCTCGATTGATTAGCTGTTGTATCTCGTCAAAATGTGTAATTAAGCCTTGTGTATTTAAGCATAAAATTATTGACTTATAGTCTGCTGTGATATTTAAACATCTAGAAGGTAATTGATATAAATAGTTTATTTTGCGCTTTTGTAGTTCAATAATCCTTTTAAAACATGTACAATTATAGTCCAATACTGTATGCTGCTCATCTAATTCTATATTTAAACGACTTTTTGCTTTCACACAGTTGATACGCTTAAATTGACTTTCTTGACAATCTGCTTCATTATGAGATTGTGCACACCGTGGGCACACTACACTCCCTTTGCATTCTTTGGCAATATGCCCAAACTTACAACACTTATAACATCTTTTTATTGCCACATGCTCTAATACCTTACATCTCCTCCATCCTATTCTCAATAGTTCTTCTCTCATAATGTATTTAAATGTATCTGTATCCACTTCTACAATAATGTTAAATAACCCTTTAACAATTTTGGTTTCATACTTAATATTCATTTGAAAATTTTGTTTATGCTCATCTAACTTATTTTGATTTATTTTTTTGTAAATGCCTTCTTTGTCACTTTCATCTACTCTTATAATTTTTATCATTGGAAGTCCTTTTAATGGAATGTTTACTGTATATTCTTCTCCCATTTTTTGTGATATAGTTGTCTTCATCACCTCTACTGCCCTATTATTTTCACATTCAATAACAATACCACCATTTTTTGTAGTTTTCCCTACACTTACTCCAATTTCTAAACTAACAGGGTCAATATTATCTTTCAATTTTTTAAGGATTTCCTTAGAGTCCGTTTTTCCACCAATTTTATCTATTATTACTATAGGAGGTTGAGATACATTCCGTTTAGTGACTGCACTGTACAATTTATTAACATTGACTTCTGCCTCTGGACACTTTTGTTCGTATAATTAATTTTTTATTTCTACCAAGACTTTACTCTGTTCATCAAACTTTTTTAAAAGTTCCTCATGAGTTCCTTCCAGGGATTGTAATTTTTGAATAACTTCCCCAAGTACATATTTCGTCTCAGTCACTTGCTTTTCACACTTTAAACAATAAAATTTTAAAACTCTTCCTTTTTTTAACTGCATACATCTTATTTCAGAACTTGATAAGTCTGTACAGTCAAAATGTACTATTTTTGTACACCCATCTCACTCACAACATTTGCCATCTTCTATATTTAGATTACATTCCCAACAAACATGCATATTATACCCTTATTATTAATACTTTTACCAAAAATATGTTTGCATATTTTTCAAAATAACTTTCTTTCAATTTGCTGGGTTCAGTCCTGTACAATAACAAAACAATGTGGCAATTGTAATTGCAAAGATAAGAGCTAGTTATTGTGGAGATAACTGTTGATAATAACCAAAAGTTTATATACTACCAATTTAAAATGTTAGTTATCTGTTGATATCATAGTTGTGATGCACTTTTCATAAAATAAAAAGTTTAGTAATTTGAAAGCCTGTCTAGTTAGCTCTAAGATGATACCAAATTTGATATATAAGTAGCACTTTTTATCAGTTAATTTTAATATACTTTGAGGAGCGTACACTCGATTTACATAAACGTCCAATCAATGTCAATGCGTTCTTGCAACAAATTTCTATTTTCAATTTATTGTAGGATTTACTGTCGACCCATTTTTCAAAAATTGCCTGTTGATTTACTCACCCCATAAAATCATACACCTGTTTTATATTTTTATATGCGCAAATCTTGCAGCCACATGTTGTCTTGCAACGTTTATTTTCAACAAAATTAATAATAAACACGCTCTCGAATAAATTCCTCAACTCAAATCCCTTTTGCTTTTAAAACGAAAATTTATTCGATAAATTAAATAGTCTATGCCTTGTGTTAGGTATCCGGTAATCTCTTAAATTCTTCGACAACATCCTGTTTACAATAAGTACGCTTGCTACAAATTTTCATTTTGAACTTATTTATGTCGAAACGACAAGTTTAAGCTACAGTAACATAGATTGTAACAAGTTTATTTTTGCAGTAAGAGAATCCATTCATTAAACGTGCAATGAATATTAAAATACCTCTATTAATTAAAATAAATATTCGAGTAACAATCAAACTTTTATAGAGTTATAATATCAAGGATTATTAGTTGAGTTGTTTCCGAGTTCGGTGTAATTTCACAGCCACTGGCGCGCGCGTGAGAGGTCCGAGAACTAAAATCCGGAACCTCCCACCATGCAAGAAAGCAGCGAGGCACTCGCCGATAGTTAAAAGCAGCGTAAACATGCATTCTAAGAGAATGACGAGTGACCTCCGAGTCGCTCTATGTTTGTGAAAAACACTTCCTGAGTAACGGTTAGTACCTAATCCACATTTTGTATATTCATTGTCATATTAGCTAATTTACAAAATTTATTTAGCGCAACGACCTATTTGAATTCGCAACGACCCATTTGAAATCGCAACGACCTATTTGAACTCGCAACGACCTATTTGAACTCGCAACGACCTATTTGAACTCGCAACGACACATTTGAAATCCCAACGAGAGATTAGAAAACTGCATGGATAACGTATATATCGCACACCACGTCGAAAATCGCAACTGTAAAATTTGAGACAACATGATCCCTTTGAAGTTACAATTTAGAAAGCTTAATTTGTTGGCTACGCAATGAAGAATTATTTTAGTAAATAAATTTAGACAACGGAAGATTACGTTACAAAGTAATGCTGCCGTGATCCAAGTAAGGAACCCGCTTTGCTCCTACACCTGTGTTAAAGCATGGAAAGCAAGTATAATTAGTTGCTGTTCGCGCTGCGGTAATTTCCATTACATCAAGGGACAACTGCTGCTCTTGGGTTCGTAATAGAATTAAGGATTTCCTGAGTACTTTCCTTCTGAAAGTACATTATTTCATTTTGTTTGTTAGACGTACAAAAATTATTATTCAGTTTACCTGTAAATAAGCTGGTTTTCCCCAGTATCAAAATTTGATTTCACTTAGTTTTGTAAAGATGTGACTACATATGGCTGCAACGTAAATTAACAGCTGCTATTACGTCACCTGTTTATTTGAACAATGCCGTCAACAATTGCCCAATGGCTAACACATGTTTAGCATTTTAGTACAACCACTATAGATAACATTAGAGAATATCTTGGTGATTATTTTGACTTCAAACTAATTTTAACTTTGTTAAATTAATGAGAAAATTTCGTATATTCATCTGTAAATGACTCACACAGATCTGATTGGGTTATAAAGAAACTCTAGCATTTTTAGTTACATAGAATTATAAAATATTTGAGTAAGGATTAGTTGACATTCATCAACATTTGCCATCTTCTATATTTAGATTACATTCCCAACAAACATGCATATTATACCCTTATTATTAATACTTTTACCAAAAATATGTTTGCATATTTTTCAAAATAACTTTCTTTCAATTTGCTGGGTTCAGTCCTGTACAATAACAAAACAATGTGGCAATTGTAATTGCAAAGATAAGAGCTAGTTATTGTGGAGATAACTGTTGATAATAACCAAAAGTTTATATACTACCAATTTAAAATGTTAGTTATCTGTTGATATCATAGTTGTGATGCACTTTTCATAAAATAAAAAGTTTAGTAATTTGAAAGCCTGTCTAGTTAGCTCTAAGATGATACCAAATTTGATATATAAGTAGCACTTTTTATCAGTTAATTTTAATATACTTTGAGGAGCGTACACTGATTTACATAAACGTCCAATCAATGTCAATGCGTTCTTGCAACAAATTTCTATTTTCAATTTATTGTAGGATTTACTGTCGACCCATTTTTCAAAAATTGCCTGTTGATTTACTCACCCCATAAAATCATACACCTGTTTTATATTTTTATATGCGCAAATCTTGCAGCCACATGTTGTCTTGCAACGTTTATTTTCAACAAAATTAATAATAAACACGCTCTCGAATAAATTCCTCAACTCAAATCCTTTTGCTTTTAAAACGAAAATTTATTCGATAAATTAAATAGTCTATGCCTTGTGTTAGGTATCCGGTAATCTCTTAAATTCTTCGACAACATCCTGTTTACAATAAGTACGCTTGCTACAAATTTTCATTTTGAACTTATTTATGTCGAAACGACAAGTTTAAGCTACAGTAACATAGATTATCTCCTGTTTTAGGTATCTGTTATCTTGGTATACATTACAACCGCGTATAATGATTTTCTCTATTGTTCCAATGTAGCGACTTGTTGAAATAAGTTCGCGCACTATCCGATAAAACCCGGGTTTTCCAGTTTCAATCGTGCTTCTATAAACGAGGGTTTTCAGTTCGAATTCTTGTTAGTTGAACCATTGTTGAATTTGATTCTACAGCTTGTACGTTGAAATATTTTCTACATTATTCGTCACCGTATTTTAAAAGCAATGCACGTTTCTTCTTTTCTGTTCGACAACTAGGTGTCTTGCGTGTAATGGAGAATCTCCCCGCGCGTACCTATTCTAATCAGATTCTCTTTTAGCTTTTTTAGCTGGAGGCCAAATGGGTTGTTTCTTTATGTAGACCAACTGCTTTTGTACGTAGAGCGCTGCTGCAGTTATGGTAGCAGGGTGAATGTATCCTGACAACCATGACGTTGCTGTGCGACTCACCCCCGACAGCTTGCGAGCAAAGTATCCAGACACCTACAGGTATGCAACTCGTATTCTTTTGTGTGTCAATGGCATATTCCGTACTAATGTTTGGTGCAGTTACGTGATAAGAAGCGTGACACTGTAGGACTATTGTTTGTTGCTGCGATTCGATATTATCGCTCTACAGGTGCGATGTACTATTTTTAAACATGCTTATCAAAAGAACGCACACGTTTATTCGCTTTACTGACTAGTTTATTTTACAAAAAGTATTAGGTGAAATTCTTAAAACGTTCGCCAAAAGCTCTCATACGTTAATACCTTCCTACTGATTAGTTATTTCACAAAAAGTATTAGGTGAAATTTTAAAAACGCTTGACAAAAGCTCACATGCTTATTTACTGCTAATTAATTTAATTTTGTGTAAATACGAGATGCGCACTTCATATCTAATGTACTAAATTGTTCATATCACCTAATTGTTTGCTTTGAAATAGTAACGCTTAATTTATTTTCTTTTGCTTTTTGTACAGAATGCTTTATTTATTTTTATGTGTTAATAGATAATCGTGGGCGATGTACTTTATTTTTTCTTTTTGGTATGTAGGCAAATCCTCCCAGTCTCAGCGGTTGGTAGTTAGCCTGCTATTTACTTTTCTTCCGGCTACATCTAGGTACGTAGCATAAATTCTGGCGGCCAACGTCAGCTGCAAGTATGTTTTAGTGAATTTTTTGGTAATGTTTGCTTTGATTTTGGTTTTCGTTAATTTGGGCTCCGATTTTGTTTCGTGTAACTTTAACTCCGATTTGGTTTCGCTTAAATTCTGGCCCAATTTTTGTTTGTTGATACTGCCTAATTTCCGACATTACACGCATTTCTCGGCCTGATGCAACTTGTTTTCCCTTCCTTTACGTTCGAAATGTTATTTCCTTTTTTCTTTCGGCTCTTTGTTGTCCCCCACATGCAGTCGATCTTCTTAAATTTTAGTTTTGTTTTCTTTCCTAATCGCTCAATATTATCGGTTAGTTAATTTCAGATTATTGGACTTGTGTTTACGCCAATAATCCTAGTCCATTAAAAACCCTGGCGCCCAAGATTTTTCTATTTCTTCCTTCCCTCTCTGTACATTTTGTTCTCCCCGTCACGTCTAGAGTTAGTTTTTTTCCACCAATTTTTCTTTTATTCTACAGCCCTATTCTAATTTCTATTTTGTTGTTTCGCTCCTATTGGTGTTCCTGAAGTTTGTCCGTCGGATATGTTTTAGATTGTCCTGTATTTGCAATACTTTTTTTGTGTTTCTATCGAGTTATGGTTAGCCTTTACTTAGTTACTTTCTCCCAATTTCTTTTTTATTCTTATTAAAAATGACTGATCATAGGTCGGTTTAATATGATGTGTAAGAGACGGCAGAAGTCATCCGAAAGCTTTACTAACTATTTCGTGTGTATGACAGGCCTGTTTGGAGACTAGGGTCCTTTTAGTGAAGATGTTCAATTGTCCGTTTTGCTTCGTAACATTGATCCATTTATAGAACCCATTTGCCTACCGTCCACTCCTTACAAAAGTTAAAGGACGAATGTCTGAAGTTGAAACTGGCAAAGATTCTTGCCGATAACTCCGTATCACCTAGTCACGACCAACATACTATTACTGCTGAACCAGAATTAGCCCTGCTATAGTGCCTAAGTCAGTTGCTACTCCTTTTCGGCTTCCTACCAAGGCCTCCCAGTGTGGGAGTGGAATTAAAAATTTTCCGGTGACCCAAACGCTCTTACGGTACATGATTTTTAAAAAAGGGTGGAAGAACTCCGACGAACTCACCATGTGTCAGAATTGCAGTTATTTGAGTCTGGAGTGGATTTGTTCAAATCGAAAGCGTTACTTTGGTATCATGGTTATCGGCATAGATTTTCTGA
This sequence comes from Platerodrilus igneus, assembly GCA_036346225.1. NCBI lineage: Eukaryota > Metazoa > Arthropoda > Insecta > Coleoptera > Lycidae > Platerodrilus > Platerodrilus igneus. Next base: position 1,400,687 of record JARFIW010001133.1, on the reverse strand, counting down.
CTGGAAATCGTCTAATTTACTGATTCATCATTTCGAACCCCCGGATTTTGCTTATAAGTTTCATACTACTGAGGAAAATACTTTTGCTTCACATGACTGAGTTGTTAAGATTTCTCCGATGCCTACGAGTAGATCCGATACTTCTTCCGTACGTTCTACTGTTCTTCTTCCTAGTTCTGCTTCTACTCGTCAGGTTATCTGCTTTAATTGCGACAAAATTGGTCATGTTTTGATACATTGTACTCGTCCTCAAGTACTCCATTGCCATGGTTGTGGACATACGAGAGTTTCTCGCCGCAACTGTCCACACTGTCATCCTACTACTAATAAGTCTTCGAATCATACTTCAAGTTCTGCCCTCACCTCTAGATGCCTAATTTTTTCTGCTTCTCACTCTACGTTCCCTTCTGTTCCTCATCCAGGTCACCCTGCTCCTACTACCAAAACATACCCTTCTTCGGCGAATACAACTTCAAACAAAATTACTTCCGTTTCTAGTTCTACATCCTATGCTACTCCTCCTTCTGCTCGCCCTACTTATTCACTCTCACCCCCAGACTGTGTCTCCACCACCCTTACAACCCATACTTCAAATTAGTGACTTTCAGTTAGCTTCTCAAGAAAATATAATACGTTTCAAGATTATCTCCTGTTTTAGGTATCTGTTATCTTGGTATACATTACAACCGCGTATAATGATTTTCTCTATTGTTCCAATGTAGCGACTTGTTGAAATAAGTTCGCGCACTATCCGATAAAACCCGGGTTTTCCAGTTTCAATCGTGCTTCTATAAACGAGGGTTTTCAGTTCGAATTCTTGTTAGTTGAACCATTGTTGAATTTGATTCTACAGCTTGTACGTTGAAATATTTTCTACATTATTCGTCACCGTATTTTAAAAGCAATGCACGTTTCTTCTTTTCTGTTCGACAACTAGGTGTCTTGCGTGTAATGGAGAATCTCCCCGCGCGTACCTATTCTAATCAGATTCTCTTTTTAGCTTTTTTTAGCTGGAGGCCAAATGGGTTGTTTCTTTATGTAGACCAACTGCTTTTGTACGTAGAGCGCTGCTGCAGTTATGGTAGCAGGGTGAATGTATCCTGACAACCATGACGTTGCTGTGCGACTCACCCCCGACAGCTTGCGAGCAAAGTATCCAGACACCTACAGGTATGCAACTCGTATTCTTTTGTGTGTCAATGGCATATTCCGTACTAATGTTTGGTGCAGTTACGTGATAAGAAGCGTGACACTGTAGGACTATTGTTTGTTGCTGCGATTCGATATTATCGCTCTACAGGTGCGATGTACTATTTTTAAACATGCTTATCAAAGAACGCACACGTTTATTCGCTTTACTGACTAGTTTATTTTACAAAAAGTATTAGGTGAAATTCTTAAAACGTTCGCCAAAAGCTCTCATACGTTAATACCTTCCTACTGATTAGTTATTTCACAAAAAGTATTAGGTGAAATTTTAAAAACGCTTGACAAAAGCTCACATGCTTATTTACTGCTAATTAATTTAATTTTGTGTAAATACGAGATGCGCACTTCATATCTAATGTACTAAATTGTTCATATCACCTAATTGTTTGCTTTGAAATAGTAACGCTTAATTTATTTTCTTTTTGCTTTTTTGTACAGAATGCTTTATTTATTTTTATGTGTTAATAGATAATCGTGGGCGATGTACTTTATTTTTTTCTTTTTTGGTATGTAGGCAAATCCCCTCCCAGTCTCAGCGGTTGGTAGTTAGCCTGCTATTTACTTTTCTTCCGGCTACATCTAGGTACGTAGCATAAATTCTGGCGGCCAACGTCAGCTGCAAGTATGTTTTAGTGAATTTTTTTGGTAATGTTTGCTTTGATTTTGGTTTTCGTTAATTTGGGCTCCGATTTTGTTTCGTGTAACTTTAACTCCGATTTGGTTTCGCTTAAATTCTGGCCCAATTTTTGTTTGTTGATACTGCCTAATTTCCGACATTACACGCATTTCTCGGCCTGATGCAACTTGTTTTCCCTTCCTTTACGTTCGAAATGTTATTTCCTTTTTTCTTTCGGCTCTTTGTTGTCCCCCACATGCAGTCGATCTTCTTAAATTTTAGTTTTGTTTTCTTTCCTAATCGCTAAATATTATCGGTTAGTTAATTTCAGATTATTGGACTTGTGTTTTTGCCAATAATCCTAGTCCATTGAAAACGCTGGCGCCCAAGATTTTTCTTTTTTCTTCCTTCCCTCTCTGTACATTTTGTTCTCTCCGTCACGTCTAGAGTTAGTTTTTTTCCACCAATTTTTCTTTTATTCTACAGCCCTATTCTAATTTCCATTTTGTTGTTTCGCTCCTATTGGTGTTCCTGAAGTTTGTCCGTCGGATATGTTTTAGATTGTCCTGTATTTGCAATACTTTTTTTTTGGTTTCTATCGAGTTATGGTTAGCCTTTACTTAGTTACTTTCTCCCAATTTCTTTTTTATTCTTATTAAAAATGACTGATCATAGGTCGGTTTAATATGATGTGTAAGAGACGGCAGAAGTCATCCGAAAGCTTTACTAACTATTTCGTGTGTATGACAGGCCTGTTTGGAGACTAGGGTCCTTTTAGTGAAGATGTTCAATTGTCCGTTTTGCTTCGTAACATTGATCCATTTATAGAACCCATTTGCCTACCGTCCACTCCTTACAAAAGTTAAAGGACGAATGTCTGAAGTTGAAACTGGCAAAGATTCTTGCCGATAACTCCGTATCACCTAGTCACGACCAACATACTATTACTGCTGAACCAGAATTAGCCCCTGCTATAGTGCCTAAGTCAGTTGCTACTCCTTTTTCGGCTTCCTACCAAGGCCTCCCAGTGTGGGAGTGGAATTAAAAATTTTCCGGTGACCCAAACGCTCTTACGGTACATGATTTTTAAAAAAGGGTGGAAGAACTCCGACGAACTCACCATGTGTCAGAATTGCAGTTATTTGAGTCTGGAGTGGATTTGTTCAAATCGAAAGCGTTACTTTGGTATCATGGTTATCGGCATAGATTTTCTGACTGGAAATCGTCTAATTTACTGATTCATCATTTCGAACCCCCGGATTTTGCTTATAAGTTTCATACTACTGAGGAAAATACTTTTGCTTCACATGACTGAGTTGTTAAGATTTCTCCGATGCCTACGAGTAGATCCGATACTTCTTCCGTACGTTCTACTGTTCTTCTTCCTAGTTCTGCTTCTACTCGTCAGGTTATCTGCTTTAATTGCGACAAAATTGGTCATGTTTTGATACATTGTACTCGTCCTCAAGTACTCCATTGCCATGGTTGTGGACATACGAGAGTTTCTCGCCGCAACTGTCCACACTGTCATCCTACTACTAATAAGTCTTCGAATCATACTTCAAGTTCTGCCCTCACCTCTAGATGCCTAATTTTTTCTGCTTCTCACTCTACGTTCCCTTCTGTTCCTCATCCAGGTCACCCTGCTCCTACTACCAAAACATACCCTTCTTCGGCGAATACAACTTCAAACAAAATTACTTCCGTTTCTAGTTCTACATCCTATGCTACTCCTCCTTCTGCTCGCCCTACTTATTCACTCTCACCCCCAGACTGTGTCTCCACCACCCTTACAACCCATACTTCAAATTAGTGACTTTCAGTTAGCTTCTCAAGAGTTTGTTCCCGCTTTCTTAAACGATTCTACCCAAGAAATTCCTGTAGTGTCTGAAAACACAAATGTCGCTGAAGTGGCGATAACTTCTAATTCAGTCTCCGAAGATCCTGTTGAAGTTCATGAACCTGTGTATTTGATGTCTGTTGCTGTTGCTGTCAAAATTTTACATGTTCCTGCTTTCTTAAATTGTTCTATTCAAGAAATTTCTGTCGTGTCTACAACAACAGCCATAGCTAAAGTGACAATAACTCCTAATATGGATAGAGGTCCTGTCGAAATTGGAGAACCCGTAGCTGTGATGCCTGTTGCTGTCATCGTCAAAGTTTTACCTGATCCTGTTTCGTTATCTACTATCGTTAAGGAACCAGTTCCTATTGTGGCTGAAATATTGTCTGTTGCTACTCCGTTGTCTAACAGTGATGAAGTCCTACTTGATTCTACTCCTTTATCGGACGTTCATGAAACGTTACCTACTCTTACTCAGTTATCTCATGCTAACAAAATGCTACTTGCTTCTGTTCTTTTAACTAAGGTTGGTGAAATCCTAGCTGATGTCTGGTAATCTAATGTAGACGAAGGTCAACCTGATTCTGCTTCCTTATCTATTGTGGTTGAAGTTCTTCCTGATGCTGTTTGTTTTTGTAATGTTACTGATGTGTTAGTAGATTCTGCTCCTTTTCCTAAGGTTGATATTCCTACAACCAATGCTGTTTTCTGTCCTAACTGTGATACTTCTAGTCCTTTATCTAACGTCGTTGAAATTTTATCTACTTCTGTTCCTCTGGTTAACGTAACTGAAGTGTGCTCCGTGTGTGTTTCTCTTCGTAAGGTTGATTCTCGTTCAGCCAGTACTTTTTCTCTTTCTACCGTTGACTTCCTTACCTCCAACTCTAACAACAAACAACTTTCTTCCTTAACTCGTTTCGAGTTTCCTAAACCACCCTCGTCATCTCCTATATCGCGTGCTACCACTACTACACTCCCTGCTGTCCGTTTTGTGGAAAACTGCCCATAAGAGGTAGAAATTTGTTTATGCTCCTTCCGAACGAATGATGTTGGTCGACGAAATCCTAATGTCCTTGATCTCGTTTCGTTCTCCTTCTGGCGGCGTAAACGCCTTAAGCCAATATCTAGTCCTCGCGCCCCAGATTCTTATGCCAACTTTGCTCTCCTTAGATTTTGATTTTTGGACATTACAATTTCGCTTTACCTCCCTGTTTTACTAGGGTTTCTTTCGTTTTCTTGCTTTTTCTAACACCGTGTGGGTCCGGGAATAGAATAGCCCCACGGTACGACCTGCATGTTCTAAGAGGCGACTACAGTAGTTCAACACATACACACTTTATAAACGTCCGATCTATACCCACACACTACATACACACACTACAGCAGTCCAACACAACACATACACACATGCACACTTTATACACGCACAACACATATACACTTCTTACACACCCACACACACACCTACTCATACATAACTACACTGGGATTTTGTTTTATTTTCTTTTGTACGATTCTTAGTTTTTTTTGGGTTTTGTACTTGGTGTTGGTGTTATTCTTTTTGGCTTTTTTCTCGTTCCTTTCGTTCCACTTTCCTTTCCCTATACTTTTACTGGTCTTCTTTGCTGTCGGTCCCTATACCGATTGTGTTTCGTCCATCCACTCCTGTGGTAGGTGCTTTCTAGTCCGTTTTTCTTTCTTCGGAAACTACGACATAGTCGACTATAGGACTAGTCAGAATTTTTTTTCTTTGGTTCTTCAGTTACAATTTTTGGTTACCACAGTTTGTAGTACACCGTTTCCTTTTACCAGCATTCCTCTCGTTCTCCCTTGTTGTCCCTTTGTTTACTTGAGGCTTGACCCTTAGGTCCTGTTTTGGCTTGTACTGTTGGTTTTCTTCTTCGTTCTTTTGAGGTCGAAGACTTTCCTGTTTCTTTACAAGAAACATCCGTCCTCCAACGACTTTTTCGGTGTCAATGCCGTTCCATCTTAGTCCTCGTTGCTTGTTTTCCTTCAATCCTTCCTTTTTTCTCTCTTCTATTATTGGTCCTTCAAACCAGATAAGAGTTCTTTTTTTTGTTCTGTTGGGTGGTTCTTTTTTGGTTTCTTTTGTTTTCGTAACAAGTTTTCTTTTAGTTTTAAAGCGAATTTTGTTTTTCTTTTTCGTTTTATTTGGGTTTCTTTTTTTGGTCCTGCCCACTCCCATTACTTTTGTTTTCCTACCCCGACCTGTTAATTTTGCTGGGGAGGAAATTTGTTACGTTCATTTTCAACATAATTAACAATAAACACGCTCTCGAATAAATTCCTCAACTCAAATCCCTTTTGCTCTTAAAACGAAAGTTTAATCGATAAATTAAATAGTCTATGCCTTGTATTAGGTATCCGGTAATCTCTTAAATTCTTCGACAACATCCCGTTTACAATAAGTACGCTTGCTACAAATTTTCATTTTGAACTTATTTATTTCGAAACGACAAGTTTAAACTACAATTAAATAGGTTATCTCCTGTTTTAGGTACCTGTTATCTTGGTATACATTACAACCACGTATAACGGTTTTCTTTATTGTTCCGATGTAAAGACTTGTTGAAATATGGCCGCGCACTATCCGATAAAACCTGGGTTTTCCAGTTTCAACCGCGCTTCGATTGCATTTGGTTCTACAACTTGTACATCGAAATATTTTCTACATTATTCGTCGCCGTATTTCAACAGCAATGCACGTTTGTTTCTTTCTGTCCGACAACTAGAAGGTGTCTTGCGTGAATTGGTGAGCCTCCCCCCCTTTTTTAGCTGGAGGCTAAATGGGTTCTTCCTGTATGTACACTAACTATTTTGTCTGTATACCAACTGCTTTTGTCCGTAGACCGCTGCTGCAGTTTGGTAGCAGGGTAAATGTATCCTGACGGCCATGGCGTTGCTATGCTGACTCACCCCCGATGGATTGCGAGCTAAGTATCCAGGTACCTACAGGTACGCAACTCGTTTTCTTTTGTGTGTGTCAATGACATATTCCGTATCAATGTTTGGTGCAGTTACGTGATAAGAAGCGTGACACTGTAAAACTATTGTTTGTTGCTGCGATTCAAAATTATCGCTCTACAGGTGCGATGTACTATTTTTAAACACGTTTATCAAAAGAACGCACACGTTTATTCGCTTCACTAACTAGTTTATTTTACAAAAAGTATTAGGTGAAATTTTAAAAACGTTTGACAAAAGCTCTCATACGTAAATACTTTCCTACTGATTAGTTATTTTACAAAAAGTATTAGGTGAAATTTTAAAAACGCTTGACAAAGCTCACATGTTTATTTACTGCTGATTAATTTTATTTTGTGTAAATACGAGATGCGCACTTCGTATCTAATGTACTAAATTGTTCATATTACCTAATTGTTTGCTTTGAAATAGTAACGCTTAATTTATTTTCTTTTTTCTTGTTTGTACAGAATCCTTTATTTATTTTTATGTGTTAATAGATAATCGTGGGCGATGTACTTTATTTTTGTTTTTTTGTATGTAGGCTAATCCCCCCACTCTCCGTGGTTAGTAGTTTGATAGTTAGCCTGGTATTTACCTTTCTTCATGTTACGTCTAGGTACGTAGTGGTCTTTAATAGCTTTCGTATTTTAAATTTATCGTTTTATTGCTACAAGTTAAAAATGTGATAAGGTTGTTTAAAAACATCGCATATCTTCACTAAATTGGTAGTTTGTCGAAAAGTTGGTTGTACCTATTCCTTATAATCCTCGTACATTTTGTACATAATATTTTCAGTGCAGATGCAAGTCCGTGTAGAAAACAGTTGGTTTTTATGGTAAAATTGTACTTCCTAGGAATTGTTTATTGTAGTGCCTTAAATTTTTAAAACATTTGCTCAGTTCTCCCAGTCTCAGTTCGTCAATGATAACTTTATACTCAAGACTGTCTTTATTTGAATTTAATAATAACACTTATTTTTAGTATAGTATATAGACTACCGAGTATAACAAATATATAACAAATAAAATAATATTTATCTACTTCATGTATGATAGTGTTGTTTGATATAACTATCATGTCAGAGTTTTATAGCAACGATAGCGTAAAAGACTCCAATTATAATCCTAATAAAAGTGATAATAGTGCTGCTGATAGTCAAACAAACCTACGTTTTGACGGTGTTATTTCAAGTGATACAAAACTGCGTCTTGTTTGTTGTGTAAAAGAAAAACGCAAAGTGCAATTCAAAATTAAATATTCACGCACCACCAAATTAAAATGTCATTAAAAATCAGTTCATGAAAGTGAATATAAAGTTTTATTTGCAAATTCTGACCAGGCCAGACCCACTAAGGATCCATTTTATAAGCAGAAAACTCTAAAGGAGATGTACCAGTCTAAGGTAAGCATACTATTTACTGATTCTTATAATTAAGAATTTAAAATTTCAAAATAAGGCGTTTGTGTATGGACGAACTATAGATATAAATTACCTACAAAAGATAAGATGTCTTCAAATGGCATCTAAACTAAACTTTACATCGACATCAACGAAGAGGAAAAAAATTGCATTATCATAATCAGTTTATTGGGGTTAATTACATTGCTTGAGATATTAACTGATGAAGTTTGGTACCGTTTATACTGTGACCTATAAACAATTTATTTAATTTTTAGCATTCAGTAATTCACCAAAAGTGTTAAATCTTGAACTTTGGCACGAGTCGGTCATATAAAAATTTAAAAGAACTAGAACAAAGACAATCAAATTGTAGATCAAACTTTAATTCTCTTCAAAAGTTTCGGTTTCTCAAAGTAAAAAAAAAAGGCTATAAAAATCCGTCTGCAGCAATTTCATGAACATTGAAAATTGCCAAACATTTTGTACTTTTGTTACATATTTCTAGGATTTTTTAAAGAATCAAAAATCAAATGATATACTACGGTATGTTCCACAAGTATCTTGATTGTAACTCCAGTTTTCATTTCGAGTCGTGCCTCAGGCAGGGCCGCTCACTTTTCTGCATCGGGCCGGGCCGGGCTTATTGGCCCAAGTCCATCCCTGATTACATTGGTTTTACAACAGCTTAAATGAGCAATTATATGAAATCAAATTGTAATAGGTAAGTTCCATGTTTCATAGTTTTTATTTCGTAAACATAACTTTCAGTATGGTTAATTAGACTGGCGACTGAATTATATATAATGCAACATAACGTACAGTCGTGAAACACCGCCTCCTTATCTATACCGAATCTAAAGCTAGATGATGAAGTTCTTAATTCAGGTTTTCGATTATTCTGTAACTTTTTTTTACTAATTTTGCTTGCAACTGTAAATGCTAACTAAGCATTTATGTAATCAGTAATCACAGTCATCTGCCTTTTTCTACATTTTCAGGGTGGTTAGCTATGTACTGATAACTGTGGCAACAATAGAAATTTGTAAAGTAATTGTAGAACATGTCAACAAAACATTATCATATCATTTTACACAAATCTGCATGGCAAACTATCTTTTTTCTTTAGGAATATCGATACTCTTATTCAACTTTAAGAAGCGAATTTCTACATCCGCCTTGTAATGTTATTACACATGCATTATTAAGATTTCTCTTAATATGTCATCTATTTTTGACCTAAAAGAAATTACTTTAGAAATAATTAAGTATTACGCTTCTTGGTGCTAGAGTGGATCAGAATCAGCACAGCCCTTACACCATTGGTCATTAATTTTAAACATACTATAGATTTATGTACAGTACGTCCGATATACAAAATGATCAGTTGGAAGCAATATTTCCATCACATGTAAGAATAAGAACAAAAATTATTTGATATAGACTTTGTGTTAATTAACTTAAAAAAATGTCAACCACATACTCAAAATTTATTTACTACAAATATCAAAATAATGTCCATAAATATATTAAATACTTTCTTATGAGGAAGTAACTCGAAGATGTTAATATGCTAATTTGAAATCAAAATCGGATAACCGATTCTAAATATTACTAAATATTAATTCGTTCAATATATAAACCCATAAGTGAACATAACATATCAAGTTCACTCACTATCTCAACCGATGTTCATGCTCTGAATATAAGGTTCAAAGGAGCATTGACACCACAGAAACATAAAAATGAGTTCCTTAAAAATGCTTTAGTTATCAAATTGTTAAAATATATAATAATCTAGATTTGGCATTAAAATACTTTCCTACTGATTAGTTATTTTACAAAAAGTATTAGGTGAAATTTTAAAAACGCTTGACAAAGCTCACATGTTTATTTACTGCTGATTAATTTTATTTTGTGTAAATACGAGATGCGCACTTCGTATCTAATGTACTAAATTGTTCATATTACCTAATTGTTTGCTTTGAAATAGTAACGCTTAATTTATTTTCTTTTTTCTTGTTTGTACAGAATCCTTTATTTATTTTTATGTGTTAATAGATAATCGTGGGCGATGTACTTTATTTTTGTTTTTTTGTATGTAGGCTAATCCCCCCACTCTCGTGGTTAGTAGTTTGATAGTTAGCCTGGTATTTACCTTTCTTCATGTTACGTCTAGGTACGTAGTGGTCTTTAATAGCTTTCGTATTTTAAATTTATCGTTTTATTGCTACAAGTTAAAAATGTGATAAGGTTGTTTAAAAACATCGCATATCTTCACTAAATTGGTAGTTTGTCGAAAAGTTGGTTGTACCTATTCCTTATAATCCCTCGTACATTTTGTACATAATATTTTCAGTGCAGATGCAAGTCCGTGTAGAAAACAGTTGGTTTTTATGGTAAAATTGTACTTCCTAGGAATTGTTTATTGTAGTGCCTTAAATTTTTAAAACATTTGCTCAGTTCTCCCAGTCTCAGTTCGTCAATGATAACTTTATACTCAAGACTGTCTTTATTTGAATTTAATAATAACACTTATTTTTAGTATAGTATATAGACTACCGAGTATAACAAATATATAACAAATAAAATAATATTTATCTACTTCATATATGATAGTGTTGTTTGATATAACTATCATGTCAGAGTTTTATAGCAACGATAGCGTAAAAGACTCCAATTATAATCCTAATAAAAGTGATAATAGTGCTGCTGATAGTCAAACAAACCTACGTTTTGACGGTGTTATTTCAAGTGATACAAAAACTGCGTCTTGTTTGTTGTGTAAAAAGAAAAAACGCAAAGTGCAATTCAAAATTAAATATTCAAGCACCACCAATTTAAAATGTCATTCAAAATCAGTTCATGAAAGTGAATATAAAGTTTTATTTGCAAATTCTGACCAGGCCAGACCCACTAAGGATCCATTTTATAAGCAGAAAACTCTAAAGGAGATGTACCAGTCTAAGGTAAGCATAATATTTACTGATTCTTATAATTAAGAATTTAAAATTTCAAAATAAGGCGTTTGTGTATGGACGAACTATAGATATAAATTACCTACAAAAGATAAGATGTCTTCAAATGGCATCTAAACTAAACTTTACATCGACATCAACGAAGAGGAAAAAAATTGCATTATCATAATCAGTTTATTGGGGTTAATTACATTGCTTGAGATATTAACTGATGAAGTTTGGTACCGTTTATACTGTGACCTATAAACAATTTATTTAATTTTTAGCATTCAGTAATTCACCAAAAGTGTTAAATCTTGAACTTTGGCACGAGTCGGTCATATAAAAATTTAAAAGAACTAGAACAAAGACAATCAAATTGTAGATCAAACTTTAATTCTCTTCAAAAGTTTCGGTTTCTCAAAGTAAAAAAAGGCTATAAAATCCGTCTGCAGCAATTTCATGAACATTGAAAATTGCCAAACATTTTGTACTTTTGTTACATATTTCTAGGATTTTTTAAAGAATCAAAAATCAAATGATATACTACGGTATGTTCCACAAGTATCTTGATTGTAACTCCAGTTTTCATTTCGAGTCGTGCCTCAGGCAGGGCCGCTCACTTTTCTGCATCGGGCCGGGCCGGGCTTATTGGCCCAAGTCCATCCCTGATTACATTGGTTTTACAACAGCTTAAATGAGCAATTATATGAAATCAAATTGTAATAGGTAAGTTCCATGTTTCATAGTTTTTATTTCGTAAACATAACTTTCAGTATGGTTAATTAGACTGGCGACTGAATTATATATAATGCAACATAACGTACAGTCGTGAAACACCGCCTCCTTATCTATACCGAATCTAAAGCTAGATGATGAAGTTCTTAATTCAGGTTTTCGATTATTCTGTAACTTTTTTTTACTAATTTTGCTTGCAACTGTAATGCTAACTAAGCATTTATGTAATCAGTAATCACAGTCATCTGCCTTTTTCTACATTTTCAGGGTGGTTAGCTATGTACTGATAACTGTGGCAACAATAGAAATTTGTAAAGTAATTGTAGAACATGTCAACAAAACATTATCATATCATTTTACACAAATCTGCATGGCAAACTATCTTTTTTCTTTAGGAATATCGATACTCTTATTCAACTTTAAGAAGCGAATTTCTACATCCGCCTTGTAATGTTATTACACATGCATTATTAAGATTTCTCTTAATATGTCATCTATTTTTGACCTAAAAGAAATTACTTTAGAAATAATTAAGTATTACGCTTCTTGGTGCTAGAGTGGATCAGAATCAGCACAGCCCTTACACCATTGGTCATTAATTTTAAACATACTATAGATTTATGTACAGTACGTCCGATATACAAAATGATCAGTTGGAAGCAATATTTCCATCACATGTAAGAATAAGAACAAAATTATTTGATATAGACTTTGTGTTAATTAACTTAAAAAAATGTCAACCACATACTCAAAATTTATTTACTACAAATATCAAAATAATGTCCATAAATATATTAAATACTTTCTTATGAGGAAGTAACTCGAAGATGTTAATATGCTAATTTGAAATCAAAATCGGATAACCGATTCTAAATATTACTAAATATTAATTCGTTCAATATATAAACCCATAAGTGAACATAACATATCAAGTTCACTCACTATCTCAACCGATGTTCATGCTCTGAATATAAGGTTCAAAGGAGCATTGACACCACAGAAACATAAAAATGAGTTCCTTAAAAATGCTTTAGTTATCAAATTGTTAAAATATATAATAATCTAGATTTGGCATTAAAATCACTTCCTTTGGACACTTTTAAGAAAAAAATATTATTGCACATGCTAATTAGTAACCACAAAGCTTAGGTGGTATTTCAAGCAACTAAAAACTACCAATATAAATGTAATTGCCTTTCGGTATATTAGTTTATTAATGCTTTTGATACTATTTATAAGAAAACTCTGTAGGTTTATGTTCACTATTCTGCTATGGCTACCTTGTTTAAATTAATGCAAGGTGTAGTGAAAGAACAGCACCCTCTTCTTCTTAAGAGGTAGCTAAACCATACCTGGAGTTTGTTCCATTAATTACTCTAAAGTTAATATTTGTGTATGTCTTTTGTATATAGGATGATAAATATTATTATTATTATTAGCTTCATTAGCAGTAGTAATGGGTTGTTTCAAATGTAGCAAAAATAAAAAAAAACCCTATTACAGCTGTGTGATATGGTACACATTTTACCACAAAATTTTTTTAAAAAAATTAAGTAAATGTACTTTTATAAAAGGAAGCCAAATTAATTCATGTGAATCAACACATAATGAATGGGATAAAAAGAGAGGGTAAACAGAAGAATAAACAAAACTCCTAAAAGGTAACAGCAGGAAATTTCAAAAAGCAATTTTATATTTATGGAAATACTTGGAGGAAAAGGAGAATAATACTTACAGCACAGTATTGAGAATTCTTACAGCTTGGAGTCAACCACCAATACAAGAAATGCCAACTACATATTTATTTTGAAATGAGAGTCAGGGAGTCCAAAAATGAGACTGCGATAGTCCAGACTTGAAATAGTGGAGAAGCCATTAACAGCATAGAAAAAAGCTATTCGACCAGAGAAACTCTAGATATTGATGCATTCATCCTAGCAACACTAATCATTTTTAAGTACTGTGCTTTACGTACAAAAAGATAATGATCATAAAAGAAATTGGTAAAAGCAATCATCTGCAACTTTGGCCCTAGAACTCAAACTCCATATAGAAACAAGTATATCGAACAGAATAGTAGTACAACCGAAGAGCTATTGATAAATTTCACACTTACACAAACCAGAGGCAACAAAATTCAAACAAAAAATTTGGCAAATAGCAATGAAAAAATGCAATTAGTGCGTTCAGCAACAGGTTGTGTGATAATGATACTTAAGCTAAATTAATTATTTGAACTAAGAAGATAGCGAATATGTATATTTTAATCCCATTTGTCTTTTGCTGTACGTCACTCAGAAACTATATTAATATTAACTCCTGTTGAACCTTTACTGATTATGTTAAAGTTTGTAAAATTCAATATTAGCATTTAGTTTTTTACTCCCATCTGATTGTAGATATTCAAAATATTCTATTGGCGCCATACACATACATTTCTCGGTTTTCATCTTTGGTCGTACAGCAAAATTTGTTGTTTATGATTCTAATTTTAAACCTTTATATTTTTGCTAAAAATTATGTTATTTAGATACATAAACGGCTTGCAGAATATACATTTATTAAAATGATTAAAATCCTTTCCATTTACTTTTTAACAATTTTTTTGTCATTAATACTGATTACACAACTAATATCAGTTTGACTAAATAATAAAGACATTTCTACTTACATTCAGAATAACCTCATTCATCTTTGTTTAGTTTTAAAGTTCCACATGCAAGCTAAGTACATTTAGGCATCCACTGATCTACTTAGATCTATATGTCCCATAACATTTATGTGACATTTTTCGATTTATTAAAATTTTCCCAATTTTTTAACTCCATTAGTCAACTAAGCATCCCCATAATGTTAATTATTTTTGCATTGCAATCGATTTGTTTTCTCAAGTGAACTCGAATATAGTCATATACCAATATTGAAATTGTTCCTTGCAGAGGTTAAAGAAAAATTTTTTGTATCGTGACTTCAGGAAGGTGTTTAAAAATTTCAGCACATTTTTTTTAATTGGCGAAAATTTATTTCGTGTGTGTCCACAAAAAGTTAAAGAATAGTACATTTTTGCATTATAACTGATATGAAGAGTAGGATAATTCAAATAATGCTTACTCATTCCTCCTAATATGCAAGATTGTACATCCTTGGTTTTAAATAAACTGTAAGTTATTCTTTTCTAGCAATTTTAAGTTTGTTTGATTTATGTCAATCAAACTTGTTCGTAATTCTAAATTTTTTAATAGCTTCTGGATCTTAAATTTCGTATACATAAAAAAATACATTTATGCAGTTATTAATAGCTTGTGGTTCAAGTTTAAAGTTCCGCAAATTCTCACATTGTAACATATGAAATATATGATGCTTCAAATCCACTTTTGGACATACAGTATTGCACATTTCTAGGTATACTTGTGTTATAGAACATGTCACCATAAAAGAAAGTAAGAAAGTAACTCACAAGAAAGGGTAGATAATTGGGTCAGGGATCAATGACAACTCTTGAAATTCGTGATATCAGAAGTTTAATGACTCTTCAACAAAATGTTGTCAACTGAGCACATTCTTGTGCTATAACTGATAAGATGGAACACCCTTCAAATGCTTATCCTGTAACTTTTAAAATGCAATATTGCATGTTCCTAAGCATGTTACGCTTTATTTTTAAAGCTATTAGGAATTAGATTCATTAATTTAGAAGTTGGGAACTTTTTAGAATTTGTAAAAATCCTCGTTAAGTAGTGCAATATCGTTGACATTGTGAAACCCCGGTATTAGTAACGTTCAGACGGATCTCGACGTCAGTTGCTTATCTTTGAAATTGTAAGTGCAGGCGTAGGGTTCTGTCGTGAGAAGAAGTTCATCTTCCCACGGACGCACGCAGAAGCACGTCAATCTCGGTTGGAGGAAGAAGACATTTAAGGCAAGGACCGCCGCTTGGCTCGTTAGATTTTGCCGTGCCGTTAGATTTATCGTACCGATAGACTTACCGTACCATTACCGGGCAGTGCTGGCACGAGTGCGCTCCATTCCCACCCTCTCTACATATCCTACCGTCTCGTCAGTGAAGCCCTACACCAGCAGGAGCCGGCGCAGCGACTCCAATAACTTACAACAGGACAAATCAGAAAGTACAACGCCACTGAAATCATCAAAGTCAAGTAACCTTCAGAGTAAGTGTTTTTAATAATTTTATTTCGTTTGCACGAAGATTTACTGAAAGGATTAAGTGTGCTAAGCATACTCTTTATACAGCATACCTTGAGCAAAAAAAACAAATTATCCTCAAGTAAAATGCATTTAAAATATTTGCCGATCTTGCTGTACAAAAAAATTTGTATTTTTACAGCATATAGGTTACTGGATGGCTATATCAATACCTTTTTCAGCCAGTTACCATGCATGTGTTTCAAAAAGGACACAACCCATATTTGATGGCGTGAACATATTACAAGAAAATTAATCTTCATAAAATATTTTACAAAAATATTCAAATTACAAAGCAAATAACTTTACAGGGATGCCAACTAGTAAAGGATTAGCTCTGTGTAGATCAAGAGACGTGTCGTGGGTACTACTGACAGCTAAACAAAAGATAAATAACGCCACCGTATTTTTAAATACAACTACTAGTTGCATAAAAGAAATGCGCAAACCTAAATCATATCTCGCTAAAACAAATTTAAAATACTTACTTAAGCGCACCTGAATGGAACACTAGGAACATCCACGTTCAATCTGTAAATATATAAATACTAAATATTAGACATTGTTTGTACCTGACATATTGATGACCAATAATGCCTTGAACAGCAATAAACTTTATTTTGTGTACAATGATTTTTTTTTGTTTTATTCACAGCCTTTAAAATCATTAATAGAAATCTAAGTCTCAAAATAAATTATATTCTATTGATCGTTTCTTTTAAATTTGAAAGAATCCACAATATCTATATTTATGTACACACTTACATTTCAGCATTTTAAGAACAATGGATATAGTAATAATAGTCTCTAATCATATTCACATAACCCTACTTTTTATTTAATTTCAGACATAAATTGTATTTCTGAATATGTCAGCTTATAAAGTTGATTACATATTAATATTTGTAATCGCTCACAGTACTGTGATCGACCATACACAAATTTATTACAAATCTCTTTTTTATATAATGCAAACTTCTTGAAAGACAAAAGTCGAATTTACTCTTCATTTGAAAATTCAAATGATATTTTTTTAATATACTGAATAACAGGATTTAATTTAAATAATATAAATTCTCATAATTAACTCGGTGAAATTTAGTTTTGTGATAACACAACAAAATTTATCTGAACTTGAAAATATAACCATACTTGAAAAGTAAAGTTTAATCATAGAAAAATTACAAAGTTCTTACCACCTGGTAAACAGATGTTTATATTGAAAATTAATGAACTGCTCACTTCAAAATCTTCGCCTGAATTAACATACTCCAATCAAACACCGGAATCCCACCTACTGAATTCCAAATCCATAAAATACTTTCATATCCTAAAATGTATGATGCCTTCAAACTTCTTTTCAGGAACCGGACCAAATCCAAAGCCAACAGCATCAAAAATTCTAAAACAATACAAAGTCTTACTATGAATTTGTAAAACTTGTTCTTATCAAATCTTGAACCATCATAAAACCAATTATTCTAAAAATTTGTATATCTACCAAAATTACTGCATCTGCAAATACTTCAAAAATCTTTTGGATTTCAATGTCATTAAAACCGCTTCAAATCCTAACTGCATTTTATTTCTTAAGTTAATTTACTCTTTAAGTTAGTTATTCCTTAAGTTATTTAGTTCTTGAGTCAGTTGGTTCATAAGTTAGTTGCACTGAAAGAAGTGAATTAATAAGGTATTATAATATTCTAACTTTACGAACTGTGTTTTTTAGAACGCCATGCTACATTCCTAGCTGAACATTAAAAAACTTCGCCGTTCCTTACAAAACTATGAAATCCACCTGTCTTGATTACATTATCAGGCTTCTTTTTTCGCCTGCTCCAACCATATTTGTTTGAAGCCATGTCGTTATCAATTAATAACTGCTCAACGACCTTAACCGTATCAAAGCTTGGAACAAAGAGAAATCTATATTTCAAACATAAGTTATACACCAATTCGTATGTCAACGAATATCGACGATAAGTGAGTATTTAGAAGATCCTTTTTACTTTACGATTACAAACTGTCACCACAACAATTTTAATTTCTCTATTTATGAAAATATACTGAAATGTAAAATGTACCAAATCACTATCGTTTTATTAAATCAATTAATAAATACAAATGTTGTTTATTTACAACTCAACGATATAAAATAACTTCATACAAAAGAAATACTGTATAAGTATTTGTTTAAGAACAAAAATTTGTTACAAGCAAACAATTTGTATATATAAAATTCAGTGGAATTGGTCTATGTGGCAGCATTGATTGGATTACATCTTACCCAAGTAAAAGAAATTTATCAATTATAATAAAAGACCTCAAGAATGTATGAATTAAATATCGACATAGACCAAAGCAGTGTCTTCAGATCCATACTTTTTATACTCTATGCCAATGATCTAACAAACCGTATAAATATTAGTAAGTAAGTCTATATATCCTACCAGATACTACTGCTGAAGAAGTTAAAAACAGGTTTCACTTTTTATTCCATTTCCACATCCAGCAGAGTAGACTTCTGGATCTTTGGTCAGCAATCTAAAATATTAACAGAGTCTGCAGTAATTAATAAGTGTATATTATTTTATAGTAAGTACTAGAAGCGGTTTGTAGTCCCTACGGGACTACTTTGAACGCCTCTACTCGCTTTGTGGGCCACTCTCTTTACGCCCCACCATCTTTACTCCCTACCATTTTTGCGCACCGCCCTCTCTACGCCCCGCTCTCTCTACGCCCCGCTCTCTACGCTCCGCTCCCTCTACACCCTCTACGCACCGCCCTCTCTACGCCCCGCCCTCTCTACGCTCTACCCTGTCTACGCCACGCACTCTCTACGCTTCGCACTCTCTACGCCCCGTCCTATTTACGCCCCGTCCTATCTACGCCCCGTCCTATCTACGCCCCGTCCTATCTACGCCCCGACCTTTCTACAACCCGTTCTATGTACGCCCGCTCTCTGTACGCCCCGCTCTCTCTACGACCCGTCGTCTCTACGCCACGCCTTTTCTACACCTAGCGCTCTCTACACCCCACCCAGCAGGCTTTGTCGAAATCACTTCTGGGAGTCAACCGGATCAAGATCACCTCGCTCAAGTAGACTTTGTCGAAATCACACCGGGAGTCGATCGAATCAAGATAATTTTGCTCTAGTAGACTTTGTCGAAATCACCTCATGGAGTTGATCGGATCAAGACCACTTCGCTCTAGTAGATTTTGTCGAAATCACTTCGGGGAGCCGGCCGGATCAAGAACACTTTGTGTTAGTAGACTTTGTCGAAATTGCTTCGGGGAGTCGATCGGATGAAGATCATTTTGCCCTAGTAGACTTTGTCGAAATCAATTCAAGGAGTCGACCGGATCAAGAGCACTTCGCCCTAGTAGACTTTATCGAAATCACTTTGGGGAGTCGACCGGACCAAGATCATTTCGCCCCAGTAGACTTTGTTGAAATCATTTCGTGGAGCTGATCGGATCAAGACCACTCCGTTCTAGTAGTTTTTGTCCAAATCACTTCAGGGAGTCGATCCGATCAAGACCACTTCGCCCTAGTAGTCTTTGTCGAAATCACTTAGGAGAGTCGATCGGATCCAGATCACTTTGACTTAGTAGTCTCTGTCGAAAACACTTCGGGGAGTCGATGGGATCAAGATCACTTTGGCCTAGTAGTCTTTGTCAAATTCACTTCGGGGAGTCGATCGAAATAAGATCACTTCGCCTTAGTAGTCTTTGTCGAAATCACTTCGGGGAGTCGATCGGATCAAGACCACTCCATTCTAGTAGTCTTTGACAAAATCACTTCAGGGAGTCGATCGGATCAAGACCACTTCGCCCTAGTAGCCTTTGTCGAAACACTTCGGAGGAGCCAATCGGATCAAGACCAGTTCGCCCTAGCAGTCTTTGTCGAAATCACTTCGGAGAGTCGATCGGATCAAGAGCACTTCGCTCTAGTGACTTTGTCGAAATGATTTCGGAGAATCAATTGGATCAAGATCACTTCGTCCTAGTGACTTGTCGAAAGCACCTCGGAGGAGTCGATTGGATCAAGATCACTTTGTCATAGAAGACTTTGTAAAAATCAGTTAGTGGTAGTCGATTGGATCAAGATCGCTTCGCCATAGTATACTGTCGAAATCATTTTGGGAAGTCGATCGGATTAAGACCTTTGTGTCCTAGTAGACTGTCGAAATCACTGTGGGAGCCGATAGGATCAAGATGACTTTGCGCTAGTAGACTGTCAAAGTCACTTCGGGGAGTTGATCAGGATCAAGATCAGTTCCTTAATAGTACCTACGATGCGACGTTTAGCTTCAAGTAATGTAAATGACAATATTCGGTAAATGTAGTAAAATATTTACCCAACTGTTTAAAGTAATTAACGATTTCTTCTATTTTATTTGCTTTTTATACCATTGTTGTGTGTTGTACAATAGGAAAAGCAGTGAAAAAACCTATTTTGAACTCAATTTTAACCTTAATACTACCTTAAACTATATACAGTAAAAACTAAAAAACTATATACAAAGTGCGGGTAGACGGAGGTGTTAGCCTTACGCTATCGAACCTTATTTTGTAGAAAATTTTTTGCTTGTATACGTGTAATAGTCGAAGTCTCAAAAGATATATAGCGTTTGTCTGCCATTTTGGAGGATAGTGTTAATACTTCCTATGAAATTATAGGTTTGGTTAGCATCTTCACTATATTTAAAAGGTTAAAAACTTTGCTATGATTTACATCGAAGAATGCATTGCAAATGTATTTGAAAGGTTATAGATGCAAAAATTTATATTCCCATATTTCATTCAAATGAATTACATACATACATTATGTATGTACATAAGTCAAATTAATAAAACTGAAAATATAGGTTTGTACATCATACGTGCATTTTATGAAATGAAATAAATATTTTACCAAAATATATTATTGGCTTATTGCATATTACAGGAAGAAGAAAACTGATTTCAGGTACAATTGAGAAATACAACAAAACGCGAACCATTGGCATACAAATTAAAAAAATAATCATGGAAACCTAATTTTATTCTTATAAGGATTTGAAAATCTATGCCTAGTGGCATTCTTATTTCCGCAACCTCTCACATAGTAGAGAAAGCATCCATAATCCACGATTCGGATAAAAATATGTAACCCATTATTTTACCATTTGTTACAAAAACTAATAAATATGAATCTCCTCTAAATACAGTAATGTATAAACAAACACCAAGCTCTAACTTTAAGATATCAGTTTCTCGTAAGTTTCAGTTTTGCAATAAATTATTTGCCCATGCAATATCGGTAGGTATGTAATAACAACATTGACGGTGAAATAAGTACATATAAAAAGAATAGTAATGTAATCTTAAGTAAAACTAATGGTTTTGTTTAATCACATACGTGGATATATTGAAGAAGTCGAATATTAATATCACAATTCATAATAAATTTTTGGAAATGCAGCAAATCAAATTAAACAATCTTTGAATAGCGCTACGGTTAGATAAACAATAATTCTAAACGTCAAATAAATGACAATCATAATTGCAATCGAAATTGTGGGCGCTATCTATTGGGATAGTGTTAATACTAAAATGCGCCAACATAATCGTCTATAGAGTGCCACCACCGTGGTACATAACCTGCTTTTGACATTTCTCAAATAAAGTACACGAACCGCAGCAAAAGTTTTAAATAAAGATGTAGAATTTATGGTAGATGCAATATTTTTCGGTACACATTATTAAGGATTGTATACCAATTTTCGAAACCAACTCAATCGTCTGTTGATCAACGCAAACGTACCGGTTTCAGCTGTGTGCGTTTGGGTTTTTAGATCGTAAAATATCAAAGGTTTTTTATACGCATATATAAGCGAATACGTTTCTGCAAGTTGGACAATATCTGAAAAGTAAAGGTTGGAAATGGTACTTGAGTAAATGTAATTCACAAATTATAGATTGTAGATCGCACTGAAGCATATGAAAAAAAATGTTGGTTTATTGTTAAATAAATGTTATTGCATGTTTTAAAGCATCATAAAATTAAATTAAAAAAATGAATTTTACTGGGCATTGAACCAGCGGAGTTAAGATTCGTAACCAGAGACGTTGTGCTTGCGCTGTCGAGGAGATGTCTATTGAAATCGCGTTGGTTGTATACTTGCTATGCCTAATGTCACATAAGAAATACATCGTCTTAGGAATAAATCACGGTCTATTGTAATTGTTCGGGCGACTCCGTATATAAATGTCAAATGTAGTAAGTATGTATTTTTCAAATAAATAGCTGGTGTATATTAAAAAGCAATGTTTTCGTATAATTGTAGTCAATTATCGGTACTTTTAAATGATATTAGACGAATTATAAAGTTAATTTTCAGAAATTTTAAAAGAAATGTGTAATCATAGATTTTGAAGGTACATATTCGTTCGCTTCCGCCGGATTTCGGAACCTGGTTTTGACGTTTATGAAAAGAATTATACAACTTTTAATACCTGTTTTAAGAAATACTATACTATCAGCTTGCAAACTTGTTAATAATTGAGGTTTTAGAATACGAATAGCGTTGTTTGGCATATATTAGAAATTTTTTAACGCCCGAATACGAATTTTACAAAGCAACTCGATCTTTCTTCTCTCTCGTACTAACGTCAACGGAACAGTTCCCGACCTCGTCGCACGACTGGTTCGGTTTTTAGATCGGAATTTTTTTGAGGGATCCAAGCTTTTTTAACACGTTAACGAATACGTCGCTTCAAATTAATATTTTCCCGGAAAATCCTTATTTCTCCGCAAGTTATCGGTTTTCCGCTATAAAAACCGGCCTATCCTAAGCACGCAAAAATTCTCAACTTAACCACCACCCGTCCGCGCCCCCAACTCCGAAACCCTCGGACGCAAATCCCAATAAGCGATCGATTCGCGCCTCTCAACTTTAACACAAAGACGGGCATACAAAACTTATAGTTATTAGACTAGAAGCGGTTTGTAGTCCCTACGGGACTACTTTGAGCGCCCTCACACTCTGCGTCCTCACACTCTCTGCGTCCTCACACCCTCTGCGTCCTCACACTCTCTGCGTCCTCACACTCTGCGATCTCACACTTTCTGCGCCCTTACACTCCCTGCGCGCTTACACTCTCCGCGCCCTTACACTCTCTGCGCCCTGACACTCTCTGCGCCCTGACACTCTCTGCGCCCTTACTACTCTCTGCACCTTTACACTCACTGCGCCCTTACACTCTCTGCGCTCTTACACTCTCTGCGCCCTTACACTCTCTGCGCCCTTACACTCTCTGCGCCCTTACACTCTCTGCGCCCTTACACTCTCTGCGCCCTTACACTCTCTGCGCCCTTCTCTCTCAAGTTTAGAGCATATCTCGGCAATTAAGATTTAATGTTATTGACAATGGTTTTGAAAAGTCGTTAATAAAGACATTTAAATTTTGGTAACTTTGAGCCAGAATTTCGGTTTCACCAAGTTTCTATGTTTGTTGTGTTTATAGAAGAATCTTTGAAGAAGCGCAAATAGTATTCGAAAAAGCATATGAATTGGCCACAAAAGCCTAGGAAATGGCCATAAAAGCCTAGAAAATTGCCACCAAAGCTTAGAAAATCGCCACAAAAGCTTAGAAAATCGCCACAAAAACCTAAAAAAATGGCCATAAACGCCCAGAAAATTGCCACAAAAGCCCAGAGAATGCCACAAAAGCCTAGAGAATTGCCACAAAAGCCTAGAAACTTGCTACAAAAGCCTGGCAAACTTTGTCAAAATAACTTCTGGGAGCCGATTGGACCAAGATCACTCCGTTTAAAATGGACTTTGCCGAAATAACTCCTAGGAGGCGATCGAATCAAGATCAAGATCAAGATCACCTCGCCCGAGTAGACTTTGCCGAAATCACTTCGAAGTGTCGATCGGATCTAGACCATTTCGCCAAAGCAGACTGCCGAAACCACTTCGAAGTGTCGATCGGATCAAGACAACTTCGCCCAAGTAGACTTTGTCGAAATCACTTCGAAGTGCCTATTGGAGCAAGACCACTTCTCCAAAGTAGACGTTGCCGAAATCACTTCGAAGTGTCGATCGGATCAAGACCACTTAGCCCAAGTAGACGTTGCCGAAATCACTCCGAAGTGTCGATCGGATCAAGACCACTTAGCCCAAGTAGACTTTGTCAAAATCACTTCAAAGTGTCGATCGGATTAAAACCACTTTGCCCAAGTAGACTTTGTCCAAATCACTTTGGAGAATTGATCGGAGCAAGACCACTTTGCTGTAGTAGACTTTGTCGAAATCACTTCGGAGAATCAATCGGATCAAGATCACTTCGACCAAGTAGACTTTTTTGAAATCACTTCGAAGTGTGGAGCGGATCAAGACTACTTCGTCCAAGTAGATTTTTAAAAATCACTTGCGAGAATTGATAGGAGCAAAACCACTTCGTCCAAGTAGACTGTCAAAATCACTCCGGAGAATCAATCGGATGAAGACCACTTTGCTCAAGTAGGGTTTGTCAAAATTACGTTGGAGAATCGATCGGATTTAGAACGATTTAAAACGATTTAGAACGATTTAAAACGATTTAGAACGATTTAGAACGATGTAGAACGATTAAGAACGATTAAGAACGACTGAGAAGGTTCTAGAACGATTAAGAGCAATTTAGAAGGTTGTAGTAGGTTTCAGAAGGCTGTAGAAGGTTGTAGAAGGTTGCGGAAGGTCGTAGAAGGTTGCAGAAGGTTGCAGAAGGTCGCAGGAGGTTGTAGAAGATTGTAGAAGGTTGTAGAAGGTTGCAGAAAATTGTAGAAGGTTGTAGAAGGTTGTAGAAGGTTGCAAAAGGTTGTAGAAAGTTGCAGAAGGTTGCAAAAGGTTGTAGAAAGTTGTAGAAGGTTGTAGAAGGTTGTAGAAGGTTGTAGTAGGTTGGAGAAGGTTGCCAAAGGGTGCAGAAAGGTGGAAAACGGTGGAAAAGGTTGTAGAAGGTTTTAGAAGGTTGTAGAACGATTCAGAAGGTGCTGAAACAATTTCGAACGACTTAGAAGGTTTTAGAACGATGCAGTACGATGCAGTACGAAGCAGTACGATGCAGAACGAATCAGAACAAATGAGAATGTAGTAGAACAATTTTGAACGATACAGAACGATCCGGAAGGATACGGAAGGATACGGAACGATTCGGAACGATTCGGAACGATACGGAACGATTCGGAACGATCCGGAACGATACGGAAGGATACGGAACGATACGGAACGGTATGAAAAGTTTTGGAACGTTTTGGAACGATATGGAGCGATATGGAACGATATGGAACGTTTTTGAACGTTCCGGAACGATGCGGAAGGATTCGGTACGATGCGGAATGATCCGGAACGATGCATAACGACGTATGACGATGCATAACGATGTATAACGATGCATAGCGATGTATAACGTTGCATAGCGATGCATAACGATGCATAATGATGCATAACGATGCATAATGATGCATAACGATGCATGACGATGCATAACGATGTATAACGATGCATAGCGATGTATAACGTTCCATAGCGGTGCATAACGATGCATAACGATGCAGAGCAATGCAGAAAGAACAGAACAAATGAGAATGCAGTAGAACAAATGAGAATGCAGTAGAAGAAATGAGAATGTAGTAGAAGATATGAGAATGTAGCAGAACAAATGAGAATGAAGTAGAACAAATGAGAATGGAGTAGAACAATTTCGAAGGATTATTGAATTTCCACTAAATAACGCCGGTTGGTAGTTGTCGTTTCGTTTAAGAGTAGTTAATTTTGAAATAGGGCAATTGGAATAATTAGAACAACAATTTTGTTTTATCCAAAATTAATAAACAATACGCGAGGTTGTTTGTAGCAATAGTTCTAAAAAGCAGAAAGCAATATAGGTGCTTAAGTAGAAGTTGAAACGAAAACAATTCCCGGAATAGTATGTTGGAGTAGGTTTAAAATTTCTTCTAAATCTTTTTGAGTTCGTACAGTAAAGAAGCAAATGTGTTAAGCTCTTCCATACGCAGAGGTTATGTTAGTGGATAATTAAAGAAGTATATGTATTTGTATTTGTGACTATAAATGTTGAAGTTGAATATGCGTACGGATTCTTGCGAATTGGTTTTTATGTTTGTTTTTTGATGCATTACAAAGTGAAAGTTATAGAGGATATGTATTCTTTTAAAGGGGACATTTAAATAGAGATAATTTTAATCCAGCTTTCTAGATACAGCAAATAGTGTATGTTAAATATTTGAATAGATGTGAATCTAGTATTGGAATATGTTTTGTGTATGTAATATGTTCTGTGTATGTAATATGTTATGTGTAGGTAATATGTTCTGTGTATGTAATATGTTCTGCGTATGTAATATGTATAAGTGATGAACTGCAATTTATTATGTTAAATTTGCTGTAGTATTACGATAAAACTCGGTTAAATAAATAACGATAAAGCGACGTTAACGTTATGGACTATGTAATTTTTCTTAAAGTGGGTATCATTTAATGAGATATTAAATTAATCCAGCTTTTTATGTATAGTAAATGTTGTATGTTGAATAAGGAAAAAGATTGAAAACTACACATTGAATCTAGTATGTATGTGTGTGTTAGATGAATCTGTTGTTGCGTATCCCGAAACAATTGTACCAATCTTAATGAAAGTTTTATGAAAACAGAACAGTAGCAGCTTGCAAAGTGTTATGAATTCAGGTTGTAGGATACGGTTAGTGTTTAATGATGTATATTAGAAATGTTTTAAAGGCGTAAGAGTAACTTAGAAAATTAATTGGTTCATACATCTTTCTCGCACTAACGGTAACCGACATGGTGGTGCTGGCGGTGAACGCGCTTCGTGTTTTTTGTTTCAATTGTCCGTACGTTATGTAATGCATAAGCAATTTTTTTTCCAATAACTTTGACAATTCCAGGAAAGTCAGTTTTTTTTTAAACAGTTTTAGAGTAAGTGTAAGTTAGATTTGATAAATTATAGACATTATAGACCGTTGCAAAGCGTATGAGAAATGATCTGATTATTTTTATGCATACTAATAAATAAAATAAATGCAGAGAGTTGTTTATAAAGTTGACGAAAAAATTAAAAAAAGTAAATGGAACTGGGAATTGAACCATTAAACTTACGCTTGGTAGCCAGATATCATAGCATCGCGCTATGGAGGTGTCATTATTTGTAAATTGGTTAGTAGTATACTTTCAATTACTTTTAATTACCCTGCATTACTTTCAATTTAGCGGACCAAACACGAAATACACCGAATTCTGACCAAATCACGGTCTATTGAAAATGCTCGGCTATCATCGTGAAGAAACGCCAAAATGAAAAATTTATTATTTTTGAAATAAATAGCCAGCGTATGTGAAAAAGCGACGTTTTCCTATAATTGAAATCAAGTAACGGTACTTCTAAATCATATTGGTTGAATTGTAATGGAAAATTCCAGAAATTTGAAAGGAAGTATGTTACCATAGATTTTGAAGGTACACGCTCGTACTTTTCCGTTGGTGATCGTTACCTGATTTTGACGTTTGTCGAATAAATTGTACAATTTTTAATAAGTGTTTTAAGAAAAAACTGCAGTGGTAGCCCGCAAATGGTGAATTATTCAGTTTGTAGAATACGAATAGCGTTGTTTGGCATATATTAGAAATTTTTGAACGCCCGAATACGAATTTTACAAACCAACTCGATCTATCTACTCTCTCGCACCAACGCTAACGGAACAGTTGCCGACCCTGTTGCACGGCCCGTTCGGATTTGAAATCGGAAATTTCTGAGGGATCCAAGTTTTTAACACGTTGACGAATACGTCGCTTCAAATTAATCTTTTCCCGGAAAATCCTTATTTCTCCGCAAGTTATCGGTTTTCCGCCATAAAAACCGGCCTATCCTAAGCACGCAAAAATTGTCCACCCAACCACCACCCGCCCGCGCTCCCAACTCCGAAACCCTCGGACGCAAATCCCAATAAGCGATCGATTTGCGCCTCTCAACTTTAACACAAAGACGTGCTATCAAAACTTACAGTTATCAGATAAAAGATAAATTAAACTATCAGATGTATTTAATGGTAATTATGCCAGTGTTGTAATGTTTTAAATATCTTTATACATTAAAATCGTAAATAAATTTGGTTTCAAATCGCTATGTAGACGATTCACCCTGTATTATGTTCATTGCTTTCTATTATGTTCGAAATTATAAGTTAATGCATACTGTAAAGCAAATGTTTGGTTTTCATCGTTAAATTCATTAAAAACAATTTATATAAATTTTTAGTCATTTCGTTGCATTATACTGTGATAAGACGTTCACAAACAACATTTGACATGCTTGTTCCGTTCTAGCCTAGCAATCCTTGATTGTAGCTTCAATCTGGCAGTTGATTGTTATTTTTTATCTGAAGAAGATGTCAAAGAAATTAGCTATGAGTGACATAAGGCTCTCTCTAAGTTATTATTAGTGTGGTGGTCTGAAAGCACAGACACGATATATTGATAAAATCTCAAATAAAATGGTTTGTCATTGTCACTTATTTTATATACAGATAACTTTCCTTTCTACAGTGCAACAAAGTAATAAACAAAGTAATGAACAAAGTAATAAACCAAGCAATAAACCGAGTTTAATTAAATTTAAACAAAGTTTTAATATTTTGAAACAATTTATTAGTTTCCATTCTAAAACTATTGGTACACAGTATCTGATAATTTAATTTATGGTAAACAGCTGTTTGTTTGATATAACAAGAATAGATTCCAGTAGGAAAATGATGCATAATGAACTAGTAGAATGTCCTGCCATGGTTTGCAGATGTGAGGTCAAAACAAAGACGATTGCATATGCTTGAGTTTGTATTACCATTTAAATACGCTAAACAATTTTTTTGGTTAGTGTCATTCTACAGTTTTAAAATTTTCATTCCCTTTTTCTGTTCTTTCTTGAATTTAAGGTTATAAAAATCAGTTCAGATCACTTTAAATTAACTTTACGTTCTAATACCATTAGAAATTTAAACCCTATTATGATAAAGAATCTAATCCCATTTGATGTTATATTAAAGTATAATCAATGTTGTAGTCAATAGATTTTAAAGACCTAATAATATTTTTATTGATACGCTCTTTGATTAATAAATAACGTTAAACCCAACATGTGATGATTATGGTTCATATTTTGGAACATAAATTCACTATAGGTTGATATCATATGCGTAACGTATTTTTATCCTACCAAAAATACTTATTCCATTTTTTTGTAAGTATCTCACAACATGTTGGTTTTATGATTATTTAGAGAGAAATAGAACATAATTTTCATTATTCAATCTTATGATTTCAGTATGAAACCATGCTAAAGATATTATGAACACATATATAAAATTTCCACAAAGTTGAAAGGTTAACGATGAAAACACTATACTAAAAGTTGCCTTTGGAAGAATTTCAAAAGTAATTAGTTTGTTTCCTATTCGTTCCATATGTTATGTAACTTAGTTTTTAGAAACATGATAACCTATTATTTTATTATGGCACAAATATTCATACAGATATCAATTATCTATCCAATACTCTTAATTTCTAGACTTTTTTATTTTGTTATCATTGTCTGAAATTTCAAAATTTAAAATGTTGACTGCTACTTCAATTAAATTATATTATAGTATTAAAAACTCTAATATTGTACACAGTAATCATCAAAAAGCACAGAGAATGTTTTCTTACAGAAAAAGATTAATTACATCATAGTTGGTTTATGTAACAAAAAGCTCGTTACTGAAACCAACTATGAGTACAGAAATGTTTGAACCTGTCGCTTCACTACATCTGAGTCAGAAATATGGGTCTAAATTTATTAGTAGTAAATCAAATATAGTTGAGTGGATAACATTCACATTCTTCCCGAGTCTGTCGTTTTACAATAAAATTATAAATATCCCAATATGGATGAAAAAAGGCCACCCACCGAAAAATAAGTTGGATACTACGTTCGTCTACGTGATTCAAGATTTTTGACAAGAATGGTAACCACAGTAACAATAGTGATCTTCTGAGAATTCAACTGAGAACATTGATGGGGAGACATCTCCAAACCTAAAGATGAAGTTTGTGACGTTCCTCGGAAATGCTTATAATCATATTTCACTTTAATAGTTTCTGTATTAGTGTTTTCCATCAATAGGGTTAGGCAATTCCTTTTAAGCTATATAATTTTCAGGTTGCATTAATTTTGATTCAAGGTATAATTTGTTTCTGCATCACATAATGTTCATACTCAAAGGTTGTTAAATTTATTATAGCGGTTTTTAAAGTTTAGAGATGAAATTGTCGTCATAATTTCGTTCTAGATTATTACTGTTTTGATTCATTTGTTTTGATTAATAAAGTATAATAATTTCTGTATTATATAGCGTTCATACTCAAAGGTAGTTAAATTTATTATATCAGTTTTTAAATGTTAGAGATGAAATCATCATCATAACTTCGTTCTAGATCATTACCGTTTTGATTCATTTGTTTTGATAAATAATGTATTATTCTGGTGCACCAATAATCTTATCATCTGGTATGAAGACTTCACAGGGAGGTTTGTGTTGGCTGACTCATCATCATTAAGTCTTCAGTCCTGGAACTGGTTAGGCGCATACCTCCATTGTATACTATTCTGAACTAGTCTACACATTTACCTGAAATTCCCACAGCCTATATCTTTCACTATCTGTGTGTAATAATTTGGTCAAGGTTTACCTCTACCTCTCTGTTTTCTCATTTCTACTTGTAATATATCATGCACTATGCCCCAAATTCATAAAAAGTAGCCTAAACCTTCTATTTATTGTATGTTTTATTTTTCATACATGGCTTTCTTTCATCTACTATTTCAAGAACCTCTTCGTTATTAACCTTGTATGTCTGTGCTACTGTCATCATACGTATGAAGCACCACATTCCAAAAAGCGTCTACCTCTTTCCTATCTCCCTTTCATAGCCGTACAGTGCTGTGCTCCACATACGCTTTCAACAATTTTTTCCTTGTTTCTATATTTGTAGTCTTCAAACAGCAGCTGTTCTTTCTCATTAGATATAGCTCGGTTCTCTTCTGTTGTTTTCTAAATATATACCCCATTTCACAGATATTCAGTGGCATGTAAAAGCAGTTACGCAATCTAACAAATACCAAGATCCTCCAACATTCAAACATTTACCAAATTAATAGTTTTCCAATAAATCCTTCGTACAATCAAAATTAATTAAGAATATTGCAATACCAACACCTGTGGCTGTTTATAATATTCACCAGGTTTATAATCCTGCCTCAAATAAACAAAAATCCCAGTTTCTGAGCTTAATCAAGCTATCCTTAAGTTAATTACACATACATATTAGATAGAAAAACTACACAAGTTATTGTCATTTTGCAGTCTTAATTCATCTGTCCGAAATTTGCCAAAGATTTCTTGAATTATTTTATGGAAGAAGAGCAATTTTTTAGAGCACTTCATACCTACCGTCCAAACAATCAACATGCAACAGGATTAGGTTAACTACCTTTGACAAAAATTATTCAACAGACTGAAAGTAGTCAAACCATGTTCGGATAATACCCTACCAAGCTGGTTATGTTTAATTTTATGGCCAGATTGGTTCCCAGGTCGACAACTTTATGTTGGAGATATGTGTATTAAGAGTTTCAAAGTCAACTTTGATAGACAGTTAATGGTGTCCGCTTTAGCTACAGTCAATAAAAACTCATTGAGTATTTAAGAAACCATCTGAAACTATACCTGTACAAATTTATAAAATAACTGAACATTTTTCATTCAGTGCATGAACTGATAAAACATACTTATAGTACATTTATATGTTCAGGTTAAGAAGTTAGATAAGTAAATTTGTGATATATTTAATTTTTAATATTTACTTAAGGATGTCTATTATGTATACTGGGTGTAGAATTGGTTCACGCACTATAGGGACTTCCATGTTAAATTCTTAATGTTCAAATATTGGTTCATCAAATTGTTTTAGAGAAAAAGTGTAAACATGTTTCTTGTAGAGAAAAAAATACTGTATACAACCATATCATTACTTATTTTCTTACTCTTCATACATTAAAATTAAGGAAATTAAAACTGTAATGTATCAATATGTAAAGTGTCTTACGGTTGATAACAGAACTTGTTATATTGTTAATATGCAAATAAATTGTTATCATATATACATTAAGTCTGTCGGTCTACACCATTAGGTTTAACCATGTCAATATATTGTAATAACAGTTTATAATAAGTGAGAAAGTTTATTTTATTATACATTACAAAACTCAAGTTGATGTTTTTTTCTATCAAGGACTTCACAAAAACTACTACTTTAACAAAAATAGATTGTGCCTTGGAATTGTTGAAACAATTGTAATGTCGCAGTTTTAAACGCATTTTAAGTAGTTTTGCATCATAGACCACATAAGCTATGCGTTTAGACAATGTTTATGGATGCCGAAAATGTATTTACCTTTCTCAAAAAATTTAAAAGCAAGGAAATATCAAACTGTTATCTTAACAAAACCCAGCGTTGATGATTTGAAAACTATTAAAACAAATTCGCCGTTATTCGGACATGTTAAATAATTCTAATTTTGCTTACATAATGAGAATTTCTAAAATATTGAGAGTAATAATCTGCAATAGAAAAAGAATTAAATTTTATTTAACGAATTAACACAAAAAGCAATTATTATAACAAATGTTTAAATAAGCCTCCTTTCACTGTTAAACAATAACCCTGTCTATCATAAAATTCTTGCCTGACATTTTCCAACTGATTTGGTGAAATTCTTGCACAGTGATCTTGAATACAGTTTTGCAATTGTTCCAATTTTTTAAAACTGCTACCACTGTAAATCTTTGATTTCAAATTTCCCTATAGAAATCGTTAGGAGAGAGGTTAGGCTCCGAGCCGATCAACCAACTTCATATCCTCTGCCAATAACTTTGCCATTAAAGCTTTAATTAAATATTCGTGGAAGTCATGACTGTTATGTGCAGGACAACCATCCATCTTAAACCAAATTTGTTCATATTCCGGCGCAACTTCATTTATAGCTGGTGTTATTTCTTCAGACAATAGTACTAAAAAACGTTCAGACGTTAAATCTCCACCAGGGAAAAACAGTCCAATAATATGATGCCCCAAAATACCGGCCCAAACATTTAATTTTTGGGGATATTGGGTTCTCGCTTCTAAATAATTATGAGGATTTTGTGTAGCTCAAATCCTACAATTTTGTGTGTTTGGTTCATTGTGAAGCGTGAACATGCTCTCATCTGTAAAACAGATATTTCTTTAAAAACTTCTATTCTCGTTTACTTTTTTGATAATGGTGTAGCAAAACTTAGTCCTTTTCCCCATATCATTTGGACGCAATTCTTGATGGTACTGATATTTGTAGGATCGGTACTTGTGCTTTTTAAAAATTTTGTGTGCTGTACTGTGGTGTATCCCAACATTTTCAGCTAGTTGGCGCACACTTACATTAGGATTTTCAGTTACTGAAAGTAATACGTCGACAACGTTTGCATTATCTTGATGTCTCACATTCTGTTAGACGTTTTCACTACATTTACACTTATTATTTAAAGTACCAGTAGCTTCAAATTTGCGGATCATTCTTCCAGCAGTAGTGTAACTTGAAATTGGTCGACCCGGATATTCAACAGCAAACATATCACTTACTGCTTGTACACTATTACCGGAATAGTACCATTTTACCATTAAGATCTTTTCATTCAAGGAATACATAATACATAAAATACGTCTAAATTTGTGAGTAAAACACTAAAATTACAGCTAACTAACAATAGTTTTTGTTACAACAATTCCAAGGCGCAACCTATTTTTGTTAAAATAGTAGTTTTAATTTCCTTAATTCTAACCCCTGTATGAGGAGTACGAAAATAAGTAATGATATGGTTGTATACAGTATTTTTCTTTACAAGAAACATGTTTACACTTTTTCTCTAAAATAATTTGGTGAGTCAATATTTGGACATTAAGAATTTAACATGGAAATCCCTATAGTGCATGAACCAATTCTACACCCGGTATATAATGAACACCTGTGTGTAATACCGTTGCAAACACAATCGTGTGTAATAGTGTAAAAACAAGTGTTTTTTTTTTCTGAATGTGAAGGTATAGTCACAGTTTTGTTGTAATAAATTATTTTGCAATTACCCACAGGCGTGATTGAATCTCTAGGTCATTTAACATTTGATTTTAAAAACCTTCCTTTAAGCTAGCAGTTTTAAATAGGGTTTTGTGTTCTTATGATTAAGGTTTGTTTTATGTTTAAGTGTACTTAACGGTATCTCAGGTAAATTTTAAGCTAGGATCAATTTCCTAATCTCAGGTTTTGACACCCTCTTGTTCTTCCTTTTAGGGCAATACCCGCGAAACCCTGCATGATTAGATGGCATTCAAGATACTTCCCGATTAAGTCATATTTCATACCCACAGCATTCTGTGACCCTCTTCTAACACTTATACCACATGTCCCACTGAGTTAGCTGGCAACTATTTTTATTAGTATAATCGAGGTTTTCGGTATTTTACCAAAACATGATTTTTAGTAGAGTACCGCAGCGAGTTTTTCTGTGGATTACCGACTAGATTTTCTAGAACCCAAAACTGTACATATCAAGTTGTTCCCAAACCTGAAGATGAAGTTGTCACCAAGTCTGAATATAATCATAATCCCCCCAAGATACCATTTCAAACATGAACAATAATTTGTGGATAAAAATTCAACAAAATTCTGAACTATTTATATTCCCAGAAAAGTGTAGAATTGGATACAACAAATCTTAAAGTACAGCAGTGGACTTATTCTTTTCGGAAGTTCTTTGCAGCACTGGTTGAACGAACTAAATTATATGCTGAGCAAAAAAATGCAAAACATAACCAAATAAAAAATTAAACAGAGTATCAAAGTGGATAGACATCAGCACTGCAGAAATTAAAATTTGTATTGGAATTTTATTACGAACAAACCCTTTTATTTTTCTTCAATAACCAATTACTGGAGTACAAAAAAACTACACTATTTAATGTTTTGGCAATCACACTTGAGTCAAAAATTGTATTTCAATCGTTACTGTTAATTTCACTTAATACTCAATATAATCTTCCGACAAACTAAGACCTAGAGTAAATTATTTCAATAATATTATGCACCAAAACTTTGCGAGAAATAAAAAATATTTGTATTGACAAACCAGTGTAGCTATGGCATTGAAGATTACATTTCTGTCAGTACATACAAAATAAAAAACATGAACACAGACAGTCAAAAACTTGACAATGTCAGATACGATTGACAAAAATGCCAAACATAATTGAAAGTTAGGTTGATGTATTGTTGTGTACACGATTTAGATTTGTACATTTTCCAATTGTAGTCATTGGTCTCAGTAACGTAATTGGAAAACGCAAGATCCTAGAAAGGTTTATTCTTTCTTGACCTTTCTTGATAATTATCAAATATTTTCAATCGTTCTTGGGAATTTAGATCTATACAAATACAAGTTTATCAATAAACTATTTCATATCTTGCAAATTAATATAATTTATTTTTTCCTTCAGACGTTTCAACCCTACACATTGGGTCTTTATCAATGGTTAGCTCTAACAAAAGGATACATACAACTATATATAAGTATGTTTACTATTACCTTAAAACGAACCATCCACAACCACAATTAATTTTCAAAAACATATTGATTACACTGTATCAGAATTTACGATATTTATCAATTATATTTGTCAACAGTATTAAAATTATAAATAACTAACACACATTATACGTTAATATATTTATTTACATATAGGTAGGTTAGTATTGTTCATTACAACCGTTAAAACAATATTCATTTCAACTGAAACGATAGTTATAATTTTAGTACTGTAGTTATCTGTTTTAACCGATTAATTGCATTGAAATTTATTTCTTAGAATTACTATTAATACTACATGTAGAAATTATGAATCAATGTTTATTGCCATGCTTTATTTAATTATATTATGGTATATTTAACTTAGTTTTTTAATATCAGACCTTTCAATAATTGCAGTAGGGGTTTTTTGCTATATAAATCATTTCAAGTACTTCTCGGTTTTTTTTTAATTCGGCATTTGAGAATTTGATTGCTATATCAGCTACCAATTATAACCGATTTTTTTTTAGCTAAATGATGATGCGATGAATAGTTTATGTATCTGCATAACCATATTGGTTTTGTATAACATTTGCTTTCAATTTTGTTTTCATTTACAATGTCATATCTAGGAAATTAAATTTTGTATTTATTTCGTATTCAATTGTGAACTGTAATTTGCTATGATAGTTATTAAGAAGATTTAAAATATGTTCTCCTTTGTCTTTAGGTATTGCACACACACAATCGCCAACATAGCTGTAGAAAAAGTGTATTGGATAATGTATTTCTTTTATTACATCTTTCTCTAAATCTTCCATAACAATTTGTGCAATAACACTTAAAAGGGCCATGCCCATAGCACAGCCGTTAATTTGATGGTAAAATTGTTTATTGAACACAAAGTTAGTTGAATTTAAAATTTCTTTGATTGCATTTATGAATTCATTCTGGGGGATATCAGTGAATAATTTTGTCCCATTTACTTTTTATAATACCAAATACCAATCGCTAGATCAGTTGGAATATTTGTGTATAAAGCTACTACATCCAGTGAGATTAAGATGTAGTCATCTGGTATGTGGCTCATTTTTATCTTTTCCTTGTAATCCCAGGAATTTTTGATAGTGTTTGTTTTCACAGCATATGCTTTTAAGAATTTTTTTAAGAAAACTAGATAATTTGTTGTACGGTGCTTGTGTTGTAGCAATTATTGGCCTCATAGGGATATCCGTCTTGTGTAATTTTGGAAATTCATAGATTTTTGGCGGTACTGCATTGTTTATTGCTAGGCTTTTCTTAACTAGAGGCAATATATATACAGGGTGCCCACAATCTATCTCCGTATATGGGTAACTTTTTTATTATAGAAGATACAATGTTGGTTAAATTAGCAAAGTTGAAGAGAAATTTACGAGTAGTATGATGCTTTTTTGAAAACTCACCTAGATGCTCAACTTTTTTAGATATTTGAAAAAAACTGAAATTTGCCATTTTCTTCAAACGCTAATAACTTTTTAACGATTTAACCTATAGAGAAAATAAAAACTGCTTATAAGGTAACTTTTTACGTAGAATTCAATAGCGTATATGACAATTTTAATTGGAAATGGGTTTTCAAGCTACAAACATAACCTCACTTTTTTTAAATAGAAACCATAGTTCAATATAACCCAAATGGAAAGGTTTTTCTTTTCTGATTACTCTGATGTAAGGGTTGATATACTTATTTTCAGTAGTTTCTTCATAATAAAGAAAAAACGATTTCTTTATTTGCGGACATCAAGGAGTCCATGGATACATATTTTAAATAAACAAAAAACAACTGGCATTTGTCAGATATTATTAGTTAAAGTGTTTATTTGCTCTGGGTTGCAAATTTTGTGTAGAAGACTTTTAAATTTATTTGATTATAATAGAGAATGTATACAAACGACGAAAAAAATGACATGCTCTTTTGCCTGTAACAGAAATTGTGATGCTGCTGGTGATATGTATTATGAAAGATATTTGGAAAGAAGGCAGCCAGATAAACGATTGTTTTCTAAATTAGAAAACAATTTAAAAAGGTTTGGTGCTTTTACAAAACCCAGTACTGATAAAAGAAAATTCAAAACTGATGATGAAGAACGTGTGTTAGTCTACATAAATTTTAAGCCAACAGCGTCCACCCGAGAAACTGCAATTGAGTGCGCTACTTCTACAGAAAAAGCTCGCCTAATTTTAAAACAAAACCGCTACAAACCATACAAAACCCATGTTAGCAATACACTGTATCATGGGGATTGTGAGAGAAGACAACAGTTTTGTAGGTGGTTTCTTAATAAAACAAATAATAATCCTGGTTTTAGTCACACTATTATATTTACCGACGAAGCAAAATTTACTAACAAAGGCATGTTTAACAGAAAAAATACAGTCTACTGGAGTCAGGAAAATCCCCATTTAACAGAAGAAAGGCGGGATCAACATCAATTTTCGATAAATGTGTGGTGTGCCATTTTGGTAATAAAATACTTGGGCCTTTCTTCTATAATTATAATTTAAATGGTGTACGCTATTTAAATTTTCTACAAAACGAATTGCAAGAAATGCTCGATAATTTGCCACTTCATTTACTGCAAAACTTATATTATTTTCAGCATGACGGTGCACCTGCTCACAATGCTCAAGCCGTTTCTGAATATCTTGATAATAGTTTTCCAAATTGGATTGGCAATGAAGGTCCTGTTCCATGGCCGGGAAGGTCACCAGAACTATCGCCACTGGATTTTTTTCTTTGGGGTACTGTAAAGGATGTAGTGTATGCTAAAAAATCCAATAACATTGAGCAACTCAAAGATAGTATTACAGCAGCTATTACAAGTATAAAACCACAAACGTTAAATAAGGTGCACCAAAACCTAATTAAAAGGTGCGAAATGTGTTTGCAAGCTAATGGAGGTCATTTTGAGCATATGTTAATGTAGGAGTGGGCATATTCGCATTAATTAATTTTTGTTTCCTTTGAGTAAGTTATTTGTATTGTATGGATAGTTTATTTTTTAAGTATTTTATTTTTCTTAGTTTATAATAAATTTAGTTACAATAAACTTGTGTTTCCATTATTGATTTTTACACATTTTGTTTGTTTGTAATATTTATCCATGGACTCCTTGATGTCCGCAAATAAATAAATCGTTTTTCTTTATTATGAAGAAACTACTGAAAATAAGTACATCAACCCTTACATCAGGGTAATCAGAAAAGAAAACCTTTCCATTTAGGTTATATTGAACTATGGTTTCCATTTAAAAAGTGAGGTTATGTTTGTAGCTTGAAAACCCATTTCCAATTAAAATTGTCATATACGCTATTGAATTCTACGTAAAAGTTACCTTACAAGCAGTTTTATTTTCTCTATAGGTTAAACCGTTAAAAAGTTATTAGCGTTTGAAGAAAATGGCAAATTTCAGTTTTTTTCAAATATCTAAAAAAGTTGAGCATCTAGGTGAGTTTTCAAAAAAGCATCATACTACTCGTAAATTTCTCTTCAACTTTGCTAATTTAACCAACATTGTATCTTCTATAATAAAAAAGTTACCCATATACGGAGATAGATTGTGGGCACCCTGTATATATATTATAATGTATAAGGGAGCTACTAAGAGTTCTAAGGGTTGTTTAGTACAAGGTAGTATATGCCAAGTAAAAATAATCCACATATTTGATCACATAAACTTAAAAATGTATGTTTGCCGTATTTTATGTATACTAAAATACCATTCAAAATAGTAGTTGAAATTAAGTGCCAAAAGGTAATTTTAAAATGACTAAATGACGTAGTAAGATGTGCAGGGCTCAAGGGTTTATGCCGAGTTTGAATTTTAAAGGCCTTTGAAAGTACATTTGCCGTCCGGAAGCCGGATGCGTCTGTGAATGTTTACTATCAACATGCATCCAGGGTCAAGTGTAATTTATTTTGGTTTCATTTTATATAGAATCAACTTTTGGACAATATTTGTAAACTCAAAATTATTAGTTATAACAGCGTAAAATGTGATTGGTGGAATGTAAAGATTTAGGACATATATTAGAATTTAATGTGATTATGAAATTGTATAAAGGACATGAACTTTGGTATGTGCGACACGAACGTAGTTATTTGTTATGAACTTTAAGATGTAGTAGGCTAGAAGAGAGTTAACATGGTCGCCTTAGAGAGTAAACAAGGGAGATTATTTTCGAACCAATTTTGTAAAAAGACGTGTTTTTCTAACTGTGCTAATTTGTATCAAGATATTTAAAAAGTAAATAAAAGTAGTTGTTTTAAAAGGAGTTTTAATTGAATAAAGTGGTAAAGAAACAAGCATCGAAAGTATAAAGTGAAGAGTAGTAATTGTGCGACGGAAAATTATTGGATTTGGAGAGTGGTTATATAGATTTGAAGTGGTATTGGAGAGCGGTTTAAAGGTAGCAGGACATCGAGAGTGGATATACATAGAAAGAAGTTGGATATTGGAGTGCGGTTTAAAGGTAGAAGGACATCGAGAGTGGTTATACATAAGAAAGAAGTTGGATATTGGAGAGCGGTTTAAAGGTAGCAGGACATCGAGAGTGGTTATACAAAAGAAAGAAGTTGGATATTGGAGAGCGGTTTATAGGTAGCAGGAGCATTGAGCAAAAAGAAATAGGAACGAGCAGATTGGGATCAGATACGGAGACGCGGACGGATTTATAGAGAAAACAAGGATTCGAAGCGGAGATTAGCACAGGGGAAGTTGTAGCACTGGTTTTTCTAAATTCTAAATTTGGGCTAATTATTTCAGGTATTGGGGAGCAGTTAAAATTTAAGGACGACACCTAGAGGCGGCACGAAAATTCAAGGACATCAGTGTAAAGACGCATACGGCGATAAGGATTTTGAGCCAGCAGTCAGAGCGGCATCAACGGAGTATAGACCAGGTGAGTGCTGAAATATATCTTAATACGTCAAAAATAGTCATACAATTATGGTAGTAATTTAATTTGGCACAAAGCAACTTTGATCTTATTAGAAATTTTGGCATATACAAAAGTAGAGTATCAATTTTAGTAGTAAAACAAAAGAGTGCACTTTGGTTGGACTTTGCACATCTACTTATAACAGAACTCACTATAAGTAGTTGAACACCCTGAGATTAAGAGCTTAAATAGTCGAGGCATTGCAATAAATAGTCAATTAAAGAACCAACCAAACGTTGCAAGTACGGGGCGTGCATTAGGTGTGCACATTTTAAAAATTTATAAAATAAAGAGTGAGTAACTGACAAGTAGTGAGATTTAATAATAGAAAAAGGGAAAGTAGGACATATAATATAGGTTTACGCCCAAAGTAGGGTATAATATAGGTGGCGCCCAACGTGGGGCTCAAAAAAAGGCTAGATTGAGTTGAAATTAGACAGAAATAGTAGTAGGATACGGGAGCCTGAGATTAGGTGGGGCCCGTAGTTAGATATTTTCAGGCATACGAGTTCAAAAATAGGCTGCAGAGATGACGGACCCAGCAATGAAACGGATTACGAGATCGGGACTGATATACGGAATTGAAGCAGAAATCACGACAATATATATATATATATATATATATATATATATATATATTATAATATATCTCGTGTGTCTGCTACGTTTCCTTAATATCTCCACGCCCCACCTTGGGTTTGCGTCATATAATATATATGTGTATTTATATTTGGGCCTTTTCTTTGTTATATTATATTTAATAAATGGATAAAAGTAAATTTTGTTGTGAACCAATAATATGCCACGGCTTTTTGAAACTTATCTCAGGTTTTAATGAATTTAAATAATCATAAACAAATAATAAATTTAGTTTTAGATTTATCGATTCATTCAGGTTTATGGTATCTAGCATCGAAAAATTAGCTTCCTACTTAGATGATAATAAAAAATCCAACACCAGGGAAAATTGTAACACCGATAATGAGTTTCAGTTACTTACGCGTAAAGGCATATTTCTTTATGATTACATTAACTCTTGGGATAGGCTCAATGAAACCGATTTACTCTGTAAAACAGCATTCTTTAATCGTTTGCGCAATGAAGAAATCTCAGATGAAGACTACAATCATGCTAAACACGTTTGGCAAACATTTAATATAAAACACTAGGGGACTATTCAGACCTATATTTAAAAACAGATGTACTGCTCTTGACTGATATATTTGAAAACTTTAGAAAAACTTGTATGTTCACGTATAAGTTAGATCCGCTTCACTACTTTACGGCTCCTGGTTTAGCTCTAGATGCAATGTTAAAAACCACGAACGTTAAACTAGAGTTGCTTACTGATATTGAAAAAATAATGTTTTTAGAACGGGGAATTCGTGGCGGTGTTTCTCAATGTTCGAATAGATATGCTAAAGCAAATAACAAATATATGAACGCAGATTATGATCCAAATTTCGATTCTAAATATTTAATGTATTTTCATGTTAATAATTTATATGGGGCTGCAATGTTTGAATATCTTCCATATGTAGAATTTGAATTTTTAGATGGTACCAGTCCAGATATAGTACGTTTAGACATACTTAATATTCCCGATGATTCTGATGTAGGATATATTTTTGAATGCGATTTACACTACCCAGTATCTTTACATGAAATTCACAGTGACTTACCTTTGGCGCCTGAACATATGATACCACCATTACCTTCTAATAAATCAAACTTAAAGAAATTACTTACAACTTTATATCCAAAACTCAACTATATTATTCACTACAAGAATTTAAAAATGTATTTAAGCTACGGTTTAGAACTGAAAAAGATTCATAAGGTTCTTCGGTTTAAACAAGCCCCTTGGTTAAAAGAATACATTGATTTGAATAC
Organism: Platerodrilus igneus; assembly: GCA_036346225.1. Classification (NCBI taxonomy): domain Eukaryota; kingdom Metazoa; phylum Arthropoda; class Insecta; order Coleoptera; family Lycidae; genus Platerodrilus; species Platerodrilus igneus. Next base: position 1,358,108 of record JARFIW010001133.1, on the reverse strand, counting down.
GAAATTAAGACAACAGTCAAAAAACAGTTTCGATATATGCTTTTATAAAAATATGATAAATTCGGTTTATGGAAAAATTATGGAAAACGTACGGAAAAGGAAAGATGTGAAATTAGTGACCGAATGGGAAGGACGGTTTGGAGCTTGTAGTTATATAGCGAAGCCTAATTTTCATAGTTGCACTGTGTTAGACAAAGATCTAGTCTTAATAGAAATGAATAAATTAGTGGTTTATTTAAACAAACCCATTTATGTAGGTTTCTCTATTCTAGATATTTCAAAAACCTATTTATATGAATTTCACTATAGTTATAAAAATCGCAATTTGCTAACAAAGCAAAGCTGCTGTACACAGATACGGATAGTTTGATATACGAGTTTAGCGTTGAAGATATTTACTCTTATATCAAACAAGATATTCATAGATTTGATACTTCCGATTACGACCCTCATAACAAATATCATATTCCATTATCAAATAAAAAGGTTCCTGGTATTATGAAAGATGAAAACAATGGTGATATCATGCTAGAGTTTGTAGGGCTTAGATCTAAAATGTACACTTACAGAGTTCAGGATAGGATAATAAAAAAGTCAAAGGGATCTTCCTTAGCAAGTATTAAGCAAATTTCTTTTGACGATTATAAGAATGCTTTGTTTTATAAACAGACTGTACAGAAACATCAATGTTTTATTAGATCAGTCAAACATGATGTCTTTACTATTAAACAAAACAAAATTGTTCTTAATCCAAGTGATGATAAAAGAATTCTTAGTACCTCAACCACTGATACTAAACCTTGGGGTATAACTATACACTCAGAAATGACTTGTAAAGCTTCAACCACTGGCTCAAATAAAGAATGCAATTTATTTTATCTCGATTAACATATAATATTTTTTAGTTATAAAACTTCAGTGTTATGTTTATACCTGCACAAGTACGCCGTTTTTCTTTTGGATGTATCTAAAAATAGGATACCTTTCAATCTGCCGAGTTGGAACTATATTAGTATAAATGTATTGTAGAGAAAAATAGTAGTAGTAACCGTTCTGTTTAAAAAAAATCCAGTTTGTTAATAACATACCAGTTAGTTTATTTGAGAAATGTATAACAAAACTTTTATTTAAAATTGTCAATGTTTATGGCTGTTTACTAAATCACTTAATAATTCAAACATGTAAAAGATATTCTAAAACATGTAAAATATTAATAAATAGACTGTGATTGCTAAATGATTTATTGTTTTTCATAATTTGTAAAGGTACAGTAATAATAATAATAAAGTAATTATAATATTCTTATGCTGTTTGAGAGTGGATTGTATTTGACTACCTTATCATGAAGTATAAGGCAATGACAAGATGTATTTGGCAAAACGTTTCTGCTAGTTTCAAATTCTAATCTAATATCGACAGTACCAGATTTTAACGCTTCGTTTTGTCTAGAACAATCTATGACTACTAATGGTGCAATACTTCGTAAATCTTCAGGATTAAAAAGTGGTTCATTTTCCTTTTCGTAGTATGATTGCTGAAACTGAGCATACTTCTCATATAACAACGCAATCTGTTTATTCTCGAACTTCAAATTTAAGTTATCGTACAGGAAAATTTCTGAATTTAAATATAGTTTCATGTTGGTTAAATAGCAATGATCAAAACGACTGTAGTTGCTCATGTATCTATTTTTTCGGCTGGTTTGGAAACCAACAATCACAAATCTTGGTTTTTCTAATTGTGTTGTTGTTTTAATGTTCCACGTATGACCTTGCGTTTCTTGTAGAAGTTGATATTCATGCAACTCCCATCCTCTAAACGGAATATGCAAATCCTGATTTTGTGCAACGCATTCTATTAAATTAATTCGTTGAGTATCATCAACGGCTACATGCGGCATTTTCCATAAAACTTTTATTTCTTCATCGGGTGTAGGATTAATTATAGCATTAGTATCAAAACTAGAACGTAGTAAAACTAACTCATGTCGGAGGTTTAAAATAATTTTTTTAAAATCTTCGCATAATCCGAGAACCATTGAAAGGTTTATTGCAATATTAAAATTCCCATTGGCATCAACTATTTGCGAATCATCCATAGGAAACCACACAGCGTTTTGTAAATGTTTACTTTGATTGCTATTATATGAAACATATCCCTTCATTATAGACGTTAATCCAGGATTCCGAACACGATCTACAATGATACCACCAATATCATATCTAATTTCATCAAAAAGCAGCAAAATTCCATTATTTACAAACTTTGCTGTCTGAGACGGCGTTCCATCTGTTCTAATTAATTTGCCTTCTATGTACAGTATGCTCTTCGATGGTAAGGTGTATACATCTTGTTGTTGTATAGGGATTCGAATTTCATCATTATTGTTTAAAGATGTGTTAGCATAAGGTTGATGAGTATGTTTTTCAATATTAACAATTGCATTGTTGAAGTAAACTTTCTCACGCACGGTCAGTATTTCACTATTCATTCTACTTTTTAATTAAATAAATGCAGTCCTAACGATTGTAGAAACTGCCGGTTTTGTGTTGTTAGCGGTCTTGAAACAATCAATCGAGTGCCGATTGCTTTGAAATTTCCAGCATTTATAGCAATTCTTGACATGTTGCGTGCATTATACTTAATACCCATGGCTATTGCAGATTTTTTTTAAATACAACCATACAGTTAGCAGTTCTCCTCTGAAATTAACTAAATTTCCATCTTGATCTAACACTTTAACTATTATTTCATTTATTATACGTGACCTGATTGGTAGATATATAATCGTAGGTGGGCACTCGACAATTTTAAAACCTGCAGGTACTTGAGGAAAAAATTCGTGTATTACATGGGCTGGTTTACTACTTAAATAGGATCCACTTGCAATATTACAATCGATTAAAACTGCATTCACTTTACAAATGTTGATCGCGTAGTCTGCTTGATGCGTGACATATGCTAGCAATTTTCGCGGATTAAAACCAAGTAGAGAACCAATTGAATCCTTTTTGCTAAAATCCACATCTAGACTACATTTAATACTACATTTAAGTGTATTATTGTCAGCTGTAATTTCTATATACACTGGCGTCTTTCTAGCGCTTTGTGATTGTTCCATACGACCACGCCATCTTTTATCACCTAAAGCTTTTTGAAGATATTTATTAATTTCTCTAATCTCATAAGCACCTTCAGGTATTTCTATGAATTCTCTGTTAGATCCATAATAAAATTTATTATTTATTCCTTTTTCAACGTTTGGAATTGTGTTATAAGACTCAAAATTTGTTAATCCTAATACGTACTCCGAATCATTATCCAAGTTTATAGGCGGATTAAAATTGCTTGTTAAAACTGAAGTGTTTCCCGTTAGAGTAAAAGTGTACGACATGACAACTTCGTACGCAGTTCTATGCACTACTTAGAAATTGTAAGCATAAATGACCGCAAAACACAGTACCGTACGATTGTTCTTGGTTAATGTTATAAAGAATTTTACATTAACTCCCGCTATTCAAATAACTTATCAACTCTGTTGGCGGTCGCAGGTTTCCGTAGCTGTCATAGTAAATAGCGCTACTACCGTACTTTTTATAAGAGGTCCAATGCGTGCCTAAACCTTCTATTCCATCTAAATTAATTATACCACATTCTTTTAAATTAACTTTCTTGGGAAGATTGTTTCTCATGAACGCTCCACGGAAATATGGTACTTCTAATTGCTTAACAAACTCTATTAATTCTACATTGCTTAGTGCTCGATTAGGTAAAATCAAGTTGCGTTCCTTTGAGGTTTTGCAGGGGCTAAAAAAAGACCAAAACCTTTTTTATAAGGTTTGATGTACATGCCGTTTCCGACTGCAATGTCCTCCATTGTCTTGTTATGACGTTATTTTCCGCTAGTTGTTCCTTAGCTATTTTAGTATCTGAAACTGCTTTTGCAACAGCAGCTGCACCTCCAGTAAGAGTACCAAGGGCGCTTAAGCCTGCAAAAATTGGTATTAGTGGTAGAAAACCTCCTGTTTTAGGAATTGATATAATACGAGCTGATTTAATATGCTTCTTTTGTTTTGCTGTATTGGCGGCCTTAATTGCTATGTTGATTGCATCCATAATATTAGATCCTTTAGCCTTTTTTAAAGCTGTACGTGCTTGTTTGATAATACTTTTAATACCTAGCGTACTTCTTATTTTACGTTTCTTTATCAGTTTTCTTATTTTATTGATATTTTTTGTTCTCAGTGATGCACAGGCACCCATACCAAGTTTTACTTTAGCTTTCATTGCGGTAGCTACTCCAAATGCGGCTACTTTTTCACCTAAAGACGAGTCACCAGGATTTAGTCTTTCTGTAGCTAACTGAGCTAACTTCAAATCTGCTTGATGGCGTTTAGATAGATCCTTTTCTTTGGAGTATGCAATATCGTGCTCCTTACAAGCCTCGTCTAACTTGTTTATTCCCTTGTCTCCCCGAGCTAACCGTTCGATTAGTTTTGTACCCGGACCGCAAAATTTGTAACCCGGAATATGCGCTTCAAATGGTAAATTGTTAATTACAGTATTTAATAGTCCGTTCCCAGTAGTTTTAGAATTATTATATGTAATCATTAGCGGACAACTGTTCTCTCAAGCTGTGCAGTAAATAAATAAAATATTGTGAATTAAAGATTCTTTATATACTCGCCGTTTCTTATATATATAATTACACTTTTTTTTACAATCGAATTTAGTACTTGCAAACATGCGTGTTGTGAAACGATCAACACCTTTAACCATAAACAATAATGACATTGGCGTGCAATCCTTAGCTAAAAAGAAAAAACATAGCGTTCTTCTGCCTTCATCTATTCGATGTCTAGTTGTTGGTCCATCAAATTGCGGTAAAACCAACGTTATGATTGGGTTGATAGAACATCCTAATGGTTTAAAGTTTGAAAACGTATATGTTTATTCTAAATCACTTTATCAACCAAAGTATCAATACCTTGAAAGTCTACTGCAACCAATAAAAGGGATCAAATATTATACATTTTCCAGTTCTGATAATATTATATCACCATCTGATGCTCGAAATAATTCTATATTTGTTTTTGATGATGTAGCTTGCGATAAACAAGGTATCATTATGGAATACTTTAGTATGGGGCGTCATAAACAAGTAGACAGTTTTTACCTTTGTCAAAGTTATACTCGTATACCTAAGCACTTACTACGTGATAATGCTAATCTTTTAGTTTTATTTAAACAAGATCATTTAAATTTAAAACACATATATGACGATCACGTCAATACTGACATGAAGTATGATAAATTCCGTGAAATATGTGCTGCTTGTTGGCAAGACAAATACGGTTTCTTAGTTGTAGACAAAGATAGTGATCCAGATCAAGGAAGGTACCGAATAGGTTTTGATCACTTCATACATATTTAAACCTTGAGAGACGCAAGTATAGTTAGTATCAAAGAATTTTTTTTTTATTACAATAAACTTTTTACGCAATGAACAAGGAGGCGATAAAACTTAACAGAATTTTAACTAAGAAAAGAAACATTGTAAAAAACAAATTGCGCCAGTTAAAAGATAATGAAGTCGTCCAAGTGGAATCAATCTTACCCATAACATCACGATTAGAAACTATTGCTAATAAACTGGATGGGGAAAGTGTGGTAAAGAAAGAAAAATTTAAAGAAGAACTGCCTCATAGCAGTGCAAAAAAAATTAAACCTAAATTGCTAGAAAGGAACGTTGACTATATTGATTCGCCGGTTATTGCTCAGCATATACCAAATATAAAAAATGATGCCATAGAGGAAGATGATGATGATGATGTTGAGAATGAATACGAAGCAGAAGTTAATCGAAATGCACAAGAAGCCCAGGAATATATACAAAGCTTTGCCGATTCACCTGGTATGACACATTATCTCGAACAGCTACATCCGCTACCTCGAGAATATATTTACAATATGTTTAAAGATGTTAAGAACGAATTTGATCATAAATATGGTATTAGGTTTAACACTGATTCAAATGGTCTTATGATAGGCAATTCGAATTTCGCATTGGATGATGAAAATGTTCTAATAAATGATTTGAAGTATAAAGGTACTCCTGGATTATACGAACTACTGTTTAAAAAATATCCTGCCGGGTACAGTCCGCAAGATCTAAAGTCGTACCTTGACATTGTGAAAAGAACAAATGCTAATAGAAGATATTATTCTGAAACAGAACAAATTCAGGGTAATACTTCATATAAGTACAAAAATATAAAATCTACATTAAACATACTTCCCCAAACACCCCGTAGACCTAGAACATTACCCTATAGAAAGCGTCTTGGAGACGGTATGACAATGGAAGTATCAAATAACGCTATAGATTATTTATATTGGAATGATCCCAATGAACGACTTTTTTTTAGTTTCATCTCAGACTGCTGGACACACAGGTCACGGCAACGAAATAAATTCGATCATTGAAGAATTGCGTGAGGCGAAAGTGATTAGATGATATAACAATTGACACATTTGGAAGGCACTTACATAACCGTAAAATAGATATAAGTGAACAGGAATATGAAAACAAAAGTGAAGGTTTTGAAACCTTGATTGAGTATAAGTTACATATGCTACATTACACGGCAGTAGCAACGTTTTACTCTAGTACATTCCTCGACGGTGACAAGACATTCCTTATTTTCAACATTAAACATAATTATGAATTTCCTTATTAGGAAGCAGTCATTGAGAATATTAAAGGATACCTGCAAGACATTGAAATTCTTATAAACGAAAAAAGTTATGTAATTGCACAGTTACAATGATTTTTGCTTAGACGTATGGATGTAATCAGCTTTCGTGACAGCGGTGCTATCATAAACAATACCACAATGTTTCTTGATTTTATATTAAAAGTTCCTTTCAAAGCAAGTGGAGCCCACGACATTCAAACATAGAAGTATTTATTAATTGTATTTAATAAATCCTGATTAGAAAAAAGTATTATGATAGTTGCTCGATCAAAAGTGAAAGAGGATATAGTAAATGAACTTCATAAACCAGCAAGAATAAATTTCAAGAGACGCAAAGTGATAGTAAAAGGTTTAAATGACCTTCTTCAGACCGATTTGATTGAAATGCTACCATATTCGCAAACAAACAAAGGATTTAAATACATTTTAGTAGTTATTGATTGTTTCTCCAAATACGTATGGGCTGTACCACTTAAAAGTAAAACGGGTATTGATGTTACTGCTGCAATGAAAACAATTTTAAATAAATTTAAAAATCCATCAAGAAATTTGCAGTCTGATTTTGGTAAAGAATATTATAACAAACACTTTCAATCCTTAATGCAGACATATGGCATAAACCATTATAGTGTTTTTTCTACAAAGAAAGCATGCATTGTGGAACGTGTAATTAGAACTTTAGAGGGAAAAATGTGGCACTTGTTTAACCTGAACGGTTCTTACAATTGGATAATAAATTTAAGCGATATTGTGAAACAATACAACAATACAGTTCACAATACTATCGAAGTCAAACCTGTAAAAGTTGATAAATCAAATGAAAAAACTATTCTTAAATCACCATTTACCCACATCAAACTTGCAACCAAAATACCAAAATATTCAATTAAAGACAGTGTGAGGATTAGTAAACACATGGAAGCATTTACGAAAGGTTACACACCAAACTGGTCAAATGAAATTTTTAAGATTAAAAAGGTAAACGTAACCAATCCGACAACATATATATTAGAAGATCAAGACGAGAAAGAAATCAAAGGTGCATTTTATGAAACGGAGTTGCAAAGGTTAAACATCCAGGAATTTACCTGGTAGAAAAGTCCTAAGAAAGAGTGGAAATAAAGTATTTGTAAAATGGTTAGGCTTCTCTAACGTACACAATAGCTGGATCGATAAAAATAATGTTTGCTAGAAGTTGTTATAATAATAGTTAATAAGGCTAACATTGTAAAATTATATTAAAATAAATAATACAGACAAAATCTTTCTATTGTTTTTTTTTATTATTATAAAGGAATTTTGTAAGGATAACATTGTAAAATTATATTAAAATAAATAATACAGACAAAATCTTTCTATTGTTTTTTTATTATTATCAAGCTATTCTTTTAATAAAAAGGTATTTTGTTTTGCGCATTGCAAATTATTATTGCTGTGTCTACAACAATGGATGTTTTATTTTAAATGATTGTTGATTTTTAACTCCGATAGCTTAGGACAACCTAGTGCAAGCATATCAGTTACAAAGTTTTGCATTATATATGTTTCAATCAATTTCTTCTTTTCTAGACCCTTCACAAATACTTCTTCACCAGGTCGGATAATTTGCTTCAAATAAAGCGCTATATATGATGACACCATTCCAGCCGTTGAAGATTCATCCCAAGAAAGACCATGAATATTCCTTGTCACCCAGTCGTTATGTTTTATATGATCTTGGCTCAAACAACTAGACTGCATTGACAGTTTAAAAATTTGATGCCAAACATCACCTAACAACAAGTCCAAAACCGCAATTTCTTTGCACACAAACTCGTTTTTCTTGTATTTAAATCCCTGAATATCAATTATATACATGTTTGTATATGTAGGTATGTAAATATATGCAGTAAACTTCGACTAATTAATTTAATATTAGGAGCAATCTCCTTATATAGCAGATTACCACCATGTGCGTACTTTGCCAACCCACTTTTCAACCTATCACAAGAGTGAACTCATTTTGAATTGAAACCGGCCCATGTGTATTTGCAGCCTCTAAACATAAATCGAAATCCACTTTAATTAAAACACAATTGACTTGAATGCGATATTTTGCATCTGTCATACTGTCTCGCTAGAAAACCAAATTCAAAACATCTACACACATTTTCTCTGCACTTACATTTTTCAACATACGTGTGTTTTGAAATATGTTCCATTGAAAGTAATATAAAGCCGATCCTAATTCAAAACGTGCCCACAAGTATTTTACATTTGAAAAGAATTCAGGTTTTCACATTTTACATTAAAAGTATATAACGCCGATCCTAATTCAAAACGGTGCACGTATAACTTCTCGCTAGAAAACCCAATTCAAAACAGCTACACACATTCTTCTCTGCACTTACATTTTTCAACATACGTGTGTTTCATTGAAATTAATATAAAGCCGATCCTAATTCAAAACGTGCCCACAAGTATTTTACATTTGAAAGTATATAAGAATTCATGTTTTCACATTTTACATTAAAAATATATAACGCCGATCCTAATTCAAAACGGTGCACGTGTAACTTCTCGCTAGAAAACCGAATTCAAAACAGCTACACACATTTTTTCTCTGCACTTACATTTTTCAACATACGTGTGTTTTGAAATATGTTTCATTGAAAGTAATATAAAGCCGATCCTAATTCAAAACGTGCCCACAAGTATTTTACATTGAAAGTATACAAGAATTCATGTTTTCACAACTATTTTACATTGAAATGTTTTCACAACTATTTTACATTGAAATTATATAGGGCCGATCCTAATTCAAAACGGTGCACGTGTATTTTACATATGGAAAATACGTCTGAACACGTTTTGAATTACGACCGGCCCTACCCCACTACTTATAAATACCCAAGAGAAGATATTAAAGCTCTCTTTCCTTTCATCGAGTTTTGAATACGGGTTCAGACCTACATAATAGTCAAAGCTTTCGATGAGAATTAGTGTGTGTTCAGTAATGTTACATTAAACATCTTATTTGAAAGTATAAAACTTGTAGTAGCGGACCGGAAGTTAGTAAAGTGACTGCACAAGTTAGTGCTTATTTAAATAAAAGGTACCGTTACTACGGCTAAGTTATTATATGGATGGATGATTTCGGGGTCAGCAGAACTGAGAAAAATTTGTATGCGTAATATCTGGAATGAAATGTTACTGTTGAGACAAAGCTAGTATCTTGGGAGAAGTACAGTTATTGTATGGTGGGGGTCGGTGGATCCCGGAATCAGCGTAGTAGATGGACACAACGACGAGGGGTTTCTGATAGCCATCTCCAGCGAGGGCGAAGAGTGAAGGTGTCTCCAGGTAATAAATTTGAAATTTATGTTTTTATATAAACATTTGTGGATATTTTGTGTTGTGTAGTTGACTTATTGGTGGCGTATTTATTGTATTTTAAAACATGTTTAAAAAGGTACATGTGCAGGACAATTTAATAATTTTGAGTATTGAAAAAGGGGGTATAAAGGATATATAAAAATTTATTCAGACTATAAATTGTGGTTGTAAGGAGTAAACGGGTCTGTAAATTTGTTTTCAAAAATGCAAGGTTTAAAAAGCATTTATAAACAAAACTGGGTTATAATGAGCTCACAATTCACCAGTTTAAAGTCAAATTAGGGTTACATGTGGGGCCCATCTACTCATATCTACTCTAATATGTTAAAATCATTTAAAAATCAAGGACCTTAAAATATTCAATAAATTGAGCTGGTATAATTGTACCAAACCGTTTGTACGCATGTGTAAATATTTTATCTGTTAATATGTGTAAATAAAAGGTTGGTATGGTTGTTGTATCATTTTGGTAATTTCATTTGATGGTGTGTGAGTGTGAGAGAGCTATGTACGTAAAAATAGGTATTCTAAAAGAGGCCTATTGCTGAGCTAGTCAGGTGAGCACAGAAATTTGAAGGAGTCCAGAATAAAGAGTAAGAAATTTTTTTATTTTTTTTGAATTTTTCATGTGGAGTCCAGGTGAGGCACGAAGTTTACTTACCTACTACGGCACTTTTATGGCGCACGTGGGACCTCGAGTTCCAAGTAAAATTTGAGAAATTTATTCCAAGAAACTGGCGAGCTGAGAGAGAGAGAGTGTGTCTGTAGTATAAATTGGTAAATATTTTTGAGCGTGTGGGAGTAATTTAAACGTATGCAGAGAAAGGAGTGGTCAAGAACCCAATCGTTGAAATTGGAAGTGACGATAGTGCGTTATTTGAGAAATCAAGAAAAATGGAGGAAGCCGGAGGAAGTAGGAATCAGTCGAGGACGGAATCAGGAGACCAAGGAAATGAGATGATCATCAGAATGTTTGAGAAGATGAGTGCGGGATCGAACAGAAAATTAGAGCAGAATGCAGAAACTTTAAGTAAAAAGATAGACAGATCTACCCAAGAATTTAATGAATTTAAAAATAGCTTGACGATAAAAATGGGGGAACTAGAAAATAGGGTGGATAAAAATGAGCGTAATATTTGAGGTTTGAGTCAGGAAATGGGACAATCACGGACGGAGGTGAGAATCTTCTGTGAAGATGAAACTAATGTTAAGATGACTGAGGTGACAGACTCATGTAAGGATCAGTTAGGTAGGATTGAGAGAGAAGTGGAATAAAACAAAATGTGTCGACTTTGATGGGGGATGGTACTAGATTTGTAGCAGGGAATATGTCATTGGACCAACACATGAAATTTTATGGGGATAGTAGGATGAATCCTCAAATTTTTATTAATAACATTAGAGGTTTGGTTGGTAATTTGTTTGATGAACAGGCAAAGCTAAACATTGTAAAAGCGTTGCTGAAAGACCATGCTGAAGCCTGGTATAACTTGATAGGACAGAAAATAGAGACATATGGTGACTTTGAGGACAGACTTTTAAAGCACTACTGGAGTGACCATTGACAGGACCAAGTACGTGACGATTTGATAATGGGCAAATTTAAAGGGGAATTTGCAGGAAGTAGGGAGCAATATGCTATACAAAAGTATAGCTTAGCTAAACAGTTGAATCCACCATTGACGGACCGACAAATCATAAAATACCTTTCACGACACTTTGAGGTTGAGGTTAGGCAACATGTGGTGTTGCAAAATATTGTAGAGAGAGAGAGATGTTCTTGGAGTACCTGCAAAGGTATGACGATGTGAGCAGTGGACAACCTCGGGAACCAAGAGAACGACAGGTTAACATGGTTAGGTTCGACAACAGAAGGGACAGCTATACAAGACGGGGGACTAATTTCCAATATAACCGACAGCACTGGGAACCTAGAAGGACTTCTTTTAGGAGTAACAGTGTAGGTAGGGGACCTGCACCAAGACCGGGGGTAACGAGACAGAACAGTTCGCCAGACATAAGTGGGACATCGACGACGCATAACCGAGAAAATGACAACACAAACAGTGCAGAGACGCCGTGCTGAGGTGGTAGCAAGACCTGGACCAAGTAGGGAGATCACACCTGGGCAGGATTTTTAGACGAGGACATACCACTAGACATCACTGTGTACAAATATGAACACCCGAAGGAATTTTAAAAATAGAGGATAAAGTTGAGCCAGAAATAAGAGAAAATTTTTGTTTGCCTATAATTGATGTTAAAATTTTTGAGAAAATTTTTTGGAGCGTTGTTGGATTCAGGAGCTGAGACGAGTTTAGTATCGGAGGAATTCGTCATTGAAATAAAAGCAAAAGTGTGTGACAGAATTATGCCAATAAAAAGAAGTCACCTGGTTGCGCCGAATAAAAAGCGATTTGTTGTTGTGAATAGTGTAGTTATTTAAAAAGTAGAGTTAGGTTCAGTAAGCGGTGAGCAGGAATTTATAATTGTACCTGGATTAAAGTTTAAAGGGATATTAGGGGTCGATTGTATGGTTAGGAGTAATAATAGATATGGAGAAGAAAGTAGTGAGGATTGGGGATAGGATATTACCCTGGAAGGCAAGTTATGAGGTCACAGAGGATGACATGGGGATATGTATTAATATTATAGAAGTAGATGAGGAAGATATGAAAAAGATCGACACAGTTGAATATAATGAGGAAAAGTTAGAAGAGGTACAATTGGTAGTGAACAAAGAGTCTGAAAAGTAGAGGTAGAGTCAAGCGCAGCATTATTAGTGAATAAAGAGTCTAAATTAATAGGAGTACGTTGTGGACACGTTTTGAAGTCAGACCGGCCTTATATTACTTTCAATGGAACATACATGTGTGATTTCAAAACGTGTCCAGGCGTATGTTACGTTGAAAAAATGTAAGTACGTGCAGAAAAAATGTGGAGCTGTTTTGAATTCAGTTCTCTAGCGAGAAGTTATAAAGTAGGTCAGATGCAAAATATCGCATCAACGTCAATTGTATTTAATTAAAGTGGATTCTGATTTATGTTTTTTACTTTTGTTTAGAGGCTGCAAATACACATAGGCCGGTTTGACTTCAAAACGTGTCCACGCGTATGCTACATTGAAAAAAATGTAGGTGCATGTAAAAAATGTGGAGCTGTTTTGAATTCGCAATAGATGTTCTTTAGCGAGAAGTTATAAAGTAGGTCAGATTCAAAATATAACACACATATGTTACATTAAAAAAATGTAGGTGAGTGCAGAAAAAATGTGGAGCTGTTTTGAATTCGGTTCTCTAGCGAGAAGTTATAAAGTAGGTCAGATGGATCACTCTGCAAATATACATAGGCCGGTCTGACTTCAAAACGTGTCCACACGTACGCTACGTTGAAAAAATGTACGTGCATGCAAAAAATGTGGAGCTGTTTTGAATTCTAGCGAGAAGTTATAAAGTAGGTCAGATTCAAAATAACACACACGTATGCTACATTGAAAAAATGTAGGTGCGTGCAGAAAAAATGTGGAGTTGTTTTGAATTTGGCACTTTAGCAAAAAGTTATAAAGTAGGTCAGATGGGTCATTCTGCAAATACACATAGGTCGGTCTTACTTCAAAACGTGTCTACACGTATGCTACGTTGAAAAAATGTAAGTCCGTGCAGAAAAAATGTGGAGCTGTTTTGAATTCGTATTAGATGTTCTCTAGCAAGAAGTTATAAAGGAGGTCAGATGCAAAATATCGCATCTAAGTCAATTGTATTTAATTAGAGTGGATTCTGATTTGTTTTTTACTTTTGTTTAGAGGCTGCAAATACAAATAGGCCGGTTTGACTTCAAAACGTGTCCACAAGTATGCTACGTTGAAAAATGTAGGTGCATGCAAAAAAAATGTAGAGCTGTTTTGAATTCGGTTCTTTAGCGAGAAGTCATAAAGTAGGTCAGATAGGTCACTCGTCAAATACACATAGTCCGGTCTGACTTCAAAACGTGTCCACACGTATGCTACGTTGAAAAAATATAAGTACGTGCAGAAAAAATGTGGAGCTGTTTTGAATTCAGTTCTCTAGCGAGAAGTTATAAAGTAGGTCAGATGCAAAATACATACGGTCATTCAAAACGTGTCCACATGTAGCTATTTGAATTAAAGTGGATTCTGATTTAAATGTTTTTACTGTTTGAATTTAGAGGCTGCAAAGTTAACATAGGCCGGTTTGACTTCAAAACGTCACACGCGTATGCTACATTGAAAAAAATGTAGGTGCATGAAAAAATGTGGAGCTGTTTTGAATTCTAGATGTTCTTTAGCGAGAAGTTATAAAGTAGGTCAGATTCAAAATATACACACACAGTATGTTACATTGAAAAAATGTAGGTGAGTGCAGAAAAATGTGGAGCTGTTTTGAATTCGGTTCTCTAGCGAGAAGTTATAAAGTAGGTCAGATGGATCACTCTGCAAAATTACATAGGCCGGTCTGACTTCAAAACGTGTCCACACGATGCTACGTTGAAAAAATGTAATGTGCATGCTGTTTTGAAAAATGTCTAGCGAGCTGTTATAAGGTCAGATCAAATTCATAGTCGAAGTATTTAATTAAAGTGAGGTTCTAGAGTCTCAAAACATAGCCGGTTTGACTTCACTGCACACGTATGCTACATTGAAAAATGTAGGTGCGTGCAGAAAAAATGTGGAGTTGTTTTGAATTTGGATCTTTAGCAGAAAGTTCATAAAGTAGGTCAGATGGGTCATTCTGCAAATACACATAGGTCGGTCTTACTTCAAAACGTGTCTACACGTATGCTACGTTGAAAAAATGTAAGTCCGTGCAGAAAAAATGTGGAGCTGTTTTGAATTCGGTTCTTTAGCGAGAAGTCATAAAGTAGGTCAGATAGGTCACTCATCAAATACACATAGTCCGGTCTGACTTCAAAACGTGTCCACATGTATGCTACATTGAACAAAATGTAGGTGCATGTAAAAAATGTGGAGCGGTTTTGCATTCGTATTAGATGTTCTCTAGCGAGAAGTTATAAAAGTAGGTCAGATGCAAAATATCGCATCTAAGTCAATTATATTTAATTAAAGTGGATTCTGATTTATGTTTTTTACTTATGTTTAGAGGCTGCAAATACACATAGGCCGGTTTGACTACAAAACGTGTCCACACGTATGCTACATTGAGAAAATGCAGGTGCGTGCAGAAAAAATGTGGAGCTGTTTTGAATTCGGTTCTCTAGCGAGAAGTCATAAAGTAGGTCAGATGGGTCACTCTGCAAATACACATAGTCCGGTCTGACTTCAAAACGTGTCCACACGTATGCTACGTTGAAAAAATGTAAGTACGTGCAGAAAAAATGTGGAGCTGTTTTGAATTCGTATTAGATGTTCTCTAGCGAGAAGTTATAAAGTAGATCAGATGCAAAATATCGCATCTAAGTCAATTGTATTTAATTAAAGTGGATTCTGATTTATGTTTTTTACTTTTGTTTAGAGGCTGCAAATACACATAGGCCGGTTTGACTTCAAAACGTGTCCACACGTATGCTACATTGAGAAAATGTAGGTGCGTGCAGAAAAAATGTGGAGCTGTTTTGAATTCTAGCGAGAAGTTATAAAGTAGGTCACTTGCAAAATATGCCAAGGCCAGTTTGAATTCAAAGTGCGACCACTCTGCAGATACACATAGACCGGTTTCAATTTAAAATGTGTTCACTCTCGTGATAGGTTGAAAAGTAGGTTAGCAAAGTACGCAGATGGTGGTAATCTGCTAAATAAGGAGATTGCTCCTAATATTAATTTAATTAGTCGAAGTTTACTCCATATTTACATACCTACATATACAAACATGTATATAATTGATATTCAGGGATTTAAATACAAGAAAAACGAGTTTGTGTGCAAAGAAATTGCGGTTTTGGACTTGTTGTTAGGTGATGTTTGGCATCAAATTTTTAAACTGTCAATGCAGTCTAGTTGTTTGAGCCAAGATCATATAAAACATATATAGTGCTTTATTTGAAGCAAATTATCAGACCCGGTGAAGAAGTATGTGTGAAGGGTCTAGAAAAGAAGAATTGGATGGAAACCTATCTAATGCAAAACGTTGTAACTGATATGCTTGCACTAGGTTGTCCTAAGCTATCGGAGTTAAAAATCAACAATCGTTTACTATGTAACATCCATTGTTATAGACAGCAATAACAGTCTGCAATGTGCAAAACAAAATACCCTGTTAGTAAAAGAATGGTTTAATAATAATAAAAAACAATAGAAAGATAGGATTTGTATTATTTATTTTAATTTAATTTTACAATTTTAGCCGTATTAACTATTATTATTACTTCTAGCAAACTTCTAGCAAAAATTATTTTTATCAAACTAGCTATTGTGTACGTTAGAGAAGTCTAACCATTTTGCAAAGATTTTATTTCCACTCTTTCTTAGGACTTTTTCTATCAGGTAAATTCCTGTACGTTTAACCTATTGCAACTCCATTTCTAACATGCACCTAGATTTCTATTTCGTCTTGATCTTCTAATATATATGTTGTCGGATTGGTTACGTTTACCTTTAATCTTAAAAATTTCATTTGACCAGTTTGGTGTAATCTTTCGTAAATGCTTCCTGTGTTTACTAATCCTGCACACTTGATCTTTAATTAAATTATTTTCGGATTGCAAGTTTGATGCGGGTAAATTTAATCTTAAGAATTTCAGTTTGACCAGTTTGGATTTATCAACTTTGTACAGGTTTGACTCCTGATAGTTTACTAATGCACACTGTATTTAATTAAATTATTTGTTTCACAAGTTTGATGCGGTTAAATGATGATTTAAGAATAGTCTACATTGTATATCAACTGTTACAGGTTAAACTCCAAGCTGCACTATTGTTGTCACTGTTTCACAAGTTCTAATTCCATGTTCCACAATGCATGCTTCCTTTGTAGAAAGAACGCTATAATGGTTTATGTCGTATGTCTGCATTAAGGATTGAAAGTGTTTGTTATAATATTCTTTACCAAAATCAGACTGCAAATTTTTTGCCGGATTTTTAAATTTATTTAAAATTGTTTTCATTGCATCGGTAACATCAATACCCTTTTTACTTTTAAGTGGTATAGCCCATACGTATTTGGAGAAACAATCAATAACTACTAAAATGTATTTAAATCCTTTGTTTGTTTGCGAATATGGTAACATTTCAATCAAATCGGTCTGAAGAAGGTCATTTAAACCTTTTACTATCACTTTGCGCCTCTCGAAATTTATTCTTGCTGGTTTATGAATTTCGTTTACTATATCCCTTTTCACTTTTGAGTGAGCAACTATCATAATACTTTTTTTCTAATCAGGATTTATTAAATACTATTAATAAATACTTCTACGTTTGAATGTCGAGGGCTCCACATGCTTTGAAAAGAACTTTTAATATAAAATAAAGAAACAGTGTGGTATTGTTTATGCTAGCACCGCTGTCACAAAAGCTGATTACATCCATACGTCTAAGCAAAAATGCTTGTAACTGTGCAATTACATAACTTTTTCGTTTATAAGAATTTCAATGTCTTGCAGGTATCCTTTAATATTCTCAATGACTCCTTCCTCATAAGGAAATTCATAATTATGCTTATTGTTGAAAATAAGAAATGTCTTTCAGCCATCGAGGAATGTACTAGAGTAATACGTTGCTACTACCATGTAATGTAGCATATGTAACTTGTACTCAATCTAGGTTTCAAAACCTTCGTTTTTTTTCATATTCCTGTTCACTTAGATCTATTTCAAGGTTATTTAAGTGCCTTCCAAATATGTCAATTGTCATCTAATCACTTTTGCCTCATGCAATTCTTCAATGATCGAATTTATTTCGTTGCCGTGACCTGTGTGTCCAGCAGTCTGAGATGAAACAAAAAGCCGTAATCTATCAACAAGTTCATTGAGATCATTCCAATATAAATAATCTATGGCGTTATTTGATACTTCCATTGTCATACCGTCTCCAAAACGCTTTCTATTGGGTAATGTTCTAGGTCTACGAGGTGTTAGGGGAAATATGCTCAATGCAGATATTATTTTTTTGTATTTATATGAACCATTACCCTGAATTTGTTCTGTTTCAGAATAATATCTTCTATTAGCATTTGTTCTTTTCACTATATCAAGGTATGGCTTTAGATCTTGCGGTCTGTATCCAACAGGATATTTTTTAAACAGTAGTTCCTATAATCTAGGAGTACCTTTACATTTCAAATCATTTATTAGTACATTTTCATCATCCAACGCGAATTTCGAATTGCCTATCATAAGACCATTAGAATCAGGGTTATACCTAACACTATATTTATAATCAAATTTGTTCTTAACATCTTTAAACATATTGTAAACATATTCTCGAGGTAGCGGATGTAGCTGTTCGAGATAATGTGTCATACCAGATGAATCGACAAAGCTTTGTATATATTCCTGGGCTTCTTGAGCATTTCGATTAACTTCTGTTTCATATTCATTATCATCATCATCATCATCATCTTCATCTATGGCATTATTTGTATTCGGTATATGCTGAGTAATAACCGGTGAATCAATATGTCAACGTTCCTTTCTAGCAATTTAGGTTTAATTTTTTTTTACTCTGTAATGAGGCAGTTCTTCTTAAAATTTTTCTTTCTTTACCACACTTTCCCCTTCCAGATTATTAGCAATAGTTTCTAATCGCGATGTTATGGGTAACATTGATTCCGCTTGGACAACTTCACTATCTTTTAACTGGCGTAGTTTGTTTTTTACAATGTTTCTTTTCTTAATTAAAATTGTTTTAAGTTTTATCGCCTCCCTGTTCATAGCGTAAAAAGTTTATTAAAATAAAAAATTATTGTACACTAACGATACTTGCGTCTCTCAAGGTTTAAATATGTATGAAGTGATTAAAACCCATTCGGTACTTTCATTGACCTGGATCACTATCCTTGTCTACAACTAAGTAACCGTATTTGTCTTTCCAACAAGCACCACATATTTCACGGAATTTATCATACTTCGTGTCAGTATTGATGTGATCGTCATATATGTGTTTTAAGTGTAAATTGTCTTGTTTAAATCAAACTAAAAGATTAGCATTATCACATAGTAAGTGCTTAGGTATACGAATATAACTTTGACAAAGACAAAAAAAACTGTCTAAGGAACGCAACTTGATTTTACCGAATCGAGCACTAAGCAATGTAGTATTAATAGAGTCTGTTAAGCAATTAGAAGTACCATATTTCCGTGGAGTGTTTATGAGAAACAATCTTCCAACGAAAGTTAATTTAAAAGAATATGGTATAATTAATTTAGATGGAATAGAAGGTTTAGGGACGCATTGGACCTTTTATAAAAAGTACGGTAGTAGCGCTATTTACTATGACAGCTACGGAAACCTGTGACCGCCAACAGAGTTGATAAGTTATTAGAATAGTGGGGGTAAATGTAAAATTCTTTATAACATTAACCAAGAAGAATCGTACGGTACTGTGTTTTGCGGATATTTATTCTTACAGTTTCTAAGCAGTACATAGAACTGCGTATGAAGTTGTCATGTCGTACACTTTTACTCTAATGGGAAACACTTCAGTTTTAACAAGCAACTTTAATCCGTTTATAAACTTGAATAATGATTCGGAGTACGTATTAGGATTAACAAATTTTGAGTCTTATAACACAATTCCAAACGTTGAAAAAGGAATAAATAAATTTTATTATGGACCTAACGGAGAATTCATAGAAATACATAAAAGTACTTATGAGATTACGGAAATTAGTAAATATCTTCAAAAAGTTTTAGGCGATAAAAGGTGGCGTGGTCGTATGGAACAATCACGAAGCGCTAGAAAGACGCCAGTGTATATAGAAATTACAGCCGACAATAATACCCTTAAATGTAGTATTAAATGTAGTGAAGATGTGGATTTTACCAAAAAGGATTCAATTGGTTCTCTTCTCGGTTTCAATCCACGAAAATTGCTAGCATATGCCACGCATCAAGCAGACTACTCGATCAACATTTGTAAACTGGATGCAGTTTTAATCGACTGTAATATTGCAAGTGGATCCTATTTAAATAGTAAACCAGCGCATTTAATACATGAATTTTTTCCTCAAGTACCTGCAGGTTATAAAATTGTCGAGTGCCCACCTACGATTATATATCTACCAATCAGGTCACGAATAATAAATGAAATAATAGTTAAAGTGTTGGATCAAGATGGAAACTTAGCTAATTTCTGAGGAGAACTGCTCACTGTAAGGTTGCACTTAAAAAAAATCTGCAATAGCAATGGGTATTAAGTATAATGCACGCAACATGTCAAGAATTGCTATAAATGCTGGAAATTTCAAAGCAATCGATACTCGATTGATTGCTTCAAGATTGCTTCGACAATGCAATTGTTAATATTGAAAAACATACTCATCAGCCTTATGCTAACACATCTTTAAACAATAATGATGAAATTCGAATCCCTATACAACAACAAGATGTTTACACCTTACCATCGAAGAGTATGCTGTACATAGAAGGCAAATTAATTAAAACAGATGAAACGCCGTCTCAGACAGCAAAGTTTGTAAGTAATGGGGTTTTGTTGCTTTTTGATGAAATTAGATATGATATTGGTGGTATCATTGTAGATCGTGTTCGGAATCCTGGATTAACGTCTATAATGAAGGGATATGTTTCATATAATAGCAATCAAAGTAAACATTTACAAAACGCTGGGTGGTTTCCTATGGATGATTCGCAAATAGTTGATGCCAATGGGAATTTTAATATTGCAATAAACCTTTCAATGGTTCTCGGATTATGCGAAGATTTTTAAAAAATTATTTTAAACCTCCGCCATGAGTTAGTTTTACTACGTTCTAGTTTTGATACTAATGCTATAATTAATCCTACACCTGATGAAGAAATAAAAGTTGTTTTAAACAAAGTTTTATGGAAAATGCCGCATGTAGCCGTTGATGATGCTCAACGAATTAATTTAATAGAATGCGTTGCACAAAATCAGTATTTGCATATTCCGTTTAGAGGATGGGAGTTGCATTGCAACCCTACCCTTTTTCAGGCGTTATAAAAAGGATAGGCGCACGACAGAGCATAAAAAAAATTTACACTCTGGCGCAGCTAGCATCGACCGTTGAGGTTGCGGAGGCTGCAAGAGACTTAAAATCTCGAAGGGGAGAAAATTTGTGAATTAATGACTGTAAAATAAACAACTGTGAGAAACTATGACAAGTTATATAGTGTATTTATTAAATTTTATAGAAATAAAGTTTTGAACAAAAACATCATAAATGTTCTATGAAGTCTTATAAAATAAATAGATCAGTAAAGATTATGATACTCGTTTTTATGCAACTAGTAAATGTAGCTATATAAGTTTAAGAGAGTTTTTAAATATGTGAACGTAACATATAAAAAGTCGATAAAATATTTAACGTGAACTAAACGTTCAAAAATACTAAGAAAAGTATCTTGTGCTTTTAAATGCGTAACAAAATTAATAAACGTACTTGACTACCATAGGTTTCATGAAACATGTGGCTTACATTTGGACAGTATGCGTCCAGTCAGACTGTATATAATAAGAAATAATATTTGTAAATACTAGATAAATTATCAGTAAAATTAATATGTTTTACAAGTGTAAGATAAAGAGAAAATTTAATATTGTATAAATCAGTTCATTTAATTTTGAGTAGATAAATAATATTTTAATTTGTCATACCTGACATGTTGCATTGAATAACATATTTTGTTACCCTGAAATTCTTTGAACGGAACATCTGTAGAAATCCAAATCAAATGTGTAGAAACTGCAGTAGTCCCAAGTAAAACATCAAAAACAAGTGATGAGGTAGAATTCGCTAGCATTCAAACAAGTTGAAAAATATCCTGTGTTTAACTTCATAGATCCATATTAAACCAAATTTTAAGAGAATAATAAACAAAACTAAAATTGTATGTTGAGATAGCGTAATTTAAAATATAACGGTATTGTTATCTTATTGTAAAGCAACAGCAAAATAAGTCTGCATCATTACGGAACGGTAAGATAAATAGTAGAAAGACATTGGGGTAGAGAACGACCCTGAAATATAATACGTGAATTAACACGCTAAACCAAGTGAAAAGGAATTTAAAATACATCTGTTAAATCCTTACCATCGGAAAAGTAATCCGGTGGGATTTGTAATTGATGAAGAAAAGGAAACGCTAGGCAAGATATCTGTAATAATATTTAAATGATTACACATTTATTATTTAACAAAAGAATACATACATGATACGACCTCACTGTCAATTCTTATCAACAGGAATTCAAAATGACCTGTTGTACACAAAATCAAGACAAGAAATGATGCTTTATCAGAAAGTTTTGACAGGCAACCAACTGTCTCAAATATCTGAGCGGGATATTTAAAATTGTAAGGAAAGAAAACTACAGAGCACTTTGCAAAGTAAAAATGTGAAAATAAATACTAAGAATACTGGATTGTAGGCAACTTTACAAACAAGTATGAATATTTGAAAACAAACACGGTACTTTATGAAGTACTATAACCTTTATATATTCTGAGATTATAATAAATCTATTAAAAGTAAAAGTGTATATCAAGGTTCAATGGACTTTTTAAAGTAAAATCTGAGGTTTAAGGGGAGATATAAATCAAGCTGAAACATGGCATTTACCATAGGTAAAATGACATGTTACAGCATGAATATCAACTTCTACAAGAAACGCAACGTCATACATGGAACATTAAAACAACAACACAATTAGAAAAACCAAGATTTGTGATTGTTGGTTTCCAAACCAACCAAAAAAATAGATACATGAGCAACTAGTCGTTTTGATCATTGCTATTTAACCAACATGAAACTCTGTTTAAATTCAGAAATTTTCCTGTACGGTAACTTAAATTTGAAGTTCGAGAATAAACAGACTGCGTTGTTATAAGAGATGTATGCCCAATTTCAATAATCATACTACGAAAAGAAAAATGAATCACTTTTTAATCCTGAAGATTTACGAAGTATTGCGCCATTAGTAGTCATAGATTGTTCTAGACAAAACGAAGCGTTAAAATCTGGTACTGTCAATATTTGATTAGAATTTGAAACTAGCAGAAACGTTTTGTCAAATACATCTTGTCATTGCCTTATACTTCATGATAAGATAGTCAAATACAATCCGCTCTCAAACAGCATAAGAATATTATAATTACTTTATTACTGTACCTTTGCAAATTATGAAAAAGAAAAAACAATAAATCATTTAGCAATCACAGTCTATTTATTACTTTACATGTTTTTTACAATATCAACATATGTTTAGGCGCCAAAGATAAGTCACTGTGAATTTCATGTAAAGATACTGGGTAGTGTAAATCGCATTCAAAAATATATCCTACGTCAGAATTATCGGGAATTTTAAGTATGTCTAAACGTACTATATCTGGACTGGTGCCATCTAAAAATTCAAATTCTCCATATGGAAGATATTCAGACATTGCATCCCCATATAAATTACTATTAACATCAAAATACATTAAATATTTAGAATCGAAATTCGGATCATAATCTGCATTCATATATTTGTTATTTGCTTTGGTATATCTATTCGAACATTGAGGAACGCCACCACAAATTCCCCGTTCTAAAAACATTATATTTTCAATATCAGTAACCAACTCGAGTTTTTAACGTTCGGCGTTTTTAACATTGCGTCTAGAGCTAAACCAGAAGCCGTAAAGTAGTGAAGTGAAGTGAATTTTCACTTAAACAAAATGGGAGTATTTTAGTATTATCTATGCAATATAGGTTAATCGCGAGATTGTTGAGCTTCTCCATTTTTTTATGTCTTTTAATGCAATTGGAAGCTGAATGGAATTGTAGCATAATACTGAATCAAAATATAGCTATAAAGTCCGGAACCGGAACAAACGTTGAACCCCCTCCTTTAAGTGGATCATTATTGTTTATATTTACCTTCAAGTGTAACACTTCACTGTTAACTTTAAAATATCACTACTAACTTTGATCACTAGCTAAATTACTTAATAATTAATATCTGTAGAGATTTATAGACTATTTATACATAAATACGTTCTGACGTAAGCAAAACAACTGTAAAAGATTTTATTCTTATGTATACAAAAAGTGTATACAAAATGTTATAAAACATGATTGACAAGCAAGTTTTAATTGCAATAGCATTTATTCCTATGCAATTAAAATAATTGCATAGCGAATTGCCTTTGGAAGCAGTTGTTAAAATCATCTTTATTTACGTTTTGATTCATGACCTAAGGTAAATAAAGACGATTTTCAACCAAGAGTGGTTTAATTCCGAAAGAAGGTTAAGAAGAAAAAGTAGTAACGAATTTATAATTTCCAACCGTGAGCACTTACAAATCTAGTTCTATATATAAGCAAAGTATCTAATTACGTTTATTCTTCACAGTAGCGTCGACACGACCTTGTACCTTTCATTTATGCTCTTGTTTACAAAAAATATGCAATTTTACATAAAGCAATTGCGAAATCTTGCAGTACTATTTTTTTGCTAACATACCGTTTCTTATTTAATGAAAATGTATTTTATGGTTAGCTATAAAATTAGACATTTGCAATTTTTTCAAAAAATAAAGCAAATTCGAAATCTTGCTGACAATGAACCAAATTCGTTATTTTGCTGAGAGCACCATTATTTTTGCTTACATACTGTTTTTTATTCATTAGAATAAATTGCATAGCTGAATATATAAAATTTTCATTTGCAATTTTTTCCAGAAAACGAGGCAAATTTGTAATCTTTTCTAACAAACCCTTTTCTTATTTAACAAATAAGTAACTTATCATTGACCAAAAATAGTAGCAGTACCAACGATAGAGTGATAGTTCTAGAACAATTTATGTTTCATTCTAACGAAGACTCTATTAAAGAAGTTTTTGGATCTTCATCTCAACTTGACACTGCTGCTAGTTTTTGATAGTGACGTAATAGATATATCACGGTAAGTGCTTTTCACATTTATACATGTTCTTTAATCTTGATAGATTTCAGCGTTTTAGGTGCAATGAAAGTCTGAGTCTGCCGCTCCTGTTGTTCCACCGCAACCAGTTCCTCTACTCAAATTAGATGTACCAATGATCAATGATATAGTAAAGCAGAACCATACACGTACATTAGAATATATTTATATTTAAGCAAGCACTACTAATTTTTAAATACATTAGATTCGGATAAAAAAACCATTCTGGAAATTCTGAGGCTATCATTGGATCGTTGACACATTCTGATCCTCTCAGAAACATCAGGTAGTATACAAAAGAAAAGGGGAACCTACAATAATCTGCTCTGCTATGCTCACAGATCTGGCAAAAACATGTTGGCTATGAAAAAGTTATGTCCTGGACCTGATATGACTGTTTGCTGTGAGGATGACAAATCCTATGAAGAGGACACAGTAGAGTCGCTTAATGCATTTAAAAAGCGTGGAGAGGAGCTACTGCGTCATCTAGATTTGGAGCTAGAAATAATAAAGCAAAAAAGAGAAGAACTGGCTGCAAGGCAGCAACAGATACTTCAAGAACAAGAGTTAATAAATACTTTTTCATTTATAAATAGTTAGATTTTAAGTTGTGAAAAATATTTAGTGTGATTCTTTTTTAACTGTAAATAGTTAGATAATAATATTCCACAATTTGTAAATAAAAGTATTTTATAAAAGTTTCTCTTTTTAAACAAGATTTCCTCAAAACAAGGTAGTAACCTCAAAGTAAAACATAAATCAGAATCCACTTTAATTAAATACAGCATTCTTTATATAATTGACTTAGATGTATTATATATAATTAAATAAACAGTAAAGAACAAGATGTATATTGTTATAATAAACTAATTTTTTAGAATAGTGACATATTATTCTGAAAATTCTATGTTGACAGTTAACCAATCGATCCCTTACTAGTTATGTATATGTGTTTGTTCGAGCCAATACGTTCACTTAATTGTTTCACTCCATGTGCTTAAAGGTATTCAAAATATCTCAATGGCAATATACGTTTGAACTCTTCTATTTCCACTAATACTCTTTCTCCATATTTTTTATCGACAGTTTTGACTTTCAAAACTTCAAATCTTAAGAACGAATTTGATTATAAATATGGTGTTAGGTATAACCCTGATTCAAATGGTCTTATGATAGACAATTCGAATTTCGCGTTGGATGATGAAAATGTACTAATAAATGATTTGAGATATAAAAGTACTCCTGGATTATACGAACTACTGTTTAAAAAATATCCTGTCGGGTACAGACCACAAGATCTAAAGTCATACCTTGATATTGTGAAAAGGACAAATGCTGATAGAAGATATTATTCTGAAACAGAACAAATTCAGGGTAATGGTTCATATAAATACAAAAAAATAATATCTGCATTGGGCATACTTCCCCAAACACCTCGTAGACCAAGAAATTTACCCCATGGAAAGCGTCTTGGAGACGGTATGACAATGGAAGTATCAAATAACGCCATAGATTATTTATATTGGAATGATCCCAATGAACTTGTTGATAGATTACGGCTTTTAGTTTCATCTCAGACTGCTGGACACACAGGTCACGGCAACGAAATAAATTCGATCATTGAAGAATTGCGTGAGGCAAAAGTGATTAGATGACAATTGACAAATTTGGAAGGCACTTAAATAACCTTGAAATAGATGTAAGTGAACAGGAATATGAAAAAAAACGAAGGTTTTGAAACCTTGATTGAGTACAAGTTACATATGCTACATTACACGGTAGTAGCAACGTTTTACTCTAGTACATTCCTCGATGGCTGCAATACATTCCTTATTTTCAACATTAAGCATAATTATAAATTTCCTCATGAAGAAGCAGTCATTGAGAATATTAAAGGATACCCGCAAGACATTGAAATTCTTATAAATGAAAAAAGTTATGTAATTGCACAGTTACCAGGATTTTTGCTTAGACGTATGGTTGTAATCAGCTTTCGTGACAGCGGTGCTAGCATAAACAATACCACAGTTTCTTGATTTTATATTAAAAGTTCCTTTCAAAGCAAGTCGAGCCCTCAACATTCAAACGTAGAAGTATTTATTAATAGTATTTAATAAATCCTGATTAGAAAAAAAGTATTATGATAGTTGCTCAATCAAAAGTGAAAGAAAATATAGTAAACGAAATTCATAAACCAGCAAGAATAAATTTCAAGAGACGCAAAGTGATAATAAAAGGTTTAAATAACCTTCTTTAGACCGATTTGATTGAAATGTTACCATATTCGCAAACAAACAAAGGATTTAAATACATTTTAGTAGTTATTGATCGTTTCTCCAAATACGTATGAGCTGTACCACTTAAAAGTAAAAAGGGTATTGATGTTACTGATGCAAGGAGAACAATTTTAAATAAATTTAAAAATCCGCCAAGAAATTTGCAGTCTGATTTTGATAAAGAATATTATAACAAACACTTTCAATCCTTAATGCAAACACACGGCATAAACCATTATAGCGTTTTTTCTACAAAGAAAGCGTGCATTGTGAAACGTGTAATTACAACTTAAAGGGAAAAATGTGGCGCTTGTTTAACCTGAATGGTTCTTACAATTGGATAAAAAATTTAAGCGATATTGTGAAACAATACAACAATACAGTTCACAGTACTATCGGAGTCAAACCTGTAAAAGTTAATATCCAATGTCAAAACTATTCTTAAATAATCATTTACCCGCATCAAACTTGCAGCCAACCAAAATATTCAATTAAAAACAGTGTGAGGATTAGTAAACACAGGAAAGCATTTAGGAAAGGTTACACGCCAAATTGGTCAAATGAAATTTTTAAGATTAAAAAGGTAAACGTAACCAATCCAACAACATATATATTAGAAAATCAAGACGAGAAAGAAATCAAAGGTGCATTTTATGAAATGGAGTTGCAAAAGGTTAAACATCCAGGAATTTACCTGATAGAAAAAGTCGTAAGAAAGAGTGGAAATAAAATCTTTGTAAAATGATTAGGCTTCTCTAACGTACACAATAGCTGGATCAATAAAAATAATGTATGCTAGAAGTTGTTATAATAATAGTTAATAAGGCTAACATTGTAAAATTAAATTAAAATAAATAATACAGACCCAATCTTTCTATTGTTTCTTATTATTATTAAACCATTCTTTTAATAACAAGGTATTTTGTTTTGCACATTACAGACTGTTATTG
The DNA here is from genome assembly GCA_036346225.1 of Platerodrilus igneus. NCBI lineage: Eukaryota > Metazoa > Arthropoda > Insecta > Coleoptera > Lycidae > Platerodrilus > Platerodrilus igneus. The sequence continues at coordinate 1,329,674 of JARFIW010001133.1, read as the reverse complement.
CTGTGTCTATAACAATGGATGTTACATAGTAAACGATTGTTGATTTTTAATTCCGATAGCTTAGGACAACCTAGTACAAGCATATCAGTTACAACATTTTGCATTAGGTAGGTTTCCATCCAATTCTTCTTTTCTAGACCCTTCACACATACTTCTTCATCGGGTCTGATAATTTGCTTCAAATAAAGCGTTATATATGATGATACCATTCCAGCCGTTGAAGATTCATCCCAAGAAAGACCATGAATATTCCTTGTCACCCAGTCGTTATGTTTTATATGATCTTGGGTCAAACAACTAGACTGCATTGGCAGTTTAAAAATTTGATGCCAAACAACACCTTCCAACAAGTCCAAAACCGCAATTTCTTTGCACACAAACTCGTTTTTCTTGTATTTAAATCCCTGAATATGAATTATATATATGTTTGTATATGTAGGTATGTAAAAATGCAGTCAACTTCGACTAATTAAATTAATATTAGGAGCAATCTTCTTATATAGCAGATTACCGCCATCTGTGTACTTTGCTAACCTACTTTTCAACCTATCACAAGAGTGAACACATTTTGAATTGAAACCGGCCTATGTGTATTTGCAGAGTAGTCGCACTTTGAATTCAAACCGGCCTAAGCATATTTTGCATGTGACCTACTTTATAACTTCTCGCTAGAATTCAAAACAGCTACACATTTTTTCTGCACGCATCTACATTTTCTCGATGTAGCATACGTGTGGACATGTTTTGAAGTCAAACCGGCCTATGTGTATTTGCAGCCTCTAAACAAAGGTAAAAAAACACATCAGAATCCACTTTAATTAAATACAATTGACTTAGATGCGATATTTTACATCTGACCTCCTTTAAAACTTCTCGCTAGAGAACATCTAATACGAATTCAAAACAGCTCCACATTTTTTCTGCACCTACTTACATTTTTTCAACGTAGCATACGCGTGGACACGTTTTGAAGTCACACACGTATGTTCCATTGAAAGTAATATAAGGCCGGTCTGACTTCAAAACGATGTCCACACGTATGTTACATTGAAACTTTCAATGGAAAACATACGCGTGCACCGTTTTGAAGTCAGACCGGCCTTACTATACTACTAATGTATATAATAGATTAAACGTAAATATTATCAAAACAAGACATTTAAAAAAAAATAAATCCAATATAATAATATTAAAACCTGATAAATCAAATAAAACGGTAATTATGGCTAAAACGGCATATAAAAATAAAGTTACAAAACTGTAAACGATGAACAAACCTACATTTCTCAATGTAGCATACGTGTGTGATATTTTGAATCTGACCTACTTTATAACTTCTCGCTAGAATTCAAATCAGCTCCACATTTTTTCTGCATGCACTTACATTTTTTCAACGTAGCATACGTGTAGACACGTTTTGAAGTCAGACCGGCCCATGTATATTTGCAGAGTGACCCATCTGACCTACTTTATAACTTCTCGTTAGAGAACCGAATTCAAAACAGCTCCATATTTTTTCTGGATGCACTTTCATTTTTTCAATGTAGCATACGCGTGGACACGTTTTGAAGTCACACGTATGTTCCATTGAAAGTAATATAAGGCCGGTCTGACTTTAAAACGTGTCCACACGTATGTTACATTGAAAGTAATATAATGCCGGTCTGGCTTCAAAACGTGTCCACACGTATGTTACATCGAAACTTTCAATGGAAAACATACGCATGCACCATTTTGAAGTGAGACCGTCCTTACTATACTACTTACATTGTTATTACCATTGTATTTTTTGGCTTTACCTATACATTGTATTATGTTTTTATAGTTGGTTGAAATATTACAACTTGCTGCTATTATATGGTATTGTTGTTCAAATGTCAAATTATTGATAGTAGTTTCAATCCCTGCTACAATTTCAGGATATGGCAAACATGTATATTTATTTATTGGTGCCGCAAAATTTGGGTCTAAACTAAACGAATCCATAGCAAAATCTGGAATTTGGGTTAGTGATAAATTTTTTATCCATTTTGAATTTGTTATTTTGTTTTTTCCTTGTTCGTATTCATTCTTGCATAATTTTGAAAGCTATTTTCATATTTTAGTATTAAACGATCGAAATGACCTTGTATTATAACTAATTGTATTAATGTTTTGTAATTGCATTTTAGTAGTAATAACTTCTCTTTCTAATACTTATATTTCTGTGTATGTGTCACTAATTAATAATTTGAGTGTACTATTTTTGAAATTGTATGCCACATTGTTTGTGAATTTTCGTTCTAAGTTTACAACTTAAAACACTAGATGTTTAATTTGAAATTACGAAAATTAGAAGTCTGATTTTCTGTTTTACATCGTAATAATAAGATTCTTCTGTCGTTTCAACAGAAATATTGTATACATGCCATAATTTTTCTCTAGTTGTTAATATATCGGCATTTTTTCACCCATGCCGTTTATATTCAATAGGTTTATTCTTTCTTGACCTTTCCTGATAATTATCAAATATTGTCAATCGTTCTTGGGAATTTAGGTCTATACAAATACACGTTTATCAACTATTTCATATCTTACAAATTAATATAATTTATTTTTTCCTTCAGACATTTCAACCCTACACATTTGAATAAAATTAAATAAAAACCCTTAACCACAAAAAATATTTAAATTACTCTAAATACGTATTTCGACCACTATGTGGTCCTCATCAGTAGAGAACCTGGATTAAAAAAAAAAAAAAAGTTAGCTGTTGTTCTGGAACACTTCAGAGGATATTCTCCTCACCAATATTAGGCTGAAGTGAACCTTCCCAACCTATAATTTACTATATTGTTGCTTTAAACACTATCGAGGATATTCTCCTCACCCGCAGGCTAGTGTTCTCAACAACAAACAAGTGAATTGTGACATTATAATTTAAATCTATTTAATTTATACTAATTCTAAATCTACTGAAGCGGAACCAGTTTAATCTTGCTTTCTCATTGGTTGTTGACCAATAGGGAAAGCAAAGCAGATGACTCTATTGGCCCTTTATCGGTGTTTAAGAGGGGTCCTTTATGTTTAACAATTTTAATTGATTCATAGGCATTTAAGGAGGAAAACGTTGGTACCGCTTTTAACAATTTAACATTTTCTAGTTTAACGGGTGGCTGGTTTCAAATATATGTTTGGCGACCTGAGACCTTTCATATTTACCATATTTGAAGTGAGCAATGTGTTCTTTAAATCTTGTTGTTATATTCCTCTTGGTCTGACCAATATATTTTTGAAAACAACCTGGCTCTGCACAACTAATTTCATAAATCCCCGACTTTTGCAATTTTTCCACCTTGTCTTTTGGATTACCTAGCAAATCTTTAATTTTATTAGTATTAGTGAAAGCGATTTTGAAATTACACTGTTTGAATATTTTATCAAGACCCTTTGTGGTTTTGTGAAACGGAAGTTTAACATATTTAACATTATCGTTAGAGGTGGTTGATTGCAAAGTCGTTGATTTACGGATGTTGATCCTATTTTTACACTTTCTAAAATATTATCTATAATATCAGAAGAGAAACCATTGTAATTCGCTATTTGTTTAATAAGAGCAAATTCCTTATTAAATCTGTTTTTATTTAAAGGAAATTCAATAATCTATTAATTAAAAAGTTAAATGAAGCCAACTTATGTTGTATGCTATGATTAGAGGAAGACAAAATAAAGCGATTTACATTGGTTTCTTTTCTATAAATGTCCAATTCTAATTTATTACCATTTCTAATTACTAATGTATCTAAAAAGGGTAATTGTCCATTATTCTCTAGTTCATACGTAAATTTTATGCTTTGAAATTTCGAATTCATTTCTTTAAGAAAATCATCAACATTTGATTTAGAAGTGTCAAAAACTGCAAAAATATCATCCACGTACCTTAACCATATTCTTGGGAAGTATTTGGAGTTTTCTTTTAACTCGGTTTCAAAACGAGACATTGAAAAATCCATTTCAAAATTAGATGACAATTCAAAAAACTTTATTAGAAACGCGTGCAAAATTCAACTTTCGAACAACTTACGCACTTGCGCAAGGAATGCCTCAGAACAAACAAGGAAAGATCATCTGATTATTAAAGATTTACGACAAAAGAATTGTTATTATTTAAAGGCTGATAAGGGGAATAGGTTGGTTATTCTGGATAAACAAGACTATGTTGATAGAGTAGAGACTTTGCTGTCTGAGGGTCCTTACAGACCAATAGTCAAAAAACGTAAAAATGAAGTTCCTTTAAATAAAATGATTAAATCAACAGAGTCTGTTTTGAAAGAATGTCCAAACCTAATTTCGCCCACACTAAAATTAAAATTAACAATTTCAAATCCTGAAATGCCAAAACTTTACTGTTTACCAAAGATTCACAAAAATAATAAATCGATGAGACCAATAGTTTCAGGTATCAACTCACCGACTTACTATTTATCACGATGGCTGTCAAATGAATTTAAGAATTTAAAGTTTAATAGTTTGTCTGTACAAAACTCTTTAGAGTTCATTAATAAAATTAAAAATATCACATTAGAAGAGAACGAAATCTTAATTTCATTTGATGTCAGTTCATTATTCCCTAGTGTTCCAATACCACGTACTTTAACATATTTAAAGGATGTTCTTATAGATAGTGTTATTGATGATGATAAAGTTGATGACTATATCAAGCTTGTTTCGCATTGCATGTCCCAGAACTGTTTTCAATTCAACAACAAGTTGTACGAACAACATGAAGGCACAGCAATGGGAAATAGCTTATCACCTTTCATAGCAAATTTATTTATGTCTCGTTTTGAAACCGAGTTAAAAGAAAACTCCAAATACTTCCCAAGAATATGGTTAAGGTACGTGGATGATATTTTTGCAGTTTTTGACACTTCTAAATCAAATGTTGATGATTTTCTTAAAGAAATGAATTCGAAATTTCAAAGCATAAAATTTACGTATGAACTAGAGAATAATGGACAATTACCCTTTTTAGATACATTAGTAATTAGAAATGGTAATAAATTAGAATTGGACATTTATAGAAAAGAAACCAATGTAAATCGCTTTATTTTGTCTTCCTCTAATCATAGCATACAACATAAGTTGGCTTCATTTAACTTTTTAATTAATAGGTTAATTGAATTTCCCTTTAAATAAAAACAGATTTAATAAGGAATTTGCTCTTATTAAACAAATAGCGAATTACAATGGTTTCTCTTCTGATATTATAGATAATATTTTTAGAAAGTGTAAAAATAGGATCAACATCCGTAAATCAACGACTTTGCAATCAACCACCTCTAACGATAATGTTAAATATGTTAAACTTCCGTTTCACAAAACCACAAAGGGTCTTGATAAAATATTCAAACAGTGTAATTTCAAAATCGCTTTCACTAATACTAATAAAATTAAAGGTTTGCTAGGTAACCAAAAGACAAGGTGGAAAAATTGCAAAAGTCGGGGATTTATGAAATTAGTTGTGCAGGGCCAGGTTGTTTTCAAAATATATTGGTCAGACCAAGAGGAATATAACAACAAGATTTAAAGAACACATTGCTCACTTCAAATATGGTAAATATGAAAGGTCTCAGGTCGCCAAACATATATTTGAAACCAGCCACCCCGTTAAACTAGAAAATGTTAAATTGTTAAAAGCGGTACCAACGTTTTCCTCCTTAAATGCCTATGAATCAATTAAAATTGTTAAACATAAAGGACCCCTCTTAAACACCGATAAAGGGCCAATAGAGTCATCTGCTTTGCTTTCCCTATTGGTCAACAACCAATGAGAAAGCAAGATTAAACTGGTTCCGCTTCAGTAGATTTAGAATTAGTATAAATTAAATAGATTTAAATTATAATGTCACAATTCACTTGTTTGTTGTTGAGAACACTAGCCTGCGGGTGAGGAGAATATCCTCGATAGTGTTTAAAGCAACAATATAGTAAATTATAGGTTGGGAAGGTTCACTTCAGCCTAATATTGGTGAGGAGAATATCCTCTGAAGTGTTCCAGAACAACAGCTAACTTCTTTTTTTTTTTTTTAATCCAGGTTTTCTACTGATGATGACCACATAGTGGTCGAAATACGTATTTAGAGTAATTTAAATATTTTTTGTGGTTAAGGGTTTTTATTTAATTTTATTTAAATCGTGCCACAGTGTTCCTATAGATTATTAACTATGACTTCCCGGTCTTCGGAACTTAATAGGTATCGGAGCTTAGCTCTTAAAATTAGTTTTGTAAAAGCAGATATTCGATTTCTAAAAAGTTGTAAAGCCCACAAAGTTTTTCCAAATTTCATTAACGTAAAAATCAGCAGTAATTGTAAACGTAGTAACGCAATAATCAATTTTGCAAAAGATAAATGGCTTAATTTGGAAATCAAATATCTGTACAAAAATAGAGGATTGAAAATTCACATGAACAGAATTCATAATAACAAGTCTTCATACACAAAACCACTTAGAGAAGCATATATTATAGATCAAAATTTAAATTTTGAAAAACGTTTGGCACTGTTTAAGAAAAATTCAATTATCATAAAAAGAATTCCAAAGTCTGTGAGGGCATCTACAGCATTATCACTTACAAGTTTAATTAACGAATGTGTGGAAAAGAATTCCTTCTCATCTTGGGAAAAACTATTACTTTTTCCATACTGCAGTTTATTCATAAATAACCAAAACAAGAGTGAGAAAATCAACAACCTTTCTTCAATCATTAGACAGAATTTAAAAATTTTAGTTCCACCGAATATAACATCAAACAATAAGAATTTTAAATACTCTTTGAATAAAAAAATAATCAGTAAAGTATCAGATGGAGACCTATCAGCAGCTGTGCGTATGATGTGTTCAAATGATATATTAGCAGAAGTCAATAACGACACAATTTCGGAAATGAATTTAAAACACCCTCATACTGACAAAACAAATAGTTTCCCTGAATTTACTTCTTTTAATATTTCCAAAATTACTTTCGAAGAAGTTATGAATGCGATCAGATCTTTCCGCACTAGCTCTGCAGATGGATTAGATTCCCTTAGACCTTCCCATATTCAAGATATGTGCAGCTATAGCGCTGGTTCCTGTGGCCAAAACCTTGTAAAAGCACTCACCGCCTTTTGTAACCTAATGCTTTCAGGTAAAGTACATCACGAAATTTGTCCCATACTATATGGTGCATCATTGTGTGCGCTTAAGAAAAAAGATGGAGGACTAAGACCAATAGCAGTGAGAACTTTCTACCGACGGCTAGTTGCAAAAATCTGTTGCTCTAAAATAATGGGAAAAATCAAAGAAATTCTACAACCTCACCAATTTGGTTTTGGAATCGCTGGCGGAGCAGAAGCTGTAACACATTCAGCAAGAATATATCTCTGTAACATGAGAGAAAAAATTTTTTTAAAACTAGATTTTAAAAACGCATTTAATATGATATATCGAGACACAATGTTACATCAAGTAGCAATTCTAACTCCAGAAATTTATCCATTCGTGGAACAATGTTATCGAACAGAGTCATTTTTGATGTTTGAAAACCAGTTAATGAAATCTCAACGCGGTGTTCAACAAGGAGATCCTCTTGGCCCTGCAGTTTTTTGTTTAGCTATACAATGTATAGTGAAAAATATTCACATTGAATTCAACTGCTGGTATCTAGATGACGGATCAATAGGTGGTAATGAAGAAGATATCTTAAAATCATTTAAAAATATAATATTCAATTCTCGCAATGTAGGCCTTGAATTAAATTTCAAAAAATGCAAAATTCTATTAAATCAATCAAATCCAACATTCATGAGAAAAATATTGGAATTTTCTCCTGGCATAAAAATATCAGCTACATCAAACTGGTTTCTTCTTGGTGCTCCGCTTTCCATTCCCGCCTTATCTACTTGCTTAAAAGAGAAATTGAATTCACTAAAATTAATGTGTTCTAGATTGAATAATCTTCCATCACACATCGCCTTTTTTCTTCTGAAAAACTGTTTAGCGATACCTAAATTATTATATACTTTAAGATGCAGCCCGTCATGACATTGTAACGAAATCCTTAAGGAAATTGATCAATGTTTAAAAACTGCTCTAGAACTAATAACGAATAACCAACTAGATGATAAGACATGGTTAACAGCTACTCTCCCGGTAAATAGAGTTGGTTTGGGCATCCGCTCAGTTTCATCTTTAGCACTACCCGCCTTTCTATCCTCTTTCCGTAGCACATCTTAATAAATATGATTTTACAAGATAGAACAACTGATAATTATTTTGAAGAAGGGGAAAAAGTTTGGTTCTCTAAAACTAAGATGACTTTACCAGAAGAGTCAAAGAGACTTCAGAAAGCTTGGGATCAACCACTACTAGATATTTGTTGCGACTATTTACTTAAGACAGCTAAAACTCCTATTGACAAGGCTCGCCTTCATGCAACAAGAACAAAAGAATCTGGCGCCTGGTTAAACGCTATCCCAGCTGCATCTCTGGGTACTCTTTTAGACAACAATTCATTTAGGATTTCGATTGATTTTCGTCTTGGAACAAATATATGTGTTGAACACAAATGTAGATGCGGATCTCTCGTTTCTAAAAATGGCATTCATGGTTTGAGCTGTAAACTTTCCGCAGGCCGTCAATCACGTCATCATTCAGTTAACGATATATTGAAACGTGCACTAGGCCTTGCAAAAATACCAGCAATTTTGGAACCCCTAGGCATTGATCGAGACGATGGCAAAAGACCAGATGGAATGACTCTCATTCCATGGGAATGCGGTAAAGCCATAGTATGGGATTTTACTTGTGTAGACACACTTGCTTCTTCCCATATAGCAGCCACTTCAAAAACTGCTGGAGCTGCTGCCTCGACAGGCAAACGCTTAAAAAAATTAAAATACAAAAATCTTCAAAATAACTATATTTTTTGCCCAGTAGCTATTGAAACATTCTTAAATTTTGGACCAAGCGCATCAAATTTTATACATTCTGTGGGAAAAAAAATTTCAAAGGAAACAAACGACAACAGAGCTACCTCATTTCTAATACAACGAATTAGTATAGCAATTCAACGAGGAAATGCTGTCTGCTTTTTCGGCACACTTCCAAATGATTGTAAACTGGACGAATTACATTACTATCCGAGGTTATCAATTACACGTTCAAAAAATACAAGACAAATTATCAAACAATCAAACAAATCAACTATCGAAGAATTTAATAACATCACATATATCACGAAACAAGCAAAAGTAAATATAGAAAATGAATCAAACATTAACAATACAGACGATTCAACTGAACCCCACGATAAAAATAAACATATGACAGTACCATTTATGGAATATATGGGAGATACTGATGGTGAAATGAATCAGTCCCAAACTGGAGATGTCGTATATGGACCTCAATTGGATACAGCCTTAGCGATGAATGGCAATAAAATGGACGATGATGAAGCACGATCGGAAGCTACTTTTAGGTTTACAATAACACAATTTAGCAAAATAAAGGATTCTGTTCTTTCACCTCCATGCTTTGTTCGAAATTTGCCATGGAAAATTATGATAATGTCAAAAACAACACATAATCAAGATCGTTCTGCCCAACGTTCATTAAGTTTCCTTTTACAATGCAATGGTGAAAGTAAATCGAGTTCTTGGTCATGCTATGTCGTTGCAGAATTACGATTGATTCCATTTAGATCGGACATCAAAACTTTTTCAAGAAAAATACAACACTTGTTTTACTCAAAATAAAATTATTGGGGTTTTACGATTTTATGTCATGGCAAGAAGTTTTAGACATAAAAAGGGTTTTGCTAAAAATGATACTGTTACTTTTGAAGTATATGTAGTAGCTGACGCGCCTCATGGTGTATCATGGGATAGCAAAAGCATACCGGATTCGTAGGACTTAAAATCAAGGTGCAACTTGCTATATGAATTCGCTGTTGCAAACTTTATATTTTACACATCATTTAAGAAGAGCTTTTACAAAATGCCGACTGAATCTAATGACTCCACTAAATCGGTTACTTTAGCATTACAAAGGGTTTTTCACGAATTACAATTCAGTGATAAACCAGTTGGAACAAAAAAACTAACAAAAAGTTTTGGATGGGAAACGTTAGATTCATTTATGCAACATGATGTACAAGAATTTTTACGGATATTACTGGATAAATTAGAAAGTAAAATGAAAGGTACTTGTGTCGAAGGTACTGTTCCAAAACTATTTGAAGGTAAAATGATGTCGTACATTCGATGTAAAAATGTGGATTATACTAGTACACGTACTGAAACATTTTACGACATTCAAGTAAATGTGAAGGGAAAGAAAAACATTGAAGAATCGTTTAAGGACTACATTGCTAAGAAAACATTAAATCGTGATAATAAATATGATGCAGGCGAACATGGTTTACAAGATGCTGAAAAAGGTGTTGTTTTTGCAGTATATCCACCAATATTACATTTACATTTGATGAGATTCCAGTATGATCCTGTTACAGATTGTTCAGTAAAGTTTAATGACCGCTTTGAGTTTTATGAGAAAATATCTCTAGATAGTTATCTACAAAAACCAGATCCTACAAATCCAGCAAATTACACTCTGCATGCAGTTCTAGTGCATTCAGGAAATAATCTTGGTGGCCATTATGTAGTTTTTATTAATCCCAAAGGTGATGGTAAGTGGTGCAAGTTTGATGATGATGTTGTTTCTCGATGTTCTAAACTAGAAGCAATTGAACATAATTATGGTGGTCATGAAGATGACATGAATATGACTATTAAACATTGTACAAGTGCATACATGTTAGTTTATATTCGCGACTCTGAACTACATCATGTCCTTCAAGAGGTTACAGATGCTGACATACCAAGTGAGTTAGCATTTAGATTAGCAGAAGAAAAACTAATTGAACAACCACGCCAAAAAGAATGCAACGAAGCTCATTTATATATGACTGTAAATATTTTATTGGAAGACAGCTTTGATGGTCATCAAGGCAATGACTTGCATGATCCTGAAAAAACATCATATAGAATTTTTAGGATAAAAAAACTGCAACATGTGGTGAACTGATGGAAATGCTTACGGATGATTTTAAATATCCACCAGAACAAATAAAAATGTGGCCGTTTGGTAGCAGATCAAATAACACTCTCCGTCCATGTTTGCTTGATTCGGAGGCAGACTCACAAAAAAATATATTAGATGCTTCAGAAAATCAGAATCCTTGGATTGTTTTTTTAGAACTATTGCCACTTGAACTGGGATTAATGGCATTACCTATTTTTGATAGTAATGCTGATGTCCTTTTATTTTTTAAATTGTATGATTCTAAACAAAAAAGAATACACTATTGTGGACATCAGTATTGTTCCATTAACGGCCGTTTTTCGGATCTTATATCATCAATGAATGAAAGAGCAGGTTTTCCACAAGATACAGAACTTTTATTATATAAAGAAGTTAGACCTAATTGTATTGAAAGAATTACAAATGTTAACGAAACACTTGAAAAGGTCTTAGATGAATTAATGAATGGTGATATAATTATTTTTGAAAAAGAAGAAATGGAAGAACAGTCTGATCTTCCAAACTGTATAGACTATTATAAAGATTTGTATTACCGAGTAGAAGTTAACTTTGTGGATAGATGTATTCCTAATGATGTTGGTTTTACTATGGAATTGTCACAGCGAATGACTTATGATCAATTAGCTCGGGCTGTAGCAGAGAGGGTTGGTACAAATCCGTATTTATTACAAAATCTTCAAATGTCAAAGTTATGAAGATAGTCCTGGTCATCCATTAAGATGTACATATGAAGGTACATTAAAAGATCTTCTACTATGTTCGAAGTTTTATAAAACACCAAAGAAAATTTTTTATCAACAGCTTAACATTCGAGTTAATGAATTAGAAAATAAACGACAATTTAAATGTATATGGGTTGGATTGAAGTTAAAAGAAGAGAAGGAATTAACATTATATCCCAACAAAGGAGGCACTGTAGGAGATCTTTTAAAAGAAGCTAAAAAACAAATAGAATTTAGTGAAGGCGGTAGTGGAAAATTAAGGTTAGTTGAAGTAAATTGTTCTAAGGTAGCTTATGGGCCAAAGGAAGATGCTCCACTGGAGTCGTTATCTTTGCAGGAGCCAAAACATACAGGATAGAGGAAATACCTAATGATGAATTAAGACTCGAAGATGACGAGATGTTAGTTTCATGTGCTCATTTTCAAAAGGAAATATTTTCCACATTTGGAATACCATTTTTTATCAAAATTAAACATGGTGAACAATTTAAAAAAGTGTAAGAACGTATACAAAAGAAACTGTGTGTACCAGAAAAGGAGTGGGAAAAGTTTAAATTTACTATTGTTTCATTGGAAAAACCTCTTTTTATAGACGAAGATGATTTTCTTATGAATTTGAAAGATTTTAGAGGTAATTCTACCACCAATGCTAATGCAAAACCTTGGTTGGGATTGGAGCACGTGAATAAAGCTCCAAAACGAGCAAGATTTAATTATTTGGAAAAGGCTATTAAGATCTACAACTAAGAATGGTTCTAATGCAAGCCAGTGGTGATTGTACATTATTAAAGTTGGCATCAACCAAAAACCATCATAATTATTGTTTTGATTGTTTTCGCTGTTTCCTAACAATTAGAATGTAATATTTTGTACAACTATCTATACTATCAATATGTAAGGAATTCAAATATGAAAATAGCATGTACATATAATATGCATATATGTAAATAAGAACGTAGTTAGATTAACTACAAAAACAATTTTTACTTCAACATTTTGTTAATCTAGTCAAATATAAAGTTTGTTGAATATTGAAATTTTAGTTGCCTAATACTACTAATTGTTTAAGGAGTAATTGAATTTGAATATGCAATACTAACACGAGCAATTGTATAATATGCACTGAATCTGATGTCCAAAAATCTGGCTTTCATTGTGATGGCTGTAATAAATGGATATGAAATGATTGTTCTGGGGTATCCTCATCTGAAATTAGGTGCATGTAACTCAAAAAGCGTGTACTAAAATTTTACTGTTCAGGTTGTAATGATGCGAGAAATGCTGAAAATTCTCTCAATAATAGGTTAAATACCCTTGAATGCACCTTCAAAAGAGCACTTAATGAAATTAACAAAAAATCAAGGCAACTAGAAAAATACAACCGCAATCAGTATTGAATCATGACAGCTATAACAGTGTACTGAAACAAAAAAAGAATCTGTTGTTATAAGACCAAAAGATATAGTGCAAAATTCTGACATAACTGTTATATAAAACACCTCTATAATGTAGGCTTTAATAAACTCAAAATTCAACTAATACTAGTATGACATAACTTTCTGACAAGTAACAACAACGCCAACTATAAAGTAAATTAATTACACAAATTTATATAACAATCTTCCCCGCTCAGTATATGTTATAATCTTGCAAATAGGCGGGAGGTCTCCGCTCTCTTAGAGGTCAATTCATATGAGAGCCTAATTTTGAAACCGGTTCGTTAACCTCCTTTGACTCCGAGTTATTAGAGACTTTCAAATATGTATCATTTTCTGTGGGATCACAAATGATATTTTCAAAGTGACTACAACTAGGAATTACGATATTCTCGTGCTGGCAGATAGAGTTGGGGGCCACAGAATTTGATTGTTCGTTTGAAGTACTGGTAAAACTAGGTGGATTATCTTGTTCATTTGAATTACTTCGGGATTTACTTTGTTCATGTATATGAGGATCACCTCTAGGTGTCAGATGGCGAGTTGATACAGTTACCTCACAGCCATTGGATTTTCGGATATGGCTGTAGTCTGGATTAGCTTCCATCAGGTACACTTCTTCGACTAAAGGCTCGTATTTGTTCTGCCTGCAATGATTTTTGAGAAAAACAGGGCCTGGAATACTTAGCCATGTAGGAATAGAAGTACCATTAGCGGACTTTCTTGAATGGTTGAACATTCGTTCATGAAGAGAACAGTTTGTCGCAGTACACAATAATAATCTTATAGAATGCAATGCATCTGTAAGTACATGCTGCCACAAATTAATTTTCATATTCAACGATCTTACGACTAATAGTACAGTTTTCCAAATTACTCCTTTGTAACGCTCACACAAAGTTAGTTCTACTATTACCGTTGCTAATTCCAAATGTTATTTTGCGGCAAAAACCGACATTCTAGAAACAAATGCGCTGCTAAAGAGTCTTTATGCTATTCTTGTGGCAAGAAAGGTCATTTTATGAAAGTATGCAGATCAACGCTTCAGAAAAGTGTTTATAACAGCAATGCTTCTGCTGCCATTCTCAATATGATATCGGCTTCATTCCTTGCATCCCTATCAAAAGCGATTCTACAAATAGAAGTAAATGGATGCAATGTAGAAGCATTAGTTGATACTGGTAGTTCAGACAGTTATATATCAGCAAAAATTGAGAACAGAAATCTGATTAAAGTACTTCCAACTAATCTAAACGTCACTATGGCATCTTCAACCTTAAGTTCATTAGTCCATGGATATTGCGTCGTAAACTTAAAGATATTTAATAATTATTATCAAAATGTCAAACTTTATGTTCTGAAAGAGCTCTGTTCCGATGTTATTATTGGGTACAATTTTTTAAAGCAACATTCTGGAATAGAATTTATCTTTGGTGGAGGTAGACCATCTCTCTCTATATGCAATTTGACAATAGCCAAAGTTGACCCTTATCCATTATTTGCACACCTATCTGATGATTGCAAACCAATTGCTACCAAGTCCCGTAATTACTGTCCGGCCGATCTAGAATTTATTGAAAAAGAAATATCTAGACTTCTGAAAAAAAAGATAATAGAACCAAGCAACTCGCCATGGAGGGCACAAGTGCTTGTTGTTAGTAGTGAGAATCATAAGAAAAAAATGGTAGTCAACTATTCTTCGACAATTAATAAATTTACTTTGCTAGATACTTACCCCCTGCCAAATATCAAAAGTTTAGTAAAGCAGATCTCGTACAATGAATATTTTAGCTCCATTGATTTACAAAGCGCCTATCACCAGATACCCATCTTAGACCATGAAAAAAATTATACTGCATTCGAAGCTAATGGCAATCTCTACCAATTTACAAGAATTCCATTTGGAGTGACAAATGGAGTTGCTTGTTTCCAACGAAATATCCATAAAATAATTCAAAACGAAAAGTTACAAGATACCTTTGCCTTTTTGGATGATATTACCATATGTGGGAAAAGTAAAGAACAACACGACAAAAATTTACAAATTTTTTTAAAAATTGCTGAAAAATATAAGGTTACTCTGAACCATGAAAAATGTAAATTTTCTATGACTAAAATTAACATTCTTGGATACACCATTGAAAATAAAATTATAAAACCTGATTTGGATAGATTTCGTCCCCTTGTCAATTTTCCTTTACCAACTGATATGACATCACTGAAACGAGTTCAAGGATTGTTTGCTCACTATTCAAAATTTATATACAAATTCTCTGACAAAATTCATCATTTGATAGCAGTTAAACATTTTCCAATGAATAAAGATCAAATTGAGGCTTTTAAAAACTTAAAAGCAGATATTTTAAATGCCGCTGTTACAGCAATTTATGACGAAAGTATATTCACAGCAAATGTGATGCTGCAAAATATGCTATCCCTGCTCAGTTAACTCAGTCAAGAAAACCAGTAGCTTTTTTCTCAAGAACTCTCAAAATCTGAACAGCACCACTCCTCAGTTGAAAAAGAGGCATATGCTATTGTTGAAGCTATTCGAAAGTGAAGGCAATTTTTAATCGGAAGGCATTTCTGACTAATTACAGATCAACGATCTGTAGCTTTTATGTTTGAAAACAATGCCTCATCTTCAAAGGTTAAAAATGAGAAAATAATGCGATGGCGATTAGAATTGTCCTGTTATAAATATGACATCATTTACAGACCTGGATATCAGAATATTGTGGCTGATACACTTTCAAGAATTTCTGCTGCTATACAGCATTCTACTTCTGATACAAATCTTTATAATCTACATAATTCCTTGTGTCATCCTGGCATTACAAGATTCTATCACTGGGTACGTTGCAAAAACCTTCCTTACTCTTTGGATGACGTGAAAAAAATTGTATCTGCTTGTCCTATATGTGCGGAGATAAAACCAAGGTTTTATAAACATCAAGGAACTGTATTAAAAGCAACAGCACCATTAGAGAGACTAAATCTAGATTTTAGAGGGCCTCTACCATCAACCAATCAAAATCGTTACGTTTTAACAGTTATAGATGAATATTCAAGATTTCCCTGGGCTTTTCCATGTTCAGATATGACTGCATCAACAGTGATTAACTGCTTGAAGCAACTTTTTGCTGACTTTGGATCTCTATCTTATATACATACTGATAGAGGTAGTTGTTTCATGTCAGAAGAAGTAAGAAGCTTTCTAACAAGCCAAGGAATAGCTACAAGCCGCACTACCCCATATAATCCACAAGGGAATGGACAATGTAAGCGATACAAAGGAGTAATTTGGAAAACTGTACTATTAATCCTAAGATCTCAGAATATGAAAATTAATTTGTGGCAGCATGTACTTACAGATGCATTACATTCTATAAGATAATTATTGTGTACTGCGACAAACTGTTCTCCTTATGAACAAATGTTCAACCATTCAAGAAAGTCCGCTAACGGTACTTCTATTCCTACATGGCTAAGTACTCCAGGCCCTATTTTTCTCAAAAATCATTGCAGGCAGAACAAATACGAGCCTTTAGTCGAAGAAGTGTACCTGATGGAAGCTAATCCAGACTACAGCCATATCCGAAAATCCAATGGCTGTGAGGTAACTGTATCAACTCGCCATGTGACACCTAGAGGTGATCCTCATATACATGAACAAAGTAAATCCCGAAGTAATTCAAATGAACAAGATAATCCACCTAGTTTTACCAGTACTTCAAACAAACAATCAAGTTCTGTGGCCCCCAACTCTATCTGCCGGCCCGAGAATATCGTAATTCCTAGTTGTAGTCACTTTGAAAATACAATTTGTGATCCCACAGAAAATGATACATATTTGAGAGTCTCTAATAACTCGGAGTCAAAGGAGGTTAACGAACCGGTTTCAAGGCTCTCATATGAATCGACCGCTAAGAGAGCGGAGACCTCCCGCCTATTTGCAAGATTATAACAGATACTGAGCGGGGAAGATTGTTATATAAATTTGTGTAATTAATTTACTTTATAGTTGTTGTTACTTGTCAGAAAGTTATGTCATACTAGTATTAGTTGAATTTTGAGTTTATTAAAGCCTACATTATAGAGGTGTTTTATATTACAATAACTAAAACTGGAAGTAAGTCGCAAGTTGACCCTAGTAATATAGCTGTCACAGGAATACGTAAAGCATCTAAAGGAGGCATCATAGTGGATTGTAAAAATCTAAGCGAATCTGATAAATTAAGAACTGAAGCTATTAATAAATTAGGTAAAAACTATGTAATCAATGTACTAAAAAAAGGAGTGCCAACAATAATGGTTACAGGACTATCGGAAAATTGGAATGAAGATAAATTATTGGCAACTTTAAAAACACAAAACGACATCCTACGTGACAATGTTTATCTTAAAGTGGTAAATAAAATTGAAAAACCACACAATCTGACTTTAACCGAGCCATAAAACTTGAAACCGATGGTAAAACATTTCTTGAAATTATAAAACAACTGAAACTCAATGTAGGTTTGGATAGATGAAACGTTTATGAAGATGTCAATCTAACGCAATGATACAAGTGTAATGGCTTCAATCATAATGCCAACAAATGTATCTCAATTTTTCTATTATTGCTTTGTCAGAAACATGGTTAACCCCCGACATTCCCTCATGTTGCATTAGTATACCTGAGTGGGAAATCTTGTGTGCTGATCGAATAAACTAAGGTGGAGGAGTAGCTTTCTATGTTAAACAAAACCTGAAATTTCGCACTCTCGCTACTGATTACCTTTTAAACACACAGCTGGAACAACTTTGGATAAGTGTGACTACCGATAAACTTAAAATCGCTATTGGTGTTATCTATAGACCTCGAAATGTACCTATAACCACCTTAGATAATCTGGAAACTGTATTAGCAAATCTAGCTTCTACAGTGGTTGAAGTTATACTAACAGGAGATGCAAATGCGAACTTTTCGGTAGCTGAACATAAACGAACTTACTTTAATAATATTTTGCAATCCTTCAATCTATGCCAAATTATTAGTGAACCAACTCGGATAATGGACTCCTCATCCAGCATAATCAATGTAACATGTGTTAGTAACAACCTGAAGCTACTTGAGTATGGAAATCTTGATACTGAACATTTGTCAGATCGTTGTCTTGTGTAATGCTACTTTAATTGGGAAAATATAAAACCTCGGCCAAAGTCAATTACATTCCGTAATTTTCGACTCCTTAACAAAGACATATTTGCTAGTGACGCATGTAGTGTACCCTGGGATAACATGGACAATCTTCATTGCTTAGATGATAAAGTGAATTTTTTAAATTCAGCTTTAGTTATGCTGTTTGATATGCATGCTCCTTATAAGACTATCATTATTAAGAAGCCCTCAAAGCCATACATTACTGAAACTATTAAGCAAATTATTACTGTTAAAGATAAAGCTTTTAAGACTGGGGAATATCATTGTGTAGACAAGCATTTTACAATAGAGGGCAGGTCTTCCATAAAAACTATTAAAAACGAATTACAGTCAGTCAGTGGAGTTCATTTGCACTATTATAAACCAGTATTTAATTACCTTGTCATCAACGAGCTTACGTTATTTTTTAAGGCATGATAGAATTCGCAGATACGCCAACTTAGAACTTCCTTCGAGAGCACTGCGTTTACCTACATAAAACAGAGTCACTAGCATTCCGCTTTATTATTTGGTTTGATTGTACATTTTTTACAAGAAGATGCATTTTTACTTTAGTGATCGTTGTTTCATTATAAATTGGTATTTATGTTATTTTAAAATACACTGAGTGTCAATTGAAATATCAATCGTTTGAAATTATTCCATTATGAAAAAGTAAAAGTAGGTTTAGTTTTTATTATAACTACTAATTGAACAAAGATATATATTGCACCCTGCCCTTTTCAGGCGTTATTAAAGGATAGGTGCACGACAGAGCATAAAAAATTTATGCACTGGCACAGCTAGCATCGACCGTCGTGGTTGCGTAGGCTGCATGAAACTTAAAATCTCGAGGGAAGAAAATTGGTAAACTAATAACTGTAACATGAATAACTGAGAAAAACTATAGACAAATTAATTAGCGTATTTATTATATTTTGTTAGATATTGAAATTTGCATGTTGAGGTAATGTAAATCAAAAATACTACGGCATTGTCATCTCCTTTTAAAACGACAGCAAAGCAAATTTGCATCAGAGCGGAACTTAAATATAGGTATGAAGACATGAGGGTGAGAACGACCCTGAAATATAACGTGCATTAATTAAACACGCTAAAACAATTGTAAAGGAATTTAAAATGTATCTATTTAATTCTTACCATCGGAAAAGTAATCCGGTGGGATTTGTAGTTTATTGAGGTAAGGAAAACGCTAAACAAGGTATCTGTAATAATATTTAGACGACTATTAGTTAATTATTTAATAAAAGGAATACATACTTGTTTCGACCTCATGGTCAATTTTTGTCACCTTGAATTTAAGACGACCTGTTGTGCACAGAAACCAGACAAGAAATGAAAATTCTTGCCAGTACGCTTTGAAATGCGAACATCTGTTTTAATTTATCAGAGAGGGGTATTTGAAGTTATTAGGAAAGGAAAAACCACAGAATTATTTAGCAAAGTTAAACTATGAAAATAAATATCAAGAACACTGGATTATAGGCAACTTTACTGACAGGTATAAATATTGGAAACAAACACGGTACTTTATGAAATACTCATGCCTTCCTATGTTCTGTGATTATAACTTATCTATTGGAAGTAAAGTGTGAATTAGGGCTCGATGGACTTTTTTAGGTAAAATGTGAGGTTTAAAGAGAGAAATAACTGAAGCTGGAACGTGGCATTTACCATAGGTAAAATGACATGTTACACTGCCCCGGAACAAAAGAAAAAAATATATAAAGATATATTTTTTTATGAAATCCAAAAGTGGAATAAAATCAAAAACTCATTAAAAGAAAATAAAAAGGTAATTGGAAAAGAGAAAAAAACTTGAGAGAAAATGCATGTTTGAGAAAAAATGTTTGAGGAGAAAAAAAATTTACGTATGAGAAAAAAAATTTATGTTTGGGGAAAAAACTTGTGTTTGAGTGAAAGGATCATGTTTGAGTGAAAAGGAACATGTTTGAGTGAAAGGGGTCATGTTTGAGTGAAAAGGATTATGTTTGAGTGGTGGGATATCTAACGCGTATCACACGTCCCAAAGGGAAGTAAAATTGGTAAAGTCAAAAATTAGTAAAGTCAAAATTGGTAAGGACTGAACCACTCAACATGGGTAAAAAGGATTAGAAATAAACAAAAAATTTGTAGGAAAAAAAACAATGGGGGGTATAAGGAGGGCATAGCTGTTGTAAACCAGTTATGTATGTAAGTGTGGGGGGCTAGATATGATATGTCATCAAAAGAAAAATTTACATCAAATATGTGTAATGTAACAAAAAAAAATTTAGTTAAGAAAAAATTTATGTTTAGTATTATTTAAGTTAAGGTAGGTATATTTAGAAAATTTACTAAATTTATATCAGTGCCTGTATACGGCTTTAAATCTTTTATGTGCCAGTTATTTGTCTTTGACCCATCTGGGTTAGTAAGATTATAAATTAGGTTAGATATTTTTTTATTAACTGTACATAAAATATATTTAGGTGCAAGTTTTGCAGTAAAGGCATCAGCGGCACTAGACAATACTTTGTTTGTTCTCCAAACTGTATCACCTACATTGAAAGTAAATGGTCGTAAATTGTAACGACTAGACATTTTTTTATAGGCAAGATATAATCTATTTTTTACATCTTTGAAGAGATTAAAAAGACCTTGTTGGTCGGTAGAATATGCGGTCCTATCTTCAGGAAATATATCTACGTCATCAGAGGGTTTATAAGACGAATAATAAAACTTCCCTGAAATAGGTACATGTCTACCAAAATTTAAAAAGTTTGGCGAAAAACCTGTCACCTCATGTTTTGCTGAATTTATAGCATACTGAATTTTGCTATATTCTCATCCCACATGTTATGTTTTCAACATATGATCTAATCGCCGTCCTACAGTTTTATTTATTCGTTCTACAAAATTACATTGTGGGGAATATACGCAGTGTACCATATTTTTCAACATATATTTGGCAATTAAATTTTTAAAATGTTTCCAGATAGTTGTGATCCATTATCACATATTATAAATTTGTACCAAGGTCAGAAATACTTTATTTTCGATATGTATGTCGAAGTATTTTGTTAGCGGTAAAGCATCAAAAAATGTAGTAACTTTTTGACAATTAAAAATTTATTTCTGAACTTCCCTCCAAATTAAAATTTGAAAGAGTTGTCATAAATTTTGCCCATTGATTTCAAAGGCTTCGATACCATTTAGCCATAAAAAATTATACTGTTGAACTATGGAATTTCCATTTACAAGAATTTTTGATGAAAATGGGTTGCTTTTTCAACGAAATACATAAATATTCAAAACGAAAAGTTAGATCCTTTGCCTTTGGATATATTACCATTTGGGAAAAGTAAAGAACACCAAAATTTACAAATTTTTTAAAATTGTGAAAAATAGGTTACTGAACCATGAAATGTAAATTTTCTAGATAAATTAATTTTGGAAACCTTGAAAATAAAATTAAAACCTATTTGGTGTTTTCCTTCATTTTCCTTTACCAACTATAGAACATAAAGAGTAAGGATTTTTCTCTATTCAAAATTTAACAAATTCCACAAAATTTATTTGTGGTTAAATTTTCAATAATAAAGATCAAATTGGCTTTTAAAAATTAAAACAATTTTTAAATCCGTGTTAAGAATTTAAAAAGAATTTAAGAAATTGATTCTAAAGTACACTGTCTTAATTTGCCGGAAGGGTCTTTTTTCAAACAATTTGAAATGGAAAGACCATCTTTTCTTAGTTCAAGCCATGGTTTAATATTCGAAAGTGAGGCAATTTTAACGGAGGATTTCTGACTAATTACAGATCAACGATCTGTAGCTTTTATGTTTGAAAACAATGCCTCATCTTCAAAGGTTAAAATGAGAAAATAATGCGATGGCGATTAGAATTGTCCTGTTATAAATATGACATCATTTACAGACCTGGATATCAGAATATTGTGGCTGATACACTTTCAAGAATTTCTGCTGCTATACAGCATTCTACTTCTGATACAAATCTTTATAATCTACATAATTCCTTGTGTCATCCTGGCATTACAAGATTCTATCACTGGGTACGTTGCAAAAACCTTCCTTACTCTTTGGATGACGTGAAAAAAATTGTATCTGCTTGTCCTATATGTGCGGAGATAAAACCAAGGTTTTATAAACATCAAGGAACTGTATTAAAAGCAACAGCACCATTAGAGACTAAATCTAGATTTTAGAGGGCCTCTACCATCAACCAATCAAAATCGTTACGTTTTAACAGTTATAGATGAATATTCAAGATTTCCCTGGGCTTTTCCATGTTCAGATATGACTGCATCAACAGTGATTAACTGCTTGAAGCAACTTTTTGCTGACTTTGGATCTCTATCTTATATACATACTGATAGAGGTAGTTGTTTCATGTCAGAAGAAGTAAGAAGCTTTCTAACAAGCCAAGGAATAGCTACAAGCCGCACTACCCATATAATCCACAAGGGAATGGACAATGTAAGCGATACAAAGGAGTAATTTGGAAAACTGTACTATTAATCCTAAGATCTCAGAATATGAAAATTAATTTGTGGCAGCATGTACTTACAGATGCATTACATTCTATAAGATAATTATTGTGTACTGCGACAAACTGTTCTCCTTATGAACAAATGTTCAACCATTCAAGAAAGTCCGCTAACGGTACTTCTATTCCTACATGGCTAAGTACTCCAGGCCCTATTTTTCTCAAAAATCATTGCAGGCAGAACAAATACGAGCCTTTAGTCGAAGAAGTGTACCTGATGGAAGCTAATCCAGACTACAGCCATATCCGAAAATCCAATGGCTGTGAGGTAACTGTATCAACTCGCCATGTGACACCTAGAGGTGATCCTCATATACATGAACAAAGTAAATCCCAGTAATTCAAATGAACAAGATAATCCACCTAGTTTTACCAGTACTTCAAACAAACAATCAAGTTCTGTGGCCCCAACTCTATCTGCCGGCCCGAGAATATCGTAATTCCTAGTTGTAGTCACTTTGAAAATACAATTTGTGATCCCACAGAAAATGATACATATTTGAGAGTCTCTAATAACTCGGAGTCAAAGGAGGTTAACGAACCGGTTTCAAGGCTCTCATATGAATCGACCGCTAAGAGAGCGGAGACCTCCCGCCTATTTGCAAGATTATAACAGATACTGAGCGGGAAGATTGTTATATAAATTTGTGTAATTAATTTACTTTATAGTTGTTGTTACTTGTCAGAAAGTTATGTCATACTAGTATTAGTTGAATTTTGAGTTTATTAAAGCCTACATTATAGAGGTGTTTTATATTACAATAACTAAAACTGGAAGTAAGTCGCAAGTTGACCCTAGTAATATAGCTGTCACAGGAATACGTAAAGCATCTAAAGGAGGCATCATAGTGGATTGTAAAAATCTAAGCGAATCTGATAAATTAAGAACTGAAGCTATTAATAAATTAGGTAAAAACTATGTAATCAATGTACTAAAAAAAGGAGTGCCAACAATAATGGTTACAGGACTATCGGAAAATTGGAATGAAGATAAATTATTGGCAACTTTAAAAACACAAAACGACATCCTACGTGACAATGTTTATCTTAAAGTGGTAAATAAAATTGAAAAACCACACAATCTGACTTTAACCGAGCCATAAAACTTGAAACCGATGGTAAAACATTTCTTGAAATTATAAAACAACTGAAACTCAATGTAGGTTTGGATAGATGAAACGTTTATGAAGATGTCAATCTAACACAATGATACAAGTGTAATGGCTTCAATCATAATGCCAACAAATGTATCTCAATTTTTATATTATTGCTTTGTCAGAAACATGGTTAACCCCCGACATTCCCTCATGTTGCATTAGTATACCTGAGTGGGAAATCTTGTGTGCTGATCGAATAAACTAAGGTGGAGGAGTAGCTTTCTATGTTAAACAAAACCTGAAATTTCGCACTCTCGCTACTGATTACCTTTTAAACACACAGCTGGAACAACTTTGGATAAGTGTGACTACTGATAAACTTAAAATCGCTATTGGTGTTATCTATAGACCTCGAAATGTACCTATAACCACCTTAGATAATCTGGAAACTGTATTAGCAAATCTAGCTTCTACAGTGGTTGAAGTTATACTAACAGGAGATGCAAATGCGAACTTTTCGGTAGCTGAACATAAACGAACTTACTTTAATAATATTTTGCAATCCTTCAATCTACGCCAAATTATTAGTGAACCAACTCGGATAATGGACTCCTCATCCAGCATAATCAATGTAACATGTGTTAGTAACAACCTGAAGCTACTTGAGTATGGAAATCTTGATACTGAACATTTGTCAGATCGTTGTCTTGTGTAATGCTACTTTAATTGGGAAAATATAAAACCTCGGCCAAAGTCAATTACATTCCGTAATTTTCGACTCCTTAACAAAGACATATTTGCTAGTGACGCATGTAGTGTACCCTGGGATAACATGGACAATCTTCATTGCTTAGATGATAAAGTGAATTTTTTAAATTCAGCTTTAGTTATGCTGTTTGATATGCATGCTCCTTATAAGACTATCATTATTAAGAAGCCCTCAAAGCCATACATTACTGAAACTATTAAGCAAATTATTACTGTTAAAGATAAAGCTTTTAAGACTGGGGAATATCATTGTGTAGACAAGCATTTTACAATAGAGGGCAGGTCTTCCATAAAAACTATTAAAAACGAATTACAGTCAGTCAGTGGAGTTCAGTTGCACTATTATAAACCAGTATTTAATTACCTTGTCATCAACGAGCTTACGTTATTTTTTAAGGCATGATAGAATTCGCAGATACGCCAACTTAGAACTTCCTTCGAGAGCACTGCGTTTACCTACATAAAACAGAGTCACTAGCATTCCGCTTTATTATTTGGTTTGATTGTACATTTTTTTTACAAGAAGATGCATTTTTTACTTTAGTGATCGTTGTTTCATTATAAATTGGTATTTATGTTATTTTAAAATACACTGAGTGTCAATTGAAATATCAATCGTTTGAAATTATTCCATTATGAAAAAGTAAAAAGTAGGTTTAGTTTTTATTATAACTACTAATTGAACAAAGATATATATTGCACCCTGCCCTTTTTCAGGCGTTATTAAAGGATAGGTGCACGACAGAGCATAAAAAATTTATGCACTGGCACAGCTAGCATCGACCGTCGTGGTTGCGTAGGCTGCATGAAACTTAAAATCTCGAGGGGAAGAGAATTGGTAAACTAATAACTGTAACATGAATAACTGAGAAAAAACTATAGACAAATTAATTAGCGTATTTATTATATTTTGTTAGATATTGAATTTTGAACAAAAATATCATAAAGGTTCTATGAAGTCATTTGAAATAAGATAGATCAGTAAAGATAATGAAACTTGTTCTTATGTAACTAAAAAATGTAACTGTGCTTTTAAAAAGCGTAAATAAGTTAATGAATGAACTTGACTACCATAAGTTTCATGAAACATGTGGCTTACATATGGACAGTATGCGTCCAATACGACTATGTATAATTAGAAATTAAATATTGCAAATAGTAGATAAATTGTCTGTAATATTAGTACGTTTTACAAATGAAAATGAAAAGAAAACTTTAATATTTGTAGAAATCAGTTCACTTTAATTTTGCGTGGATAAATATTACTTTAGTTTGTCATACCTGACACGTGCCATGTAAAACATGTGTTGTTACCGTGAAATTCCTTGAACTGACCATCTGTGGAAATCCAAATTGAATGTGTATAAACTGTAGGAGTCCCAGGTAGCATCAACGACAAAAGATGAGGTAGAATTTTGTGTGTAACTTCATAGATCCATTATTTTACGAGAATAAATTAACCAAACTAAAATTTGCATGTTGAGGTAATGTAAATCAAAAATACTACGGCATTGTCATCTCCTTTTTAAAACGACAGCAAAGCAAATTTGCATCAGAGCGGAACTTAAATATAGGTATGAAGACATGAGGGTAGAGAACGACCCTGAAATATAACACGTGCATTAATTAAACACGCTAAAACAATTGTAAAGGAATTTAAAATGTATCTATTTAATTCTTACCATCGGAAAAGTAATCCGGTGGGATTTGTAGTTTATTGAGGTAAGGAAAACGCTAAACAAGGTATCTGTAATAATATTTAGACGACTATTAGTTAATTATTTAATAAAAGAAATACATACTTGTTTCGACCTCATGGTCAATTTTTGTCACCTTGAATTTAAGACGACCTGTTGTGCACAGAAACCAGACAAGAAATGAAAATTCTTGCCAGTACGCTTTGACATGCGAACATCTGTTTTAATTTATCAGAGAGGGGTATTTGAAGTTATTAGGAAAGGAAAAACCACAGAATTATTTAGCAAAGTTAAACTATGAAAATAAATATCAAGAACACTGGATTATAGGCAACTTTACTGACAGGTATAAATATTGGAAACAAACACGGTACTTTATGAAATACTCATGCCTTCCTATGTTCTGTGATTATAACTTATCTATTGGAAGTAAAGTGTGAATTAGGGCTCGATGGACTTTTCTAGGTAAAATGTGAGGTTTAAAGAGAGAAATAACTGAAGGTGGAACGTGGCATTTACCGTAGGTAAAATGACATGTTACAATATTGTCACTAAAACGCAGCACTATATGTGAGTCATTTCTCTGATTTATAAAAATGAGGAACAACCAAATTGCATGAAATATCACTAACCGCATATTTAAGCCTAAACTTTTGTTGATGTTACTTGTATGGCAAATTTCAGTCATATTTGCATTACTGTGCTACAGTGATTGTCAGTACTAGTTTAAATGAACTAAAACCAAAATCGGCGTGACTCAGTTTTTCTTGACAAAAAAATTGATTCTGTTAACATAACAGTTGTGTGGATGTAAATGCAACATATTTCTTGTTGACCGAACAAGTAGAATTTATCATTTTGCGGCTTGTTGACTAATTCACACATTTTAATGCAATTAACATTGAGCATACTTTGTTTACGTGTTTGATGTGGTGTAACTTTAGCAAGACAAGGAAAAAAACCTACAATATTTACTCATTTTTCCCAACAAATTTGGTTTTTACTTGAACGAAATACAAAATTAACTGCTGCAACAAAACTACAGATTTACGCTATTTGTAGGTAGTATCAATTTATTTTTAAGAGTAGTAATACATTCAAACGTAAATTCAAAATATTTTAATTGATACACACTGTAAGCATTGATACTAACTAATTGAAAATCGAAATAATACCTATACCGGTCCTATAGCTCAAATCTTACAGACAATTGCAATAGTGAAAATAGTGAGTATTGTTGTTTTCGAAATGGATAAAGGCAATTATAAACCAAGAACGCGTGCAACTAATAGAAGTAGAACGAAACAAACCAAAAATATTCAAATAACAAAAGCAATAAATTCTGAACTAAAAAGTATCGAATTGCATATGAGTAGGTAAGTATGCTAAAATAATGAAATATTTAGTGTGTCTCGATTTGATGCGTCGATGATCCAGAGAGCAGTACTACATGTGTGTAAAGTCAGCACCCCTTTTTAAAAATTATGTTTTTGAAAATTGTTCCAGGTTGTTCTACCCTTGTACCATATTGTTCCAATTCGACTTACAAAAAGTTAGTTTATAGAATAAAAAAGGAAGATGAAGGGTATGTTTTACTCTTTTCGATATAGTCCAAAAATCGATTTTGGGATATCCGGTGGTAATGTGAGATTCATACTTTATAATTTACATAGGGCCGCTAAACGGCCGCGTCCCCAATGCTGTACCCGAAGGTACTACATTCGATTTGTTGGCGAAAAAGGGATTCCAACAAACCAGTGTTTTTCCGTATTTTCAAGAATCGTTTTTCAGGCGGATTTGTCCTTTTGGAGCAATGTTTGGAACAAGTAGAACACTGTTCAACGAGTATCAAATCTTTGATTTGTGAAAAAAGGGTTGCTAGTATTTAAAATGGGTTTTTCGGCTTATTCGAGAAATCGTTTGGAATAAAATAATATTGATTAGGAACAAAGTAGCACAACGTAAGAACAATCTGGAACAACTTTCAAAATCATAATTTTTAACAAACGGGGTGCTATGTTCACACACATCGATTCTACGCTACACATATAACATGGGGGGATATTTTTGAACACTTTTAAATGCTCTTTCTATCCTAATGTATAAAAATGTTAAAAAAAGTTTTGAATCATCTTTAGGAGGCAAGGTTAGTTTTCGCTTCTTGCACTGGAGGTCTGCGCAAAATTTAGATTGCAAAGACAAAAGAACACGAATAAGTATGCAAAAATTTGAAAGTGTAAAAGACTTGATGGTATTAATTTTTTTGTGTAGAATCGCTCTTCCTACTATCGACGCTTTATTTCCGGACACTCTGTTAGGTTAGTCATGCAATGTATTTCAAGAAAGTTGTAGGACTAACGATATGTTAGCTTTCCGTCAGTTACCGGCTGGTGTTGATTTGATTGACTTGGAATCAGTTTGGAATGAGAGCAACATAAGTATTCCAAATAGCTCTTATGATCCTTCAAACCCATGGGGAACAGACGCCGAACTTAATGAGTATGTGAAAATCCCTAGTATTCTATATAGAATTATGGCAGATAAACTTACAATTAAAAAGGAGCCTCTACAGTATAAAGTTGAAGGCAACAGGATTGTGGACATCACTTATCTCTTGCAGAGGACACTGTTTCTTGCAGAGACTCATGCGCGTGTATGCACTGCAAGTAACTTGTTTCTTGAGAAAGAAAACAGAAATGGCTGTAATTAATTAACTGTGAATAAATGAGCTGACCCGTCTTATCATTTGAGTGGACTATATTACGAAAGATAACAAAACGCGAGCTTTAGATACGAGAATTTGTATGCATGTAAAAGACAAACAATAATGTTACATAAAGTCACTCACCAATATTGTTCATAGTTTGTTGTCCTCTTCATTTTTACAATGACCCTGGGGGAGTTGGTTGAACACACTGGTTACAAGGCACTATTGTTCATTGTCTGTATAGGTTGCCCGGTAACTCGACACAACCGTTCCGGTGCTAGGTCGGAAGACGAGTCGCCGACAAACTTGACAAAACTACTTTCACATGCATTACACTATAAGAGGCGCAAGTGCACTGCACAGTTTTGTTCCACAATATAATTTTGAAGTTTAATTATTACGAAACAATAGCCATAGTAGTATTTTGTTTTTAAAATGCAATACGTGCAACAAAACATATTCATGTTCCATGGAAACTGTAAAAAATGCACATTTAAACCATGCAGCAATATGGGGAACTTTGTCGACTGAAAGCACCTTTACCCACGTGGACGATTTTTTGTTAATTTTGGATATACCCTGTATGAGTAACAATCATTTTTATTCAATTCAAGAAACTTTGCGCCAGGTAAAATATACATTCATAATTTACAAAGCAAAACTATTACAAATATTGTCAAGGTTTGAAGCGATAGTAGTATACTTTCAATGGAACGAGCTGGTGAGGAAGAAAAACACATTGCATTGGAAAATGGTGACATAGACGACGACGGAATTCCTTGGATTACTGTTTATCTAGATGACGGATGGGCCAAAAGAAGCTCTGGCCACAATTATGATTCTGCTTCTGGATTGGTATTCACTATGATAGTGACATTAGTATATATTACAATTTTTATCTAAATTTTAGGCAGTTATTGTCGGGTATAAAACAAAAGAGGTTTTGTATGTTTGTGTTCGGAATAAATTTGGTATAATTTGTACAAAAACATGCGAATGAACATCAACATGTCTATTTTAAAAATTGGGAAGGAAGTTTGACATCAATGGAAGCATATGTTATTTTGCCATGTTAATTAGCAATGAATCGCCATTGTACTTTGAGAAAATACCACTCGATGACGATTTGTGGACAAAAACAATGGCTTCCAAAATTAGAGTCTTTTTATATAAACCTTTATATAAACTCAAAAAAAGGCTAAGATGTGTTGATCCCGATTATATAAGGAATGCTCAAAAACTGAAACAGTTAGCAAAGTATAATATACCTTCAATATTTCAATCATATGTTTTTAAAAATTTTATCCGGCCTTTGTATTTTAGCGAAAGGTGGTGTGGAAACGGGTATGGTTATATAGAATGATTATGTGCATAATAAAAATCATATACGAGTGTATTATGTGGAAATTGTTGATAATATCGTACTTTGTTATTCTGTGTATGCCTTTGGATGTGATAATTTGTATTTAATTTATGTATTTGAAACTTGTTAATGTTTCTGTTGATTTTTGAGAATATATGTACAACTATATTTATATATACCTAATAATGAGATTATTTATAAAAATGAGGTGTTTGGGTTGTTGGATTGGTCAAAAATAGATGAGCTCTGATTAGCTAGAATCCTATCAGTTTTCAATTTCCAACTATAAATAAAATGGTCCATTGCTACAACATCATCATAATTTTGTTTTCGACCCTACTTAAGGTCGGTTTGACGCAGCTCTACCTCCTTTTCTATTCTGTGCTAATCTAAAAAGTTCTACATACCCTTCACAACCTAAATTTCTAATAATTTGACTAATATAGCTTGGTCTAGGTCTTCCTATACACTTTTCCCTATCTACCTGGCTCTACATAGATATTAGCAACCTGATAGTTGCTAAAGAACTCCAACATGTTTACATGATTCCCATTTATAAGGAAATAAAATACTACCTGGTTATCCCCTCCAAAACTGGAAAAGTGTTAAATGATATGTTATGGTAAGGCTTAAGCAACGAATCGCTACCAACATGCCAGACCGCTAACTAATTGTAAGTTCTGTCATGGTGACATTTAGTTAACTGATTTTTATTACTTTATTTATTTTCGTTTTGTTTTGTTTTCGAACTTAGTTAGGGCCGGTTTGACGCAGCTCTAGATTCTTTTCTATTCTGAGCTAGTCTATAAAGGTCTACATACCCTTCACAACCTAAAACTCTAATAATTTGACTGATATAGCTTTGTCTAAGTCTTCCTACTTTATTTTTATTTGGTAGTCTATAATCTAAGACCTTAGTCCCTCGTGTCTTAATTGGTGCCCTATCATTATATCTTTCCTGACCTTTAATCGTTTCCACATAAAGGGTTCATCACCTATCCTACTATAAAGTTCCTCATTTGTTACTCTATCTGTCCAACTAATCTTTAACATTCTCCTATAACACCAAGTTTCAAAAGCTTCTATCTTTTTCTGATCTACCTCTTTAATTGTCCAAGTCTCACTACCATATAATAGAACGCTCCATACGTACGACTTTAAAAAACTTTTTCTATTATCTAAACTAATACTATTAGCTATTAGTAAGTCTTTCTTTTTTAAAAACATTTTTCTAGCTTGAGCTCTTCTAGCTACTATATCCCTTCTGCTATGTCCGTCCTTTGTAATTATACTACCTAAATAGCAAAATTTGTCTACCTCCTCTAACTCAGTATTATCTATTTTTAATTTTGGTTTAGAACTAGGCTGTAATTCACTTGTCATTATCTTTGTCTTACCTGAGTTAATTCTCATACTATAGTTACTCTGTACTCTCATCTAAAATATTTAAAAACTCCCCTAACTCTTTTCTAGACTGCTATAATAGCTATATCATCTGCAAAACGTAATATGTCTATTTTCCATCCCTATGCACTAATACCTATCTCTTTTCTCTCTCTAGCTAAGTTTAAAGCTTCCTCAATATAAACATTAAAAATCAAGGGAGATAGTGTACAACCCTGTCTAACACCATTTCTAATCTTAGCTTCTTTTTCTATTTCATCAAATCTAATTACTACACTTTGATTTTTATATAAACTGTAAATAATTTTTCTGTCCCTATGAGAGATTCCTATTTTTCGCAAAACCCTAAATATAGCAATCCAATTAACCCTAACAAATGCTTTTTCAAAATCTACAAATGGCCTTTTTGTTTTTTTGTAACCTTTTTTCAATAATCACCTGGCGTTCCAAGTATCTTCTTCTATCGTGTTTGAATAGGGTGTTTACATTGCTACATATCCTGACATTAAACGGTTTTTTAATTAAAAATTTCGACAATGTGCACCAAAAACTTTATTTTATACTATAGTTGTCCAACACATCGATTTTCAACAAATTCACTTTTACTGTAAACTACTGCAGAAGTCAACTTCTCCGACAAATTTTAATCTTCGCCGACAAACTTCAGAGTATGCAGTAAACAAATAAACAAATCTTAATACTAAGAAACTGTCACGCTAACAAAACTTATATTCTTGCCAAATTTATAACATCAACATTACATTGCACCACAAAATCTTGAACAAATTTCACAATACCTGATGCATAAAGCACAACCACGGCATTTGTGTTAGTCATTCTATCGTCGCTTTTTATAATGGTGCCAAGGTACTTATTGTCACAACTGAAGCGTCGCAGCCGTGCATTTCCATTAAAAATCTATTTTTGAAAAATTTAACTTGTTCATTTTCATTTACACACATACACCCAGGATCACTATACAAAAAGAATTAGAACAATAAACAACACGCAAACAAATTTACAGCTCCTGCACGGAAGAGAACATTCTTGAAAAACATATCCAACATGCAAAAATACACATGGAATCATGGGCACCAAAAGAAAAATTTTTCATAAATTTTGCCTGTCCATTCTGATCTACACAGCCAAGAAAACGATTTAAAAAAATCAGAGTATAGAACTGTATACAAAAACACATTGCAGCGCCCACTTAGAAAACATTTCTAAATTAGATTATAAGAATATTGCTTGCTCAATAATTTTGCCCATATATAAATGTGTTCAAAATATGAGAAACGAATAAATTCATTACCACGAATATATATTATTTAACGAAAATTGAAAGGGTAACTATCAATTTTTATTGGTGTAAGATGTTGATCAAATAAGCTCTTCTGGGACGTTCCTGAATACGGTGAGTTGCTAGGAAAGGCTTTTATAAACCATAAAACAAGCATCGGCAAGCCTATAATTTTAATTATACCTAAGTACCTTCAAGGTTTTTATTTTAAAATAACAATAAAGCATAAAAAACGCTTTGTGCAGTTATTTACTAATTATGAAAACTATAAAATCCAATTCATATTGAGATTGCTGTTGTGTATATCTAACAAAAGCAAACAATTAATAGGCGTACACTAAATATCAGTTGTCTTATTAAAATGGGTCCACGTGGAGTAGAATAGTATGTCAGTAATCTGTTAGATTTTCTATCCAACGAGATTTAAACACTATTGCTCTGGTTTGATGCACTTACCGACGATCATCGTTCTCCCTTTTACATTAACGGATGCAGAAAATGCTTGTAGCAGTGACATCTAATTGCGATACACCCACTTTCATAAAAAAGCCTAGCGACACCTTCCTCAAACTTGGTGAACTGTTGGGAATGTTCCCGCATACCGACTAGTTTAAATCCACACTGCGCTTATGGAAAATACTTCTGACACAATCATAGATAGGAAAATTCAACAAAACAATTAATTTTTTGGTGAATTTCATAACAAGAAAGCATTCTGAAGATGATGGTATAAAAATTACAACAATATTTTATTTAATTCAGCTATAAACAAAATCGAAAATGTTCAAAATTAAAATCACAATTTTGATTTTTGTCATTATCTTCTTTGATTTTTTTTAAAACCAACACCACTTCCAAAATTTAAAAAAAAAGTTGGCCTATCTAAGATTGTGCCAGAAAAATAAGGAGAGAATTTCCCCAGTCTTAAGAAATTTAAGTTAACTAAATTAGACTCTGATAAACAATACTATCAAAATCTGAAAAATTATTTAACATTTGCAATAAAGCAAGAAAAATGTTGTTATATTCAGCAGCAGATACGTAAATTTAAAAATAACCCTAAAAAGATGTGGTCGAATTTTGAAACCTGGAATATCCACACAAGGAATGTCAATAAGCTTGATCCAGCCATTATGAATGCTGAACTTATGAATAACTTCTTTTCTACAATGGTGCCAAGGTCTAATGTCAACAATGAACTAATTTCCTTTTTTAGAGACAATGTTTATAAAAATGTCCATAATAATTTCGAATTTACTGAAATTACTAATGAAGAGTTACAGACCATTCTGCATCAATTAAAATCTAATGCAGTCAGAGCAGATGATATTAACTTAAAAATGCTTCAGATTGCTTATCCGTTTTGTAAAACTGCATTATTACATATAATAAACTATTCTTTAAGATACGGCAAAGTACCCTTGATATGGAAAAAGGCCATTGTAAATCCTTTGGCTAAAACGAATAAGGCCACATCGATGACACAATTAAGACCTATCAGTATTTGGCTACACTTTCCAAACTTATCCAAAAAATTGTATACAATCAGATACTGTCGCATATTAGTACTCATAATTTGCTACCTGTTACCCAGTCAGGAATTAGAACAGGCTACAGTACTTCAACTGCTCTTATGAAGATAGTGAATTCTCTAACAGTGGCTATAGACAATTCACAAATATCATTATTAGTTTTACTTGACTTCAGTAAGGCCTTTGATACTATTCACCATGAGCTATTAATTGCAAAGCTACATTTTTATGGATATGGCCATAAGATGGTTCTCAAGCTATCTGTATAATAAACCCAAGTTGTGCAAGTACATAATCAAATATTAAGTGAAGTTGTTTTCAGACAAGGTGTTCCTCAAGGTAGTGTTTTAGGGCCGCTTCTATTTGCACTTTTTACATCTGATCTAGTGTCTAAACTGACTACAGACTGCTTCGTACATTTGTATGCTGACGATACTCAGTGCTATATGTCATGTGATCCACTAAAAATAAATCACACTGTAAAACTGCTAAACTTTAATCTTTCAGCAATTTCTGCCTGGTCAAACAACCATGGTCTCCTACTTAATGGATCTAAATCTATGTTGATGTGTGTTGGTACAAGTGCTTTGCGTAAAAAATCTTTTTCTGTGCTAACCAACAGTGTTTGTGTTGATGGGGTCAATCGGTGTTCTCAGAGTATGTGAAAAACCTGTGTGTTTATTTGGACTGCAACTTAAACTTCCAAACGCATGTACCTAAAAAGTCAACCCCATTCTGGGGGATATCAGTGAATTTTTTAATTTTGTCCCATTTACTTTTTATAATACCAAATACCAATCGCTAGATCAGTTGGAATATTTGTGTATAAAGCTACTACATCCAGTGAGATTAAGATGTAGTCATCTGGTATGTGGCTCATTTTCATCTTTTCCTTGTAATTCTAGGAATTTTTGATACAGTGTTCGTTTTCACAGCATATGCTTTTAAGAATTGTTTTAAGAAAACTAGATAATTTGTTGTACGGTGCTTGTGTTGTAGCCATTATTGGCCTGATAAGGATATCTGTCTTGCGTAATTTTGGCAATTCATAGATTTTGGCGGTAGTGCATTGTTTATTGTTAGGCTTTTCTTTACTAAAGGCAAATATATATATATATATATATATATATATATATATATATTGACGTGGAATCATAGGTTAAATAGGTGTAGACAATAAGGAATCATAGGTTAAATAGGTGTAAACAATAAAATTTTATCAACTGTGTATATAGGAAACAGGAGCATATTATTTACGCGCCAAATTCATTAATTTATATAGTGAAAACGGACGGTTATTAAAATATTTTTCTATTTGTATATTGGAATGTTAAAATTGCGTAAGGAAAGAAGCTTTTGAGTATATAAAAATCTCAAGGAAACGCATAAGCATCCATAATAATTTTAAATCAAACGCATGGAAGCAAAAAGGGAGCTTGCATGTATAGAAAATCAATAATTTTAAACGCAAATATTTCCATTTTAAAAGCCAACGTTCGTTTATACAAATACTAAGAAGGGTTAAACTAAGAATTATTATTTTAAACGGACGGTTGTTTCGAAGAACACCTGCTCATTAAATGTCATGTTCAGGGAACATAAATAAACGATAAGACAGAATTTCTATGAAATTGTTTGCAACGGTCAATTTGTATACGTTGCTAAAATAACAAGTGCCTTGAAGACTGAGGGAAATAAACGATTGATAATGTAAGACAGGCAAAAAAGCGTATAAAGTAAGCGTTGGTTACAAGTCACGTCTAAATACACGGGGAAATATGAAGGCCAATACAATATCGATTTTCTGTAGCTTAAGAGGGGTTTCGAAATGAGACAATAAATATGAGTGGAACAAAGAAAGATAGCTGATAGGTGGAGCGTTGTGACGAGGGAAAACTATATCATTGGTCGAAAGCTAGCAGTTTTTGAGAAGCGCGCGTACGTTGAGGAAATCGAACGAATTTTCTATGTAACAGCATGATCTCGGAAATTTTCAGACGTTACGTTCGGAATTTGTAGAAGTAAAATTAAAAATAAGCTTTTCAGTGGAACTAGGTTCCATGGGGGGTTTAGAAAAAGGTATAAATACACAAACAAAGATATTAAGGCTCTTTCCTTTTAGATCTGAGACCGTGCTTAGATCTGCAACGTAATAATAGTAAATGCTCTTACGGGTATTAATTATTGTGTTTAGTCAGTAAAGTTGCATATAACATCATGTTTTGAAATTATAAAAGCTGTAGTAAGGTACCGCCAAAGTTGTAAATGTGATATTGCACGAGTTGGTGCTTTTGTTTAGATAAAAGGTGCCGTTACTATAACGACTCGATTAAATGAAGGGATGATATTTGGGTAAGCAAAGCCTAAAGCGTAATTTGTATGCATGACGTATATTTGGTATGGAAATTACGTTTGAGACAAGGCTAATATCTGAATAGAAGAATAGTGGTGGTGGCCGAGATTTGGATAGGTGGGGATCAGTTGGATCCTGGCACAATAGAAGTATATGGACACAACGACAAGGGTTTCTGGTAAGCATCTTCAGCGGTGACGAGGAACGAAGGCGACTCCAGGTAAAGAAACTTAATTTCCTGTTTTTGTATAAACATTTGTGTTGATATTTTTTGTGTTTGTGTTTTAACTTATTGGAGGAGGATTTATTACCATAAAACTTGTTTAAAGAGGTATATGTGCAGGACAATTAATTTTGACTATTAAAAAAGGGTTTATTGATGATATATAAAGGTGTATTCATGCTATAAATTGTTGTTGTAAGGAGTAAACGGGTCTTTAAATTTGTTTTCAATGAAATGCAAGGTTTAAAAGCATTCACAGAAACTGGGTTATAATGAGCTCAAAATAGACCAGAATAGAGTCAAACTAGAGTTGCATGTGAGGCCCATCTACTCGTATTATATAGAATTTGTTAAAATATATTAAAACCAAGGACTTTAAAGTATTTAATGATTGAGCTGGTAACAGTTGCAACAAACTGTCTGTACCAAGGTGTAAATATTTGATTAAGAATGGAAACTTGTTAACATGTGTAAATAAAAGGTTGTATGGTTGTTGTATTATTTGATTGGTAATTTCATTTGACTGTGTGTGTGAGAGAAAGGTATGTATTTAAAATGATAGGTATTCAAGAAAAAACCGATTGCTGAGTTAGCCAGGGTAAGCAGAAATACGAAGGCGTCCAAAAAGGTAGGGTAAGAATTTATTTTTATTTTTATTTTATTCAGAAAATTTTATGTTGGCCCAAGCGTGGGCACGAATTTTGTGAGTTCCACGGCACTTTTATGACGGCCCAACGCTGGGGCTCGATGTTAAAGCTTGTTCCTGACTTCAACGGCAATATAATATATATATATATATATATATATATATTGCTATAAACTTAGCGGAATTATCATGCCCCTACGTTGGGCTGTTATATTTATTTGCTATGAATACCTCTCTAAATTATCGTGCCCCTACTTTGGGCTGCATAATTTATTTTCTACGTACTCTAAATTATTGGACCACCATTTTAATATTCACGATTAAGTGTAATTATCTCCTTCACCAGCTGTTTTCTTAATATTGCTATCAACTGGACTATATCTTTAAACAACTCTATCTACCAATGGCAAAATTCGATACGTTACCGCCTTGCGGGTTATCTCTTTCCTATTCAACTTGTGGCTCCGCCTTTGTACTATTTAAATCTTATGACCTCGGCTAGCATTTATTTGCAATTATAAAATTCAGTAAATTTAGATTCTATATAATGAAACCAATATGTTATGTACAGCTTTTAAAATTATTTGTAATACATTTCTTATAAATTTCATTTATTAACAACCATCTAGTATGTACTCAAAACCCAAAGTCACCAAAGAAAATTTATTACCTTTACCAACAAAGTGTAGAATATTCTAAACCTGTTTTCATATTACTCATTCAATACGTATGCAACC
Source organism: Platerodrilus igneus (assembly GCA_036346225.1). Classification (NCBI taxonomy): domain Eukaryota; kingdom Metazoa; phylum Arthropoda; class Insecta; order Coleoptera; family Lycidae; genus Platerodrilus; species Platerodrilus igneus. The sequence continues at coordinate 1,290,805 of JARFIW010001133.1, read as the reverse complement.
TCTTTTGTTGACTTCTTCACAAGCATAGCATATTTAGCAAATTCAATATTAAAATAAAATAAAAATTCATATAGAAAACAAATGTCTTATAACTAAAAATCTGACCTGGTTTTATCTTTTTCACATCGACGCTTCCAATAAAATGATCTTCCCAATTCTGGATTCCATTCAAATTATTACACTATGGACCACCACCATTGAATTATATACCCCAATTTATTTCAATTCTTCAAACTTAGACTTTCATCATTCTTGCCCCAGACTTAAAATTGTAGTTTGTTTCACCCCTGTACTTCAAGATTGTATTATTCTTCTTTTCCCTTGACATTTAAATTGTATTACTGTATTTTTTCTTAACATCAGAATCCTAGTCTATTTCCTCAGACCTCGAAACCCTATTATTTTTATGTCTTAGTTTACAATAAATTCATTAAAACGTACTTACGTTTAAACGGCAATTGTAATCTTCATATTCGCACTCATTTTATTTTTCACTTTTATACTTATTACGTATTACTTTGTTTAATGGCAATGCACTTCGGCCTTCATTGAGTTCAAAACTGACTTTCTTATCAAGGTGCTTGCTAATATAATCTCGAATTCCCACTCCATCCGTGGGTTTGGTCTAGAACTCGTCGCTTGTCTCTGACCAATCAAATAATTTTATTTAGAGCAGTTTCTGATGTAATGCTCCACGTTTTCCCATAATCACAACCTGCCCGCAGCTGTCTTTCATTGTCAACATGCTGTATTTTGATAGATTACTTGCTTTTCTATAAACAACTGATGCAACCCGACTTTAAATTTTCATGTTTACATGCGATTCACGCAATTTTAATCATTTCTCTTATCAAAATGGTTAGATCTTTGTACGCATTTATATTGACTACATGAAACTCTATTTCTATATCCGTATTAATTTAATCGTCTGGAACTCTTCTTCTTAATGCGTGTCTAATTACACTTTATCATTTATTTCTCAATATACGCGTGCTTCCACTGAAAAATATCCTTATTTGTTTTACCTAAATTAACTAAACTTTATCTACAGGGTATTTAATATTTACTCTACTTAATACATGTATTTCTCATTCCTACGCCAACTATGCGTCTTCCTATGTTTACCTGCGTCGCCCAAAAACTATCTCTACTCTATATACAGAGTGTTGACTACTTACTATCTACAAACTATGTCTATTTCTTAATTATCTCCTTAAATAAGTGTAGTTTTCTGCTGACTATTCTAATTACTCATTCCCGAACGACCTTTACTATAACGTGCACCCTTAAGCAACCCCTTATCACAGCATAATTCCCCCAAATTAAAATATAGAATTTCATATCAATGTCCTTTTTGGCGCCCAACGTGAACTTAAACTCACATTGGTGTGAAATTATTATATTTTTATTTCCATTCTGAAATCCAACTCTTTTTCTTTATTAAACTCATATTTACATTTTATCTATCTCATGCCTATGTCCTATTATACTCTACTATTTATACCTATACCTATTCTTATATTCATATCCTATTCTATTTTTCTATGTATACCTATTCATAATTTATTTTACGTTTCCTTTTATCTATTCATCTGTCTTTGCATGTGTCAATTAAGCTTATTTATTTCTAGCCTCCCCCTTTCTATTCTTAAATCTGGGTCCTTTTAATCTATATTTCTCAATCATATTTTTATCTATAAATATGCCCTTCGTGCTGATTTGATATCCCAGAAATTTTACTTTATCTTGAAAGAATTCGCACTTCTTTAAATTTAACCTTAAACCTGCTATATTTAATTCTAATAATATTCTTTCTAAATGAACAAAGTGTTGTTCCACACTATCGCTAAATATTAACACGTCATCCACGTAGTGGATACAAAATTCCTCGTACGGTCCCAAAATGTTCTGCATCGCCTTCACCAATGCAGCCGTACTCGAGGACAAACCAAACGAGACCACCCTAAATTGATATATTCTTCCTTCTACAGAAAAACCCGTATATTTCCTTGATTCTCGCGCTAATGGAATCAACCAAAATGAATTCTTTAAGTCTAATTTGCTATAGATTTTCTTGTTACCTATTCTTGCTAATATGCTCTCCATCGTTGGTGGACAATTGTATTGCGGCTTCGTTCGCTTATTTATCTTTCTTGCATCCAAACATAACCTAATGCTATCATCATTTTTCCTCACGACGAGTAATGGATTCACAAAATGTGTACTGGAGTTTTCTATAATACCTTCACGTAACATTTCCTCAATTTCTTGCTTCACTCTATTCCTATATGCTACTGGAATAGGATATATTTTATTGTTAAACGGCTCTGTATTCGTTACTTCCAACTTGTGCACATAACCCGTAGCACTTCTCGACTTCGACCCAATTAATTCTGAATGCTTATTCAATAATATATTCACCCTATTTCTTAAATCATCTGGACACTTAATATCTTCCTTTTCATTACACCCATTATTTATCTCTTCACTAAACTTATTAATATTTACGCAGTCGTCTTCTATTACTATATTCCCCTCTTCATACCATTTAATATATTTCCCATTACACTCAATCTCTTTGCATTCCGCATTTATCTTCAACCCCAACTTATCTATCATATTCATCCCAAATATAACATCTATCTTCAGTCCAGGTACTACCATAAACTCATTTTCCCATATTTTATCTCCCATTTCACATCTCAGAATTACCATTTCATTTATTACACTAAATCTCTTATTATTTGGTGCCACTAAATTACACCTCGCTATAGCTATCGCTTTATCCCCCAATTTTTCTCGTTTAACAAACTCTTCCGCAACAAGTGATGCTTCTGCTCCAGTATCAATTAACACTTTAACTATTCTATCTTCCACCTTTAAATTAATTATTGGTAATAAGTTTCTTTCAAATCTTCCTAATTCATTATCCATTTCATATTTAATAAACTCGCGCTGGTGTTCATATCCGTTAATTCGTAGAATTTTCCTTGGTTCGTCCGTACTCAAAAATCCTGATTTCGCGTCGAAGGTCCTGCCTGACTCATTATCCCTGTATCTGTGCAATTCGTATTTCTTATTTCCATACTATTAATATTTCTAGCTTGCGTCCGTCGATCATCATTTTCCTGTCTATTTATTACTCTATTGTTTCCCTCATGATTCGTTCTCTCCATTCGTTGCCTTGGTATCTGACCATTATTCCTGTTTTGCCTAAAATCATTATTAAAGTTTCCATAGTTCCCCCTATTAAAATTTCTTCCGCGATCATAATTATAATTGTTCCTTCGATAATTATTCCGAGTCTCCGTATTCCTTATAAAATTCGTGCGTCGATCCCTAACATTATTTTCAATTTCATAATCATTTTCCAAATCATCATATCTCTGCAAATAAACAATAAACGTATCTCTATCCACTATATTTTGCGTCGTTATGTATCGCTTTACTTCAGCGTTAAAATGACTTGCTAAATACCTTATAATAATTTTATCTTCTAAAGGAGGATCCAATTGCTTCGCTACAGTAAATTTCTCAATCGCATATGATTCTCGCGTTATCCCTTTCGCCGAATCGTATCTTCCCATAATTAAGTTACTTCGAATTCGATTTTGCTGATTGTCATTCCAGAATTGACGTAAAAATTTGCTTTCAAACTGTTCAAACGTTTCTATTTCACTCTCAACTAAATTGTACCATCTTTCAGCATTCCCTCTTAATATTGCCCTAATTAAATTTAATTTCAATAATTCATCTGTAGATCCCTGTATCAACATTTTAAAATTTTTCAGAAATATTTTAGGATTTAATTTTCCGTCCCCGTAAAATTTCGTAAACTGTTCAATTGAAAGATTCGTTTGAATTAACCTATTTGATTCTCTATTAAAATTTATTGGATTACCTTTTAAATTATTTATTTCTTGATTTATTGTTCTGAATTCCGTTTCGCAATTTTCTTCCATTTCTCCTAATTTAATATTTAAATTCGTGATTTTATTGTTGGACTCGCTTTCGTACTCTTCTCGTTTCGTTTTGATTAAAGAAATATGATCCCATAAACCGTCTATTTCCTCAGAAACTCTCCCAATTTTTACATTCATTTGTGCTTTAATCTCCGCGATAGTGTGGTTCGTCTCTTGCAAACCATTACTAAGAATCTTAATTTCACTCTCCAATTTCTCGCTGTATTCCTCCATTTTTGTTTTAACTGTATTTATGGCTTGTTCACTCTTATCCATTTTATCATTTAATACCATTAAGATATCCAACATTTTGGTTTCTTGTGAAGTTCGCCTTTCTTCACTCGAACTGGTTTCCTGAATTATCACGCTCTCCTGGGATCCTATCTCCACTCCTTGTTGCCTTAAAGCTTCCCGTGTTTCCCGTATTCTCTTGTCCATTATTATATTTTTACTCTAAACTTTTAAATACTAAATAAATCTACCTAACTTTAAATACTGTACAAATTTCTCTATTTTTCCTTTAATTGAAACTTTTTAAATCCCCGGTTTCGTTTAATTACTTTATCTGAAATCTCGCAATCGTATTTTAAAATTTATTTTAATTTAATTCGCGCCTCCTAATCTCAGGTTATTTTATTGTGGTTTAATTCATGCCCCAACTTGGGTAGCCATATTTATTGCTATGAACTTAGCGGAATTATCATGCCCCTACGTTGGGCTGTTATATTTATTTGCTATGAATACCTCTCTAAATTATCGTGCCCCTACTTTGGGCTGCATAATTTATTTTCTACGTACTCTAAATTATTGGACCACCATTTTAATATTCACGATTAAGTGTAATTATCTCCTCCTCCAGCTGTTTTCTTAATATTGCTATCAACTGGACTTTATCTTTAAACAACTCTATCTACCAATGGCAAAATTCGATACGTTACCGCCTTGCGGGTCATCTCTTTCCTATTCAACTTGTGGCTCCGCCTTTGTACTATTTAAATCTTATGACCTCGGCTAGCATTTATTTGCAATTATAAAATTCAGTAAATTTAGATTTTATATAATGAAACCAATATGTTATGTACAGCTTTTGAAATTATTTGTAATACATTTCTTATAAATTTCATTTATTAACAACCATCTAGTATGTACTCAAAAACCCCAAAGTCACCAAAGAAAATTTATTATCTTTACCAACAAAGTGTAGAATATTCTAAACCTGTTTTCATATTACTCATTCAATACGTATGCAACCTCTTTTGTTGACTTCTTCACAAGCATATCATATTTAGCAAATTCAATATTAAAATAAAATAAAATTCATATAGAAAAACAAATGTCTTATAACTAAAAATCTGACCTGGTTTTATCTTTTTCACATCGACGCTTCCAATAAAATGATCTTCCCTAATTCTGGATTCCATTCAAATTATTACACTATGGACCACCACCATTGAATTATATACCCCAATTTATTTCAATTCTTCAAACTTAGACTTTCATCATTCTTGCCCCAGACTTAAAATTGTAGTTTGTTTAACCCTGTACTTCAAGATTGTATTATTCTTCTTTTCCCTTGACATTTAAATTGTATTACTGTATTTTTCTTAACATCAGAATCCTAGTCTATTTCCTCAGACCTCGAAACCCTATTATTTTTATGTCTTAGTTTACAATAAATTCATTAAAACGTACTTACGTTTAAACGGCAATTGTAATCTTCATATTCGCACTCATTTTATTTTTCACTTTTATACTTATTACGTATTACTTTGTTTAATGGCAATGCACTTCGGCCTTCATTGAGTTCAAAACTGACTTTCTTATCAAGGTGCTTGCTAATATAATCTCGAATTCCACTCCATCCGTGGGTTTGGTCTAGAACTCGTCGCTTGTCTCTGACCAATCAAATAATTTTATTTAGAGCAGTTTCTGATGTAATGCTCCACGTTTTCCCATAATCACAACCTGCCCGCAGCTGTCTTTCATTGTCAACATGCTGTATTTTGATAGATTACTTGCTTTTCTATAAACAACTGATGCAACCCGACTTTAAATTTTCATGTTTACATGCGATTCACGCAATTTTTAATCATTTCTCTTATCAAAATGGTTAGATCTTTGTACGCATTTATATTGACTACATGAAACTCTATTTCTATATCCGTATTAATTTAATCGTCTGGAACTCTTCTTCTTAATGCGTGTCTAATTACACTTTATCATTTATTTCTCAATATACGCGTGCTTCCACTGAAAAATATCCTTATTTGTTTTACCTAAATTAACTAAACTTTATCTACAGGGTATTTAATATTTACTCTCTACTTAATACATGTATTTCTCATTCCTACGCCAACTATGCGTCTTCCTATGTTTACCTGCGTCGCCCAAAAACTATCTCTACTCTATATACAGGGTGTTGACTACTTACTATCTACAAACTATGTCTATTTCTTAATTATCTCCTTAAATAAGTGTAGTTTTCTGCTGACTATTCTAATTACTCATTCCCGAACGACCTTTACTATAACGTGCACCCTTAAGCAACCCCTTATCACAGCATAATATATATATATATAATGCTATAGTTATAGGGTAGTTTAGGGGTAGGTTAAGTCATCGGGGTCGTAGAATATATAAAAACAACTTCCAGTTTAATAAAAACACAGAATTCCAGATATTATAAGAGTAATTCGGTCACTATGCATATTGTTAATTGAGAGCACACTGTATATACAATGCATAGGATTAAATGCATAAGAACATAGAAATATCCAACAGTAGTTTACAAGTTAAGATTTGAAAACGCAACAAAACGCATCAAAAATTAAATCAACGAGAAACCTATATGAATTGGTTTTACAAATATTTAACAATTGCGCTAAAAATATCATCGTACACGCAATCTAAATTATGCATTATTAGAAAATCGTACGTGACAGGAATAGTTCACATTTGTTCAAAAATCTAATAGTATATAGAAATAAACAAGCGCCAGACCATGCAGTTTAGATAATAATAAATAACAAACACTGAATACGTGACTTAATAAAAGGAAATTGTTGGAATTTCTCAAATAATACCATGATATGTGAGAGTATTATGTGACAAACCAGGCATGCATTCGAATATTTGAACTAAATAATTGGTGAAAAAACTGAAGTACACAAAATAAAGATAAAAGTGTCGTCCCAGCACGTGTATGAACCAATGCAAATGAAACAACTCATGGTGATGCAGATCACAGGTTGGGAAGGAACTACAGAATCATTCCAGGTTAGCAATCTTGATTCAATTTATTATTGAAAACTGTTTTTAAATCAATATTTATCATTTTGTATCTGTAAGAGTCAACAAAACATAGTAGGTTCATTGATCAATTTATGACAAAGATAATAGTCATCTTGGAACATTCAAAGGTCCCTAGAAATAAGTAAAAATATAGTTTTGCTGGCTTCAAATATCATAAATCTGGTATACGTAAATATTCTGAAAAGGGGAAAATTTTGAGAGTTGTAAATATTTAATCATTATATTGTGTATTGTAGAATTGCTTTATTTAATTAAATAAGCTAGCCGGGGCAAAAACCATAACTTAACATTTCACATCATAGTGCTTGATTATTAGGGGTAAATTTCACAACAAAATTTATGATGGCTCAACGCTGGGATTAATATCATACCATTTTATGATATGCCCAATCGTGGGACCTAATATAAAGGAGATATCACAGCATTTTATAGTACGCCCAATAGTGCCGGGGCGAATAACACAGCATTTTAAGACGCCCATCATAGAAGCCTAATGTAAAAGGGTAAAATATCACAGCAATATATTTATATGTATATCAATATGATAACGCCGCATGCCGATGTGATAAACGTCCAGGTGAACGCCACCGCTATGTGTTCTCAAATCTTCTAATTTTATTATGCCACGGCTAGCCATTTAATTTACACAGAGGGCACAACGCTACGATAATCAATTTTCATTTACCCTTTAACTCTCACCTGGTGTGAATTGATAAAACGAAGTCAATCAATATTCATATAATGAAAGGAAATAATATTTACACTTCACAAATGTTTGTACTCCTTTAAATACACCCTTCAATCAATTAATATTATATGGATTATTTATCCCAAAATTTATATCCTTTTAATTTAATTTAAAGTCACCAAAAACCACACCTTTTTACAAAAAATCTGGAACGTTCGAGACCTTTTTATGATTATTACGTAAGTTTCAACGTATTCGGTTATTCTTGTTGACTCCTTACAAGTTTTAGAGAAAATTAATATATTCAGTGTTAAAATTTAAATTTGATAAGATTCCTTAAAACTAGGTAGTTCTGACCTGTGATCTCTTGATGAGTTGCTTCGTGTTGTGGATCAACACCCCCTTATTATCTTCAATCGAAAACCAATGCTCTGCTTTGTACTCCTTAAGCTTGAACCAATAATCCAGTACGGTTACCCCTTGTTTCTAAAATTCACCTCGTGCTTTATTCTATATTTCTCTGTATACTCCTTGTACTTCTTCACTTGAATACCACTTGGAATTCGTAGGTTTCTTAGTATTATGAATTACTAAATTATTTCACTTATCGTCGTGAATTAGAATAATATTAGAAGTGGACCGGACTTGAAAGTGTACCAGATGTGGAATTAGAATTTTTTATATTCGTGAATCCGAAGTGTCCCAGAATTAGAATTGTATTAGAAGCCGTTTTCTGAAAAAACGGCAAAAACTCTTCATACATTCTTAACACAATTCTTACACAGCACTATTTCACTATAATATAAATTTTATTTATCTGACGCATAAACATTTGATTAAAAAGTATTGTGGATTAGACGTGCTTCAAATTGAGACTGATCGTTTCTTATCATCTCTGGGCGTTATATAGCTTTTTCCTTCTACTTTTGGATTGGTTTTCCAAGCAGCTTTACAAGTTGTTGCGACCAACCATATTTGTTCTGGATACTCCTAGTATATTTTCAAGCTGATTTCTGATGAAACTCTTTTGAAGTTCCATGTCATGCTGTTATATACGATCTTTGATTGCCTTAATATTTGTTATTGTAGCTGGACTTTTAGCTTATGTCTGTTGTTTGGTGTAAATAAAGCCCTTGGAGAATTGTACAAAAATAAATTATGTAACACGATTGCTGTTTTCGTTTATGTATTTATACTCATCTTTAAAAGTGCGTTTTCTTATCAAAGCGTTTATTGTTCCTTCTTTATTACAAGCGCAATTGCATGAATATTTATTAGATTTAATCTTATTTTCTGCATATCTGTTTTATAAACTTGTTGAACACTTATCAACATAGTTTAATTACATGTATATTTATTTTTCTGCTGAATACACGTTCTATTATTGAAAGATATGCTTGCTGGCATTGATTAAAGTTAATTACGGTCCATATACAGGGTGTTGAATGCTTGCTATTTACATAATGTGCGAATTACTTATTTTACTGCTAAATAAATGCAGTTTTCTGATTCCTATTGCTATTTACAGTTACTACGCGACCTTTACTACTCAATACACACCTAAACAGCCCCTTATCACAGCATTATATATATATCCTTTTATTTCCCAGTTATTTATCATGGCAATGTTCATTTTTTGGTACTTATCTGTTGGTTTATTTTTAATAGGTCTGTATGTTTGTTCATCGTTTATAAATTTGTGATTTTATTTTTGTATGCTGTTTTATTCATAATTACCATTTTATTGGATTTATCAGGTTTTAATATTATTATATTGGAGTTATTTTTTTAAAAACCTTTTGTTTTAATAATATTTATGTTTAATCTATTATATACATTGTTATTACCATTGTATTTTTTAGCTTTACCTATACATTGTATTATGTTTTTATCGTTGGTTAAAATATTACAACTTGCTGCTCTTATATGGTCTTGTTGTTCAAATGTGAAATTATTGACAGCAGTTTCAATCCCTACTACGATTTCAGGATATAGCAAACATTGTATATTTATTTATTGGTTACGCAAAATTTGGGTCACAACTAAACGAATTCATAGCAAAGTCTGGAATTTGGGTTGGTGATAAATTTTTTATCCATTTTGAATTTGTTATTTTGTTTTTTCCTTGTTAGTATTCATTCTTGCATAATTTTGAAATTTTATTTGTTTCTAATTTTAATTTTTTGAAAGCTATTTTCATATTTTAGTAGTAAACGATTGAAATGAGTTTGTATTATATCTAATTATATTAATGTTTGTATTTGCATTTTAGTAGTAATAACTTCTCTTTCTAATACTTATATTTTTGTATGTGTCACTAATTAATAATTTGAGTGTACTATTTTTGAAATTGTATGCCACATTGTTTGTGATTTTCGTTCTAAGTTTACAACTTAAAACATTAGATGTTTAATATTGAAATTATTAAATTAAATTATTAAAACAAACCAAAAATAATTGGCGCACATTCATTAAATTAATACCAAACATAACCGAAGTAAGAAAAATTATTAATACAAATTATCTGGCGCACAATTATCAAACTAATACGGAAACGCAACGGTTTAATTCAGCGAACAAAAAACAGAACGCAAATTAACTCCATCATTTAATACCAAAAGCTAAACGCAATTCTTTTAAACAAACGCAACAGAAACGATCTATTGCAGACTTAAAAACTTCATTAGAGAAACGACTATTTAAAGAATTAACTTTCAGAACATATCTATAAATTAAAGAAACGCATTTTGCATTACTATCTACAAATAATAAATCCATCACGAAGTAAAATAAAGCGCATAAAATTACGACCAACAACGTGCATCATAATTGAATATTCTTTATACGAAGATATCTAAAAATAATCATCAGACGCAACATTTATGCAAGTAGTTAACGAAGTGAAGAAACGAATTATTAATTCCCCACACCAACTCAAAACAACACCTTTCAGAAAAGTATTAATAACTCCAATAGGTATAATCGCATATGATACAAAAGCATCTACGCAATTAAATTATCAAGAGAGTAAACTACATCTTTAAGTAGACATAACTTTGTGATTAAATTACAAAAGCAATAGTGTAACAAAGTAATTAATTGAAAACCTGCAAACTTTACATTTAAAATTCAAGGTGACGAGACGGACGAGTTACGCGTTTATGCAATTCAATTAACACCCACGGATAAGATATAATTCCAATAGAACTGATAAAATCAGCAGAACTAAACGAAGATAAAGTCATAACTGACGCAAAACATACAAAGTAAAGTAGGTACTGCGAGAAATTATTTATTCACATCAGAATCTTTCAGGAAGCAAAACTCAAGTAGACAAATTAACGTCCGCGAGATAAAAACAAACGAATTCAAAGCTACAACAATTAACCCAACATTATCGAATATAAATCCCACAAATTACCGTGTAACCAAGTATAAATAATAGCAATTACGATTCTATAAATAACCCGACGCAATCAAAACTGAAAATTGACAAATCCAACCAAAAGAAACGATACAAACAGCGAAATAAATCTCAATTTTTACAAAATTCGAAATTACTCAAAAGCGAAAGCAATCCTTAACCTGGAAACAATTCAAAATTTTAATGGCGAGCAAGCTCACCTCGTGAATTTCATTGGAGCATGCGAAATGTTTTTGAAAACCTTCTACAAACCCGGAGATAACGAAAGAAATACATTACTCTTACGCCTGCTAATAACCAAACTGACTGGATGGGCACTAACCTTAATTGCCAGTCGAGATGACCTTGAAGAATGGCAAGATTTTAAACGCATACTAATCGCATATTTTGGTGACCAACGTAACATAAAATGCCTTGTACGAGACTTGATAAACCTCAGAATGGAAAACAACCAATCCCCATATCAATTCGGAATGAAATGTCAAGACGTGAGGTCTAATCCTAACAAAACTAAAAATCGAAGAACCCAATCAAAATATTCGACATTTAGAAACGAAAGTGTATGACGAAATGGCACTGGACACATATATAAACGCTTTACCAGAACGACTATCAAATAAATCAGATTCCAACGTCCCCAAAATCTAGAAGAAGCCATGAAACTGGTAATATAAGAAGAAAATGTAATGTATTACCGAAATAGACTATACAACCCCAACGCAAATAAAAGTTATTCACCAATAAAAACTATACAAGCCGCGAGACAAACCACCACCCAACAAAAATTCACATCCTTCAACGCACAAACAAATCAACTGCAAATTATAACCCAAATTTCAACAATACGAATTTTAATAATCAATATAAACATTTTTCAAAACCAACGTTTAACCCAAATTTTACGAAACCCTCATTTCAACCAAGATTCAACCAAAACGCAAATCAACAAAGACCAGCATTCAGCGCGAACCCAATTAGAAATATATCAATGACAAATAATAATAACAATCCTAATAATTATTATAAACCAACACCAATGGATACTTCATCTGGGAACACCAGACAAAATAAAAAAATAACCCATATACGACCAAACCCTTATCAGAAACGTAATTTTACATCGGAAGAACTATTTCACCAACAAGTAGAAAAATTTGACAATGACCAGAATAATTACATTCAGCCCAGATTCAAACCATGCAGAAACTTATGAACGCGACGAACAATACAAAACTTACGAGGAGGACGATGAAGAAAACACGTGCTCAAATTTTCAGATAGACCAATTCATAAACGACCAAACTTAATAAACCTAAATAACATAAATCACCTAGTACTAACATACATAGAAATACCCCATGCCGAATTTAAACTATTAATCGATACCGGATCCTCAAAAACATTAATTAGCCCCAGAACCGTGAAGAAACATTATTTAGATTATGTAGAAAGAGAACCATTTAAAATTAAAACAGCCCATCAAACAACCCTACACCAATTCGTAGCTAATATATACCCTTACCAAGAACATTTAACGTAAAAATGAAACAAATTTTGTATTTTCGAATTTAACGACAAATATGACGGACTAATCGGAATGGACCTTCTATAAAAATTAGGAGCCAACATTGACATAAAAAATTGTTTATTAAGAACAAAATACGGAAAGATCCCCATTAAATTTCAAAACACTCAAATCGAACAAAAATACATGATAAAACCCCAAACGGAGAGGAAAATAAATATCCCATTAAATTCTAACAACAAAGTAGGAATAATAAATCATATAACATTTCAACAAGGAGTAGAGACCCCAACCGCCTTAGTACAAATAAAAGATAATTATGCCACTACAACGATATTAAATTCAAATGACTATCCCGTAGAACTATCATTAACAGACCCAATTAACATAGAAGAATTAAATTTTAACGAAATGGAAATAGACGAAAATTTAGAAGACAATTACAACTCCGTAGAGAACGACGAAATGTTAAGAGAAAATTCTAGTAATATTTGCTTTAATACCAACATCAATCGAGAAGAGCAAAGAGCAATTAAAAACTTATGTTTTGAATACCGCAACATATTCCACTGTGAAGGAATACCCCTAACATTCGCCAACACAGTTAAACATGATATCGCACTAACAGACAACAAGCCAATCTTTACAAATGCATATAGACTATCTCATGCAAGCCAAGAAGAAGCTGACAGACAAGTAGCAGACTTATTAGAACAAGACATAATCCAGCACTCCAACTCACCATGGAGCAGCCCCGCGTTAATAGTACCTAAGAAGTTAGATGCAACCGGAAAGAGAAAGTACAGAATGGTAATAGACTACAGAAAGTTAAATGAAAAAACGGTAGATGACAAATATCCACTACCAAATATAACCAAAATTTTAGACAAATTAGGCAAATGCCAATATTTTTCAACATTAGACCTAGCATCAGGATACCACCAAGTAGAAATGGAAGAAAAGGATATATCGAAAACAGCCTTCAGCACACCTAGAGGACATTACGAATACAAACGAATGCCATTTAAATTAAAGAACGCACCCGCTACTTTTCAGAGAGTCATGGACTATACTACAAGGAATACACAACGAAAATGCCATGTGTACCTAGAAGACATCATCGTTTATTCCACATCATTAGTAGAACACATAATGACTGAAAGAAGTATTTGAAAGACTAAAACAAGCACATTTCAAAGTACAATTAGACAAAAGTAAATTTTTACAAAAAGAAGTATCATTTTTAGAACACATAATAACACCCCAAGGAGTAATGCCAAATCCCGATAAAACAAATGCAGTTCTAAATTACCCCTTACCAAAGACAACCAAAGAAATTAAAGGAGTTCTAGGACTTAGTGGTTACTACCGCAAATTCATTAAAGGTTATGCTCAGATAACCAAGCCCCTGACAAATTGTTTAAAAAAAGAAAACAAAATTGAACACACCCCGGAATTTACTAAAGTCGTAGACAAAATTAAAAATATATTATCGAATAACCCCGTATTAGAATACCCAGACTCTTCAAAACCATTTATACTAATGACAGACGCATCAAATGTAGCATTAGGCGCAGTACTGAGCCAAGGAAAAGTAGATAGCGATAAACTCATCAGCTACGCATCCAGAACGTTAAATGAAACTGAACAGAAATATAGTACCATAGAAGTAGTGGGGTAAGGCCGGTCCTAATTCAAAACGTGTTCAGACGTATTTTACATATGTAAAATACACGTGCACCGTTTTGAATTAGGACCGCCTATATAATTCAATGTAAAATAGTTGTGAAAACATTTCAATGTAAAATAGTTGTGAAAACATGAATTCTTATATACTTTCAATGTAAAATACTTGTGGGCACGTTTTAAATTAGGAGCGGCTTTATATTACTTTCAATGGAACATACGTCAAAACACACGAATGTTGAAAAATGTAAGTGCAGAGAAAAATGTGTAGCTGTTTTGAATTCGGTTTTCTAGCGAGAAGTTACACATGCACCATTTTGAATTAGGATCGGCGTTATATACTTTTAATGTAAAATACTTATGAGCATGTTTTGAATTAGGAGCGGCTTTATATTACTTTCAATGGAACATACTTCAAAACACACGTATGTTGAAAAATGTAAGTGCAGAGAAAATGTGTGTAGCTGTTTTAAATTTGGTTTTCTAGCGAGAAGTTATAAAGTAAGCCAGATGCAAAATATCGCATTCAAGTCAATTGTGTTTAATTAAAGTGGATTCTGAATTATGTTTTTTATTTATGTTTAGAGGCTGCAAATACACATGGGCCGGTTTCAATTCAAAATGTGTTCACTCTTGTGATAGGTTGAAAAGTGGGTTGGCAAAGTGCGCAGATGGTGGTAATCTGCTATATAAGGAGATTGCTCCTAATATTAATTTAATTAGTCAAAGAAAAGCAATATGGATTTTAATACTCTTAATAAAACCACATATCGCAAACCTTATGTAAATTCAAAAGATCTTGTAGTGAATAAGAGGTTTGAAGTTTTAAAAGTGGAAACAATCAAGACAAAATATGGAGAAAGAGTATTAGTGGAAACAGAAGAGTTCAAGGGTATATTGCCATTGAGATATTTTGAATACCTTCAAGCACATGGAGTGAAACAATTAAATGAAAGTATTGGCTCGAACAAACATGTATACATAACTAGTAAGGGATCAATCGGTCTAACTGTCAACATAGAATTTTCAGAATAATATGTCACTAATCTAAGAAATTAGTTTATTATTATAATAATATACATCTTGTTCTTTACTGTTTATTTTATTATAACACATCTAAGTCGATTGTATAAAGAATGATGTATTTAATTAAAGTGGGTTCTGATTTATGTGCGTATTACTTTGAGGTTACTACCTTGTTTAGAGAAAGTCTTGTTTCAAAAGAGAAACTTTTATAAAATACTTTTTTATTTTACAAATTGTTGAATATTTTGATCTAACTATTTATAAATGAAAAAGTATTTATTAACTCCCGTTCTTGAAGTATCTGCTGCTCCTTCGCAACCAGTTCCTCTCTTTTTTGCTTTATTATTTCTAGCTCCAAATCTAGACGACGCAGTAGCTTCTCTCCACGCTTTTTAAATGCGTTAAGCAACTCTACTGTGTCATCTTCGTAGGATTTGTCATCTTCACAGCAAACAGCCATATTAGATTCTGTACATAACTTTTTCATAGCCAACATGTTTTTGCCGGATCTGTGAGCATAACATAAAAGATTATTGTAGGTTCACCTTTTCTTTTGTTTACTACCGGATGTTTCTGAGAGGATCAGAATGTGTCAACGATCCGACGATAGCCTCAGAATTTCCAGAATAGTTTTTGATCCTAGTCTAATGTAACTTATAAATTAGTAGTGTTTTAAACACATGTATAAATATGAAAAAGCACTTACCGTCATATATCTATTACGTCACTATCAAAAATAGCAGCAGTGTCAAGTTGAGGTGAAGAACCAAAAACTTCTTTAATCAAGTCTTCATCAGAATGTAATATAAATTGCTCTAGAACTTTCACGTTGGTATTATTACCATTTTTGATCGATGATAAGTTACTCATTTTTTAAAAGTTGCTAGTAGTAGTAACTAATAATTATACAAGAGATCTGATTGAATACTGTTGGTAAAATCTACGTGAAGTATTTATATTAAATAATAAACTGACCTGTTACAAAAAATTAAAAATTTGCATCGTTTTCTGAAAAAATTCAGCTCTGTAATCTATTCTAATGAATAAAAACAGTATGTAAGCGAATATAATTATACCTCAGCAGAAATAATAAATTAGATTCATTGTCTGAAAAAGAAATTGCAATGAAGGCACATAACAAAAAACCTAAATTAGATTAATTTCGTTTTAGATTACTGCTGGCATAATTTATTTTTCAATAAAACTTAACAAAAATTGACTTTATATGCATATTTAGGTATGTAGTAATTGTGTGTGTGTGTGTGTGTGTGTGTGTGTGTGTGTGTGTGTGTGTGTGTGTGTTTACACGATTCATGCTGCATAAGAAATTCTTTAATTCGCTCAAGGTACTGATATAAATAGCTTCAAATAAATGAAATTGCATGTTTATTGTATTATGATAAAACTGCAGAATGTTAATACTGGTTTTTAAAAAAAAAATCCCATGAGTGCGTGTAAATTATTAAACAACATTGCCAGTTTAATCTGAGACATTTTTTTCAAATTTGCTTTATTTTTCTTTAGATTAATTTCGTTTAAAATAATGCAATGCAAATGGCCTTTAACTAGTAATATATAGAATAAGTTTTAGATTACCGCTGACCTAATTTATATGCATATATAGGTAATTGTGTGTTTACACGATTTACGCCGCATAAGAAATTCTTTAATTCTATCAAGGTACTGCTATATGATAAAACTGCAGAATGTTTTTTTAATACCTGGGTTTTTAAAAAAACCATGAGTGCGTTTAAATTATTAAACAACATCGACAGTTTAATCTGAGACACTTTTTCAAATTTGTTTTATTAAAAAATTTTATATGTAACCATAAAAAAATAGCGATGTAATGATAGTGTATTTTCTGTACACATAGCATAAATCAAAGGTCGTATAAAAACATTTGATTACTATACTGCAAGCAAGCAAATTTCTTCAGTAAACGCAGCTGAATGAAAAATGATGTTGTATGCTAATTCTTTTACAGTTGTTTTGCTTACATCAGATGATATATTTGTATAAATAGTAAATAAAGCTCTACATATATTAAGTAGTGTATTGATTTGTATATAATCATGAATTCTGAAACCGTGGCCGAGATTAGTAGCGCTATTTTAAAATTAACTGTGAAATGCGTGAATCTAATCAGATCAGATGCAATAACAAAACACATAATAATTATAAAATCAAATATAAGTATATTGAAGCTTGCTATTAGAAATAAGGTATACGAAGACAATCGTCAAAAAAATCCTAGTAGGCTGGAATCTAATTTGGCACATCTTAAAAGCTACCTTGTACGATTAAGGCACTTGAAACGCTCTTTGGAATATCGTGGTAAAGGTGTTGATGCAACGCTTTCTAGAGGTCATACTCGAAAAAATTTGATTTGGCATGATGTACAATCATGTTTTGGAAGTCGAATAATTACGGGACTTATTACCAATTTAAGTTATAGAGATCCTCTAGTGTTCTTAGACAAGGCGTTCGCTAGTTTTAAACGCAAGATTGTTGCTTGCTTAAAAAAGTCAATGTTGAAAGTTAATGTAATATTTGCCGCTAACTTTGTTAAGCCTACAACTGGCTAAATAGATTTGAAGACGTTTCCTACTGCAAATCGTCACATCGATATAAACACCAATCTCAAGCGGTGGTATAAGGAGAACATATTGGACAAGATTTCGAAGCGATTAGAGGAATTTAGCGAAAAGGATTCAGGTTGGGCAATCCAAGAAGTTTTACACTTGAAGGTAAATATAAACAATCATGATCCACTTAAAGGAGGGTGTTCAACGTTTGTTCCGGTTCCGGACTTTATAAAAAAAAAGCTGTGGTAAATGTAATAAATAACAACCAACATTGCATTCTATAAAGCTTGGCTTCCGCTTTATATCCTGCTAAACAAAATAGTCAGAGAATATATAGCTATCCACATTTTGATACAGTATTATGCTACAATTCAATTCAGTTTCCAATCGCATTAAAAAAAATTGAGAAACTTAACAATCTCGCAATTAACCTATATTGTATAGAAAATACTAAAATACTGCCATTTTGTTTAAGTGAAAATTTTAAAAAAATAGAACCTATTAATCTGTTAGTTTTAAATAATGATTCCTTACAATATTCTCGTCCTACAAATGCTAATGAGAATCACTTTCATTTTACTTGGATTAAGGATATGTCATAATTATTTGCAAAACAGTTGTCTTCACATCACCAACATAGAAAATTTTTTTGTTATAGATGTTTAAATAATTTTAGTACAGCAGCATTACTTAAGCGTCATTCGAATTATTGCGAAAAACAGAATACTTGCTCAATAAGATTACCTGAAGAATTCGAAAAGTATCTAACATTTAAACATTTCCACTATCAAGAAAAAGTATCATTTGTAGTTTATGCAGATCTCGAATGTATATTAGAACCATGCAATGAGTCGGAGGTAATATTAAACACAGTCCGTTACCAAAGGCATATACCCTTTAGTGTAGCGTACTATTTGAAATGCTCGTATGATAATAAATATTCCAAATTTCAATTGTATCGCAGAAAGGATCGTATAGAATGGTTTGTTGCTCAATTGAAACTGATTTCAGAAACGACGAATAAAATTTTCTGTAACCCAAAACCTATGAATCCTTTAACAGAGGAACAAAAGTCAGCATTTAAATTTGTCCTTCACTGTCATATTTGCAATAAACCTTTTAGTATAGATGATATTAGAGTTCGCGATCACTGCCACTTTACAGGTGAATTTCGAGGAGCGGCTCATCAAGATTGCAACAACAATTATCATAATTCTTATATGATACCAGTAGTTTTTCATAACTTATCAGGCTACGATTCGCATTTCATTATTTAAAAAAATCTCGTTAGAGTTTTCAGGTTCGTTAAGCATTCTACCAATAAATAAGGAAAAATACATATCTTTTGCGAAATATGTAAAAGGTATGAAAGTTAGTTTTAGATTTATCGATTCATTCAGGTTTATGACATCTGGCATTGAAAAATTAGCTTCCTACTTAGATGATAATACAAAATCCATCACCAGAAAAAATTGTAACACTGATAATGAGTTTCAGTTACTTACGCGTAAAGGCATATTTCCCTACGATTACATTAACTCTTGGGATAGGCTCAATGAAACCGATTTACCCTGTAAAACAGCATTCTTTAATCGTTTGCGCAATGAAGAAGTCTCAGATGAAGACTACAATCATGCTAAACATATTTGGCAAACATTTAATATAAAAACACTAGGGGACTATTCAGACCTATATTTAAAAACAGATGTACTGCTCTTGACTAATATATTTGAAAACTTTAGAAAAACTTGCATGTTCACGTATAAGTTAGATCCACTTCACTAGTTTACAGCTCCTGGTTTAGCTCTAGATGCAATGTTAAAAACGACGAACGTTAAACTCGAGTAGCTTACTGATATTGAAAAAATAATGTTTTTAGAACGAGGAATTCGTGGTGGTGTTTCTCAATGTTCGAATAGATATGCTAAAGCAAATAACAAATATATGAATGCAGATTATGATCCGAATTTCGATGCTAAATATTTAATGTATTTTAATGTTAATAATTTATATGGGGCTGCAATGTCTGAATATCTTCCATATGGAGAATTTGAATTTTTAGATGGCACCAGTCCAGATATAGTACGTTTAGACATACTTAATATTCCCGATGATTCTGATGTAGGATATATTTTTGAATGCGATTTACACTACCCAGTATCTTTACATGAAATTCACAGTCACTTACCTTTGGCGCCTGAACATATGATACCACCATTACCTTCTAATAAATCAAACTTAAAGAAATTACTTACAACTTTATATCCAAAACTCAACTATATTATTCACTACAAGAATTTAAAAATGTATTTAACCTACAGTTTAGAACTGAAAAAGATTCATAAGGTTCTTCGGTTTAAACAAGCCCCTTGGTTAAAGAATACATTGATTTGAATACGAAATTAAGACAAGTCAAAAAACAGTTTCGATATATGCTTTTATAAAAATATGATAAATTCGGTTTATGGAAAAATGATGGAAAACGTACGAAAAAAGAAAGATGTAAAATTAGTGACTGAATGGGAAGGACGGTTTGAAGTTCGTAGTTACATAGCAAGACCTAATTTTCACAGTTGCACTGTGTTAGACAAAAATCTGGTCTTAATAGAAATGAATAAATTAGAGGTTTATTTAAACAAACCCATTTATGTAGGTTTCTCTATTCTAGATATTTCAAAAACCTATTTATATGAATTTCACTATAGTTATATAAAATCGCAATTTGCTAACAAAGCAAAGCTGCTGTACACAGATACGGATAGTTTGATATACGAGTTTAGCGTTGAAGATATTTACTCATATCAAACAAGATATTCATAGATTTGATACTTCCGATTACGACCCTCATAACAAATATCATATCCCATTATCAAATAAAAAGGTTCCTGGTATTATGAAAAATGAAAACAACGGTGATATCATGCTAGAGTTTGTAGGGCTTAGATCTAAAATGTACACTTACAGAGTTCAGGATAGGATGATAAAAAAGTCAAAGGGATCTTCCTTAGCAAGTATTAAGCAAATTTCTTTTGATGATTATAAGAATGCTTTGTTTTATAAACAGACTGTGCAGAAACAGCAATGTTTAATTAGATCAGTCAAACATGATGTCTTTACTATTAAATAAAACAAAATTGCTCTTAATCCAAGTGATGATAAAAGAATTCTTAGTACCTCAACCACTGATACTAAGCCTTGGGGGTATAAATATACACTCAGAAATGACTTGTAAAGCTTCAACCACTGGCTCAAATAAAGAATGCAATTTATTTTATCTCGATTAACATATAATATTTTTTTAGTTATAAAACTTCAGTGTTATGTCTATACCTGCACAAGTACACCGTTTTTCTTTTTGGATGTATCTAAAAATAGGATACCTTTCAATCTGCCCGAGTTGAACTATATATTAGTATAAATGTATTGTAGGGAAAAATAGTAATAGTAACCGTTCTGTTAAAAATTCCAGTTTGTTAATAACATACCAGTTAGTTTATTTGAAAAGTGCATAACAAAACTTTTATTTAAAATTGTCAATGTTTATGGCTGTTTACTAAACCACTTAATTCAAACATGTAAAAGATATTGTAAAAACATGTAAAATAATAATAAATAGACTGTGATTGCTAAATGATTTATTGTTTTTTCATAATTTGTAAAGGTACAGTAATAATAAAGTAATTATAATATTCTTATGCTGTTTGAGAGTGGATTGTATTTGACTATCTTATCATGAAGTATAAGGCAATGACAAGATGTATTTGGCAAAACGTTTCTGCTAGTTTCAAATTCTAATCTAATATCGACAGTACCAGATTTTAACGCTTCGTTTTGTCTAGAACAATCTATGACTACTGATGGTGCAATACTTCGTAAATCTTCAGGATTAAAAAGTGGCTCATTTTCCTTTTCGTAGTATCATTGCTGAAACTGGGCATACATCTCATATAACAACACAGTCTGTTTATTCTCGAACTTCAAATTTAAGTTATCGTATGGGAAAATTTCTGAATTTAAATAGTTTCATGTTGGTTAAATAGCAATGATCAAAACGACTGTAGTTCCTCATGTATCTATTTTTTCGGCTGGTTTGGAAACCAACAATCACAAATCTTGGTTTTTCTAATTGTGTTGTTGTTTTAATGTTCCATGTATGAAGTTGCGTTTCTTGTAGAAGTTGATATTCATGCAACTCCCATCCTCTAAACGGAATATGTAAATCCTGATTTTGTGCAACGCATTCTATTAAATTAATTCGTTGAGTATCATCAATGGCTACATGTGGCATTTTCCATAAAACTTTGTTTAAAACAACTTTTATTTCTTCATTGGGTGTAGAATTAATTATAGCATTAGTATCAAAACTAGAACGTAGTAAAACTAACTCATGGCGAAGGTTTAAAATAATTTTTTAAAAATCTTCGCATAATCCAAGAACCATTGAAAGGTTTACTGCAACGTTAAGATTCCCATTGGCATCAACTATTTGCGAATCATCCATAGGAAACCACCCAGCGTTTTGTAAATGTTTACTTTGATTGCTATTATATGAAACATATCCCTTCATTATAGACGTTAATCCAGGATTCCGAACACGATCTACAGTGACACCACCAATCTCATATCTAATTTCATCAAAAAGCAGCAAAACCCCATTATTTACGAACTTTGCCGTCTGAGACGGCGTTCCATCTGTTTTAATTAATTTGCCTTCTATGTACAGCATGCTCTTCGATGGTAAGGTGTATACATCTTGTTGTTGTATAGGGATTCGAATTTCATCATTATTGTTTAAAGATGTGTTAGCATAAGGCTGATGAGTATGTTTTTCAGTATTAACAATTGCATTGACGAAGTAAACTTTTTCACGCACGTTCAGTATTTCACTATTCATTTTACTTTTTAATTAAATAAATGCAGTCCCAGCGATTGTAGAAACTGTCGGTTTTGTGTTGTTAGCGGTCTTGAAACAATCAATCGAGTGTCGATTGCTTTGAAATTTCCAGCATTTATAGCAATTCTTGACATGTTGCGTGCATTATACTTAATACCCATGGCTATTGCAGATTTTTTTTAAATGCAACCTTACAGTTAGCAGTTCTCCTCAGAAATTAACTAAATTTCCATCTTGATCTAACACTTTAACTATTATTTTATTTATTATACGTGACCTGATTGGTAGATATATAATCGTAGATGGGCACTCGATAATTTTAAAACCTGCAGGTACTTGAGGAAAAAATTCATGTATTACATGTGCTGGTTTACTATTTAAATAGGATCCACTTGCAATATTACAATTGATTAAAACTGCATTCACTTTACAAATGTTGATCGCGTAGTCTGCTTGATGTGTGGTATATGCTAGCAATTTTCGTGGATTGAAAACGAGTAGAGAACCAATTGAATCCTTTTTGGTAAAATCCACATCTTCACTACATTTAATACTACATTTAAGTGTATTATTGTCAGCTGTAATTTCTATATACACTGGTGTCTTTCAAGCGCTTCGTGATTGTTCCATACGACCACGCCATCTTTTATCGCCTAAAGCTTTTGGAAGATATTTATTAATTTCTCTAATCTCATAAGCACCTTCAGGTATTTCTATGAATGCTCCGTTAGATCCATAATAAAATTTATTATTTATTCCTTTTTCAATGTTTCGAATTGTGTTATAAGACTCAAAATTTGTTAATCCAAATACGTACTCCGAATCATTATCCAAGTTTATAGGCGGATTAAAGTTGCTTGTTAAAACTGAAGTGTTTCCCGTTAGAGTAAAAGTGTACGACATGACAACTTCATACGCAGTTCTATGTACTACTTAGAAATTGTAAGCATAAATGACCGCAAAACACAATACCATACGATTGTTCTTGGTTAATGTTATAAAGAATTTTACATTTACCCCCGCTATTCAAATAACTTATCAACTCTGTTGGCGGTCGCAGGTTTCCGTAGCTGTCATAGTAAATAGCGCTACTACCGTACTTTTTATAAAAGGTCCAATGCGTACCTAAATCTTCTAGTCCATCTAAATTAATTATACCACATTCTTTTAAATTAACTTTCTTGGGAAGATTGTTTCTCATGAACACTCCACGGAAATATGGTACTTCTAATTGCTTAACAAATTCTATTAATTCTACATTGCTTAGTGCTCGATTAAGTAAAATCAAGTTGCGTTCCTTTGAGGTTTTGCCGGGGCTAAAAAAAGACCAAAACCTATTTTATAAGGTTTGATGTACATGTCGTTTCCGACTGCAATGTCCTCCATTGCCTTGTTATGACGTTGTTTTTCCGCTAGTTGTTCCTTAGCTATTTTAGTATCTGAAACTGCTTTTCAACAGCAGCTGCACCTCCAGTAAGAGTACCAAGGGCGATTAGGCCTGCAAAAATTGGTATTAGTGGTAGAAAACCTCCTGTTTTAGGAATTGATATAATACGAGCTGATTTAATATGCTTCTTTTGTTTTGCTGTATTGGCGGCCTTAATTGCTAGTTGATTGCATCCATAATATTAGATCCTTTAGCCCTTTTTAAAGCTGTACGTGCTTGTTTGATAATACTTTTATACCTAGCGTACTTCTTATTTTACGTTTCTTTATCAGTTTTCTTATTTTATTGATATTTTTTGTTCGCAGTGATGCACAGGCACCCATACCAAGTTTTACTTTAGCTTTCATTGCGGTAGCTACTCCAAATGCTGCTACTTTTTCACCTAAAGACGAGTCACCAGAATTTAGTCTTTCTGTAGCTAACTGAGCTAACTTCGAATCTGCTTGATGGCGTTTAGATAGATCCTTTTCTTTGGAGTATGCAATATCGTGCTCCTTACAAACCTCGTCTAACTTGTTTATTCCCTTGTCTCTCCGAGCTAACCGTTTGATTAGTTTTGTACCCGGACCGCAAAATTTGTAACCCGGAATATGCGCTTCAAATGGTAAATTGTTAATTACAGTATTTAACCATCCGTTCCCAGTAGTTTTAGAATTATTATATGTAATCATTAGCGGACAACTGCCCTCTAAAGCTGTGCAGTAAATAAATAAAATATTGTGAATTAATGATTCTTTATATACTCGCCGTTTCTTATATATATATATATATATATATAATTCCACTTCTTTACAATCGAATTTAGTACTTGCAAACATGCGTGTTGTGAAACAATCAACACCATAAACATGGCGTGCAATCCTTAGCTAAAAAAAAACAGCGTTCTTCTGCCTTCATCTATTCGATGTCTAGTTGTTGGTCATTCAAATTGCGGTAAAACCAACGTTATGATTGGGTTGATAGAACATCTTAATGGTTTAAAGTTTGAAAACGTATATGTTTATTCTAAATCACTTTATCAACCAAAGTATCAATACCTTGAAAGTCTACTGCACCCAATAAAAGGGATCAAATATTATACATTTTCCAGTTCTGATAATATTATATCACCATCTGATGCTCGAAATAATTCTATATTTGTTTTTGATGATGTAGCTTGCGATAAACAAGGTATCATTAGGGAATACTTTAGTATGGGGCGTCATAAACAAGTAGACAGTTTTTACCTTTGTCAAAGTTATACTCGTATACCTAAGCACTTACTACGTGATAATGGTAATTTTTTAGTTTTATTTAAACAAGTGATTTAAACTCAAAACACATATATGACGATCACATCAATACTGACATGAAGTATGATAAATTCCGTGAAATATGTGCTGCTTGTTGGCAAGACAAATACGGTTTCTTAGTTGTAGACAAAGATAGTGATCCAGGTCAAGGAAGGTACCGAATAGGTTTTGATCACTTCATACATATTTAAACCTTGAGAGACGCAAGTATCGTTAGTATCAAAGAATTTTTTTTTATTACAATAAACTTTTTACGCAATGAACAAGGAGGCGATAAAACTTAACAGAATTTTAACTAAGAAAAGAAACATTGTAAAAAACAAATTGCGCCAGTTAAAAGATAATGAAGTCGTCCAAGTGGAATCAATCTTACCCATAACATCGCGATTAGAAACTATTGCTAATAAACTAGATGGGGAAAGTGTGGTAAAGAATATACCAAATATAAAAAATGATGCCACAGAGGAAGATGATGATGATGATGTTGAGAATGAATACGAAGCAGAAGTTAATCGAAATGCCCAAGAAGCCCAGGAATATATACAAAGCTTTGCCGATTCACCTGGTATGACACATTATATCGAACAGTTGCATCCGCTACCTCGAAAATATATTTACAATATGTTTAAAGATGTTAAGAACGAATTTGATCATAAATATGGTATTAGGTTTAACCCTGATTCAAATGGTCTTATGATAGGCAATTCGTGTTGGATGATGAAAATGTTCTAATAAATGATTTGAAATATAAAGGTACTCCTGGATTATACGAACTACTGTTTAAAAAATATCCTGTCGGGTACAGATCTCAAGATCTTAAGTTGTACCTTGATATTGTGAAAAGAACAAATGCTATAGAAGATATTATTCTGAAACAGAACAAATTCAGGGTAATAATTCATATAAATACAAACATTAAACATACTTCCCCAAACACCCCGTAGACCTAGAACATTACCCTATAGAAAGCGTCTTGGAGACGGTATGACAATGGAAGTATCAAATAACGCTATAGATTATTTATATTGGAATGATCCCAATGAACTTGTTGATAGATTACGACTTTTAGTTTCATCTCAGGCTGCTGGACACACAGGTCACGGCAACGAAATAAATTCGATCATTGAAGAATTGCGTGAGGCGAAAGTAATTAGATGATATGACAATTGACAAATTTTGAAGGCACTTACATAACCGTAAAATAGATATAAGTGAACAGGAATATGAAAACAAAAGTGAAGGTTTTGAAACCTTGATTGAGTACAAGTTACATATGCTACATTACACGGTAGTAGCAACGTTTTACTCTAATACATTCCTCGACGGTGACAACGCATTCCTTATTTTCAACATTAAACATAATTATGAATTTCCTTATGAGGAAGCAGTCATTGAGAATATTAAAGGATACCTGCAAGACATTGAAATTCTTATAAACGAAAAAAGTTATGTAATTGCACAGTTACAAGGATTTTTGCTTAGACGTATGGATGTAATCAGCTTTCGTGACAGCGGTGCTATCATAAACAATACCACAATGTTTCTTGATTTTATATTAAAAGTTCCTTTCAAAGCAAGTGGAGCCCACGACATTCAAACATAGAAGTATTTATTAATTGTATTTAATAAATCCTGATTAGAGAAAAGTATTATGATAGTTGCTCAATCAAAAGTGAAAGAGGATATAGTAAATGAACTTCATAAACCAGCAAGAATAAATTTCAAGAGACGCAAAGTGATAGTAAAAGGTTTAAATGACCTTCTTCAGACCGATTTGATTGAAATGCTACCATATTCGCAAACATACAAAGGATTTAAATACATTTTAGTAGTTATTGATTGTTTCTCCAAATACGTATGGGCTGTACCACTTAAAAGTAAAACGGGTATTGATGTTACTGCTGCAATGAAAACAATTTTAAATAAATTTAAAAATCCACCAAGAAATTTGCAGTCTGATTTTGGTAAAGAATATTATAACAAACACTTTCAATCCTTAATGCAGACATATGGCATAAACCATTATAGTGTTTTTCTACAAAGAAAGCATGCATTGTTGAACGTGTAATTAGAACTTTAAAGGGGAAAATGTGGCGCTTGTTTAACCTGAATGGTTCTTACAATTGGATAAAAAATTTAAGCAATATTGCAAAACAATACAACAATACAGTTCACAATACTATCGGAGTCAAACCTGTAAAAGTTGATAAATCAAATGAAAAAACTATTCTTAAATCATCATTTACCCACATCAAACTTGCAACCAAAATACCAAAATATTCAATTAAAGACAGTGTGAGGATTAATAAACACAGGGAAGCATTTACAAAAGGTTACACGCCAAACTGGTCAAATGAAATTTTTAAGATTAAAAAGGTAAACGTAACCAATCCGACAACATATATATTAGAAGATCAAGACGAGAAAGAAATCAAAGGTGCATTTTATGAAATGGAGTTGCAAAAGATTAAACATCCAGGAATTTACCTGGTAGAAAAAGTCCTAAGAAAAAGTGGAAATAAAGTCTTTATAAAATGGTTAGGCTTCTCTAACGTACACAATAGCTGGATCGATAAAAATAATGTTTGCTAGAAGTTGTTATAATAATAGTTAATAAGGCTAACATTGTAAAATTATATTAAAATAAATAATACAGACACAATCTTTCTATTGTTTTTATTATTATCAAACCATTCTTTTAATAAAAAAAAAGTATTTTGTTTTGCACATTGCATTGTTTTTTATTATTATCAAACAATTCTTTTAATAAAAAGGTATTTTGTTTTGCACATTGCAGATTATTATTGCTATGTCTACAACAATGGATGTTATATGTTAAACGATTGTTGATTTTTAACTCCGATAGCTTAGGACAACCTAGTGCAAGCATATCAGTTACAACATTTTGCATTAGATAGGTTTCAATCAATTTCTTCTTTTCTAGACCCTTCACAAATACTTCTTCACCGGGTCTGATAATTTGCTTCAAATAAAGCGCTATATATGATGACACCATTCCAGCCGTTGAAGATTCATCCCAATAAAGACCATGAATATTCCTTGTAACCCAGTCGTTATGTTTTATATGATCTTGGCTCAAACAACTAGACTGCATTGGCAGTTTAAAAATTTGATGCCAAACATCACCTAACAACAAGTCCAAAACCGCAATTTCTGAATCCCTGAATATCAATTATATACATGTTTGTATATGTAGGTATGTAAATATATGCAGTAAACTTCAACTAATTAAATTAATATTAGGAGCAATCTCCTTATATAGCAGATTACCACCATCTGCGTACTTTGCCAGCCCACTTTTCAACCTATCACAAGACTGAACACATTTTAAATTGAAACCGGCCCATGTGTATTTGCAGCCTCTAAACATAAATAAAAAATATAAATCAGAATCCACTTTAATTAAACACAATTGACTTGAATGCGATATTTTGCATCTGGCATACTTTATAACTTCTTGCTAGAAAACCAAATTCAAAACAGCTACACACATTTTCTCTGCACTTACATTTTTCAACATACGTGTGTTTTGAAGTATGTATGTTCCATTGAAAGTAATATAAAGCCGGTCTGACTTCAAAACATGCTCACAAGTATTTTACATTAAAAGTATATAAGGCCGATCCTAATTCAAAACGGTGCACGTGTAACTTCTCGCTAGAAAACCAAATTCAAAACAGCTACACATTTTTCTCTGCACTTATATTTTTCAACATACGTGTGTTTTGACGTATATTCCATTGAAAGTAATATAAAGCCGCTCCTAATTCAAAACGTGCCCACAAGTATTTTACATTGAAAGTATATAAGAATTCATGTTTTCACAACTATTTTACATTGAAATGTTTTCACAACTATTTTACATTGAAATTATATAAGGCCGGTCCTAATTGAAAACGGTGCACGTGTATTTTACATATGTAAAATACGTCTGAACACGTTTTGAATTAGGACCGGCCTTACCCCACTACTCATAGAAAAAGAATTATTAGCCATAATTTGGGCAACAAAATATTTTAGACCTTACTTATACGGAAGAAAATTTTACATATACGCCGATCATAGACCATTAGTATGGCTATGCAAACTTAAAGAACCAAATTCGAAATTACAACGATGGCGAATCAGACTAGAAGAATACGATTAAGAAATTATATATAAAAAGGGAATTTATAACAACAACGCAGACGCTTTAAGTAGAATACACCTCAATGCATTAGAAACAGAATCCATTGTAGGAAACATAGACGAAACAGATATAAAGGAAGATCCAGACAAGATCGACACAATACATTCGACACAAAACGAAGAACCTAAAACCGCAATTAAAATCTTAAAAGAAACAATCGATATGAAACCCAACCAATTTATAATTACTGAAGTTTTAAATAACCCCAATCCCGTAAAATATACAAAAGTAATTAACAAAAAGATATACCAAATTCAAATAACCAAAGATGACAACGAGGAGCAAATAATTAACATTCTAAAAGAATACACCCCTGAGAGAAAATTATTTTATTTTTATTTCAACACCGAACATTTACACCAAAGATTTTCAGAATTATACGTTAAATTATTCAATAACTCTGACCCTGAACTTATTAGATGTACGAGAAAATTAATAACACTAGACGACCCTGACGAAATAAATGATGTAATTAGGAATCAACACAAAGGAAAACCAACCATCGTGGAATTAATGAAACCATAAAGCAACTTGTAAGACAATATTATTTTAAAGACATGAAAGAATTGACCGCAGATTTTATTAACCAATGTGAACTATGTGACAAAGCGAAATACAACAGAAAACCCCCAAAGATACCCTTAATGTTAACCAAAACACCCGACAAACCTTTTCAAAAATTACATGCCGATACTCTAGTAGTAGAAGCACAAAACTATTTAACAATTGTAGACGCATTCACAAAAATAGGCCAAGCAATACCAATCACATCAAAGAATCGCATTGGCGTAACCCAAGGATTTTTACAGTATTTTCATTTTATGGAACATCCGAAACAATAACTTTAGATAATGGTAGCGAATTTAGAAATGAGACAATACAAAACACTTTAGAACTCCACAAAATAAAAATTCATTTCATAACGGAAAACCACCCTGAATCAAATGGACTAATTGAACGACCACATTCAACCCTGTTAGAACAAATCCGATTATTAAGAATAAATTATAAAAAGGAACACATAACCAATTTAATGTCATACGCACTAATCGCCTATAATAATACAATTCACTAATCAACAAATTTTACACCCTTAGAATTAACTTTAGGACATTCAGATTCACGCAATCCCTATGACATACACTACAACAAAGAAGTATATCAACAATACGCAAAAGATCACAAGGAAAAACTAAAAATAACTTATGACAAAGTAAAAGATAAATTAGATAACGATAAGGAACGTATCACCACAAACCGTAATAAAAATACTGACACAAACAAATTTTCAATAGGACAAACCGTGTATGAGAAAAATTTCCAAAGCAAGCGACATAAAACGGCACTCAGAAATTTAGGCCCATTTAAAATTAAGAGAATATCAGACAAAAATATAGCAGTAGTAGACAACGGTAAAATAACGAAGTACATTGACTTGAAAAACTTAAGACACCCTGTAATTACAGATGGACAATCATTACCCTCACCGTCAACCTCCGCCCAGGTAGAGCGGCAAACCAAATAATAATAAAAGATATAAAAAACAACCCCGATATACTACCAATAAAATTAGGCAGTATGCAAAATCCAATCAACAATTATAAAATTCAACGAAACATTGAGAAAGTTAGTAAGAAACCAGGACAGTATAGCCAACCGAATACAAACCCTTGAAACCAACATGCAAACTACCATGTTAGGCATGCGAGATTAAATTAGATTTAATACAATATTTACTCAAATAATATCAACCCTTACTGTAATTCAACAAATTTTAGCAATGTTAGAAAACGCAGTAACATTTGCAAAATTAAATACCCTACATCATTGAACCAACCGATTTATTAAAAGAATTATTAAAAATTAGATCATTTATAACTAACAGCAAACAACCTTTTGATGTAACAGAATCAAACATTCTAATATTTGAAAAAGTAGCTATATTTAAAGGCTACATTAAGAATAATAAAATAATATTTTTAATGAGATCCCAATAGTAGAGAGTAACAACTATAATTATTATCATTTATTTGCTTTTCCAACAAAAGTTACTAGCACAAACCAAGTTATCATACCCAAAACCAAATTCCTATCAGTAAATGAACTGAGATATGGTTATACAAACGAAAAATGTACCGAAGTAACACCAAACCAATACTTATGCCAATCGTTGATGACAACAACCATTCAAGAAGACTGCCCTTGTGAAGTACAACTATTAAAATTTTCAAATCATTACGAAAACTGTGAAGCCAAACCCGTGCAAATAACCAACATGAAAATTCAAAAGGTTACGGAAAACAAATGGATAGCAATTTTACCAACAGAAGTAATAGCAACCATCCACTGCAATCAAGATGAAAATAACCTAGCATTAACTGGGAGCAAACTAATCACCCTTAAAGAAGACTTATGTAAAATTGAAAGACAAAGTAATCAGAGTTTATCAAGACCCCTTAGCAACAAAGAAACTTGCAAACCTACCGGAACTACAATTCAAGACAGAACAACAAGAAGACGAAGAAATAGTCAAGAGGCCCATGAAGCTAGAGCATCTAGACTTAGACGACCTAAACCACACCATGAAATTAATGGAAAGTTACAAAGAACATTTAAGTGAACTTAAAGTGTCAAAGTTACACTATGACAATATAAGCGTTTGGACAATTGTGTTAATCATTTTAATAATTTTTCTAATTATATGTGTATTTTACAAAATGTATCTTAGATATAAGAATAAAGGGAACACTTTTAGACTTAAGGTAACAAAGAGAAATAAAGAAAGAAGAAGTGTACCCTTAGAAAGAATGAATTTTAAATAATGAATTTTATGAATTTAAAAATTAAGCAAAACCTTAATTTTTCATTTACGACAGGAGGGGTTATGTATCCCCCAATTTACCTATATATTAAATAATAGAATCTAATAGGAATTATTAGAAATTGTTAAATAAATCATAAGTCAATTGCAACAATGTAATACAAGGATAAACCAACAGGTTATTAACAGTTCATGAGAACGGATATGCAACTTTGTATCTGAGACGACAGTAATACTGCAGGTGGCAGGTCACAGACGGTTAAGATATCGCAATTACCTAGAAACAAAATTGAAACAATGTGATAAAGTATAGAATTAGGAGTAAAGCTAACATGAGATCTGTAAGTTCCCACAGCCATGTGAGGGGCAGGATATTATAAAAAGCCCGGGAGCTCACGGATCCAGCAGTCTGTCTTGGAACTCCATACTTCATTGTCCAAGCTACTCAAGTGAGTCAGTCAAAGTATTCAGCTTTAGCATTGCAGTTTGCTTAGGCGACTCACAAATTAGTTCAATTAATTAATTTATTTTGGTTTAAAGTAAAGAACAGTTTGTCAAAGTTCCACATTAATTTCTGTATCAACTAAAAATAAATTTATTAGCTATAACAAAAAGATACATACAACTATAAGTAAGTATTTTCACTATTACTTTAAAACGAACCATTCACAACCACAATTAATTTTCAAACACATATTGATTACACTGTATCAGTAATTAGGATATTTATCAATTATATTTGTCAACAGTATTTAAAATTATAAATAACTCACACACATTATACGTTAATATATTAATGCTTTTCACAATACCACCAAATTGAAAAAAATGATAACTGGTTTGTTGTCATTTGTTATCTGCTTTCACATTTCTTGGAATAACAACAGCATTATATGTTAATGCAAAACTGCAATGTGGTATAATTGAAATTTTAGTTGCCTAATACTACTAATTGATTAAGGAGTAATTGAATTTGAATATGCAATACTAACATGAGCAATTGTATAATATGCACTGAATCTTATATCCAAAAGTCTAGCTTTCAAGGTGATGGCTGTAATAAATGCATATGTAATGATTATTCTGGGGTATCCTCATCTGAAATTAGGTGCATGTAACTCAAAAAGCGTGTACTAAAATTTTACTGTTCAGGTTGTCATGATGCGAAAAATGCTAAACATTCCCTCAAGAATAGATTAAATACGCTTGAATGTACCTCCAAAAGAGCACTTAATGAAATTAACAAAAAATTAAGGCAACTAGAGAAATACAACCACAATCAGTATTGAATCATGTCAGCTATAGCAGTGTATTGAAACAAAAAAAAGAATCTGTTGTTATAAGACCAAAAGATATAGTGCAAAATTCTGACATAACTAAAACTGTAATTAAGTTGCAAGTTGACCCTAGTAATATAGCTGTCACAGGAATACGTAAAGCATCTAAAGGAGGCATCATAATGGATTGTAAAAATCTAAGTGAATCTGATACATTAAGAACCGAAGCTATTAATAAATTAGGTAAATACTATGTAATCAGTGTACTAAAAAAAGAAGTGCCAACAATAATGGTTACAGGACTATCCGAAAATTGGAATGAAGATAAATTATTGGCAACTTTAAAAACACAAAACAACATCCTACATGACAATGTTTATCTTAAAGTGGTAAATAAAATTCAAAAAACCACACAATCTGGCATTAAACGATCCATAAAAATTGAAACCGATGGTAAAACATTTTTTGAAATTATAAAACAACAGAAACTCAATGTAGGTTGGCATAGATGTAACGTTTATGAAGATGTCAATCTAACGCGATGCTACAAGTGTAATGACTTCAATCATAAAGCCGATAAATGTACCCAATGTCTGAGCTGTCCTAAATGCGCCGGCAATCACAAATACACTGAATGTCAAGTAACTAAATATAGATGTGTTAACTGCATTGGCATGATAAAGAATCAAAAACTAGGCATTGATGTTGAGCATGCAGCTTAGGATAGAGATTGTCCCGTCTACAAAAAAAAAGGTAGAGCAAAAAAGAAATACAATTGATTACTCCTCTAATGCACAAAATTTTTTATCAAAATAACTCCTGGACGTAGAACCATAATTCATAATCACAAACTGTCAGTGTGCCATATCAATATTCGCTATTTACTATCTAACTTTAGCTCATTTATTGACTACATTGATAATCTCAATTTTTCTATTATTGCTTTGTCAGAAACATGCTTAACCCCGACATTCCCTCACATTGCATTAGTATACTGCTAAACTTTAATCTTTCAGCAATTTCTGCCTGATCAAACAACCACGGTCTCCTACTTAATGGATCTAAATCTCTGTTAATGTGTGTTGGTACAAGTGCTTTGTGTCAAAAATCTTTCTCTATGCTAACCACTAGTGTTTGTGTTGAAGGAGTCGATCAGTGTTCTCAGAGTATGTGAAAAACCTGGGTGTTTATTTGGACTGCAACTTAAACTTCCAAACGCATGTACTTAAAAAATCATCACTATGTTATGTTAAACTTAAAACCTTATATCAATTTAAGTACATCTTGCCAAAATCTATTAAGTGGTACCTCATTAATTCCCTAGTACTTGTGTTTTAAAAATAAGTTACAAATTCTTCAAAACTGCTGTTTTCGCTATGCTTACAATGTAATTAGGAGTGAGCATGTGACACCACAGTACATTGATGCAAATATTTTAAAGTTGGAATATCGCTTTTGTCTATTATACTTCTGCACATTGTACAAAATTTTAAGTAGTCATATTCCACCTTACTTATCTAGTTTGTTATGTAACTCTTATATCAGGTTATCATAAAGTAAGGGATATATTTTAAATTATGATAACTTTTTAACAAATTAAGTTAATAACAAGAAATAAATGAAATCTAATTGCTTATGAAATGGGATTTAGTATGCCCAAAACAGGTTACGGCAATTGCTCAATATCACCTCCATTTTGTTGTTGTAAGATCACCATCCTTACCTCCAAATTGTACACAGCATTTCGTAACATTTCTGGTTGAATTGTACCAATTTGCTCCGTAATACTGTCTTTTAATTCTTGTAGCGTAGTTGGTCGTCTTCTAAACACTAAACTTTTTAAATAACCCCACAGCCAGTAATCAGCTGGGTTTAGATCAGGTGATCTTGGTGGCCATGAATTTACGAAATGTCTGCTTAACACGCGATTTTGAAAACGTTGGTTAACAATTCTTTGACTGGTCGAAAATGTGCGGGGTGCTCCATCCTGCATAAAATGATGTTTTCAATTCCGTAGTGCTCGTTTTGCAGCTGTGGAATAACATAATTTTGTAACATTTGCAAGTATCGTTCACCATTTACAGTTACAGATACGGCTTGTCCATTCTGCATTTCCTCGTAGAAATACAAACCAATAATAAAATCAGCTGTAAAACCGCACCAAACGGTGACTTTCTTGTCATGAAGACCATTTTGAATGATTTGTTGCGGATTTTCTGCAGACCAGATTCTACAGTTTTGAGTATTGACTCCACTATTCAGAGTAAAATGTGCCTCATCTGTCCATAAAATACGGGATAACCATTCGGGTTCAATTTCCATCTGAGCCATTACTCGCAAAGAAAAATCGTACCTAGTAGCCAAATCTGCGTCCTTTAATTCAAACAGCATTTTCAGTTTATATGGATACATGTTTAGAATTTTGCGTAAAATTTTCCAAACCGTGGTATACGGCATTTGCAATCGCTTGGATATCGCATTTGCACTGCTGATTGTGAGTGAATTGCTTCTGGCTATATCTTGATTTTCATGAAGAACCTCTGCAACTTGGACATCACTAATTATTGGTCTTCCTGATCTTGGTAAGTCAGTTACAGACCCTGTTCTTTCAAATTTTTGTATCAAATTGCGGTACGCTTTCATTTGACAGGGTCCCGCTCTCAAACCCATTCTCGTGCGAAATCTTCGTAATCCAGCGGTGTAATTTCTGCCGGATTCATAATAGCACTGAACTAAACCAATTCTTGTTTGTAAATCCATGTTATTACAGTTGAGTCGTTTGAACTCAACTTGAGTTTTAATTTCAAAATAAAACTTCAAATTGAATAATTTCGTTTTGACACTAGTGTCAATAATTGTTATGACAACGCTTTTGTTTCTCATAGATACAGTAAAATCCCATTCATTAAGCAACTAGATTTCGTTTATTTTATGTTACTAACTTAATTTATTAAAAAGTTGTAATGATTTAAAATATATCCCTTACTTTATGATAACCTAGTATATAACCGACAAGTAAGACAAGACACCTACAATATCAGCAAACATACTACAATGAAATATAAAAGTTGTTTTGAATATACTGCTGTTAGTATCCTTAACAAATGGCTCCACCTGTTTATAGAAAGTAATACAATTTACAATATCAGAGTTAAGCTTAAGGAACTATTGTTTTTAAATCAGAGTAATTTGTAATTACATTCATTATGTATGATACATTTTATTATACTTGTATTTTATCTTTTTGGGTAGGGTTGAAAAACTGTTTTATACAGAACTCCACCTATTGGGGTTTTCCTTCTTTTTATTAAGGATTGATTTGTTTTGTATGTTTGTTTATACTACTTGTTTTCCTTATGTTTTTTTTTAAATTTTAACCCAGTAAAGCTTATAATAATAATAATAATAATAATAATGGTAAATTAGGCAAATTTATTTACATATAGGTAGGTTAGTATTGTTCGTCATAAACGTTAAAACAATATTCAGTTCAAATGAAACGATAGTTATAATTTTAGTAAGATAATTGTACTGTTGTTATCTGTTTTAACCGGTTAATTACATTGAAATTTATTTCCTAGAATTACTATTAATACTATATGTAGAAATTATGAATCAATGTTTATTGCCGTGCTTTATTTAATTGTATTATGGTATATTTAACTTAGTTTTTTAATATCAGTCTTTTCATTAATTGCAGTAGGGTTTTTTTGCTATATAAATCCTTTCAGGTACTTCTCGTTTTTTTTTGGTTTATTTCAGTTTTTATAATTTTTGTTTGGTTAAAATCAAACTTATGCTTTACTGATGCTTCATGCTTAATAAGTGCTGTCTGATTTTTCTTGTCGTATTTATGACCCTTAAGGCGTTTTTCAAGGTGATATGAGCTTTGTTCAATATATACATGTTTACAGTTTGTTTGAAATGGAATTTTATATGTGATAATTATGCGTTTTTTATTTTTCGGTACTTGATCTTTCAGTTTACTACATAAATTTTGATCAAATTAAAACTTTTGTGTGTTATTGCTAGGTTGTATTTTTTGAACAGGTTTTGTAGTTTCTTTGAAACCTCGGGTAAATATGGTAGTAATATGTATTTTAATTTTTGATTGTCTGTTATAGGATTCTCAGTTGACATATTGTTGTAGAATTTACAAATACGTTAGATAAAATTTTATTAATTAAGTTATGTGTATAGTTACTATTTTTAAGTTCAGTTTATCTTTCTTAATTTCTTCATATCTGAATTCCGCATTTGATAATTTGATTGCTCTATCAGCTAGACCAATTATAACCAATTTTTTTTTAGCTAAACGATGGTGTGATAAATAGTTTATGTATCTGCCTAACCACATTGTTTTTGTATACCATTTGGTTTTATTTTTGTTTTTATTTCGATACAATGCCATAATTAGCAAATTTAATGCTTTAATTATTTTGTATTCAATTGTGAACTGTACTTTGCTATGGTAGTTATTAAGACGGTTTAAAATATGTCTCCTTTGTTTTTAGGTAATGCACACATACAATCATCAACATACCTATAGTAAAAGGATAATGGATTGTAGCTAGTTACCTTGAAATAAGGAAATATGACACCTATCTTACCAAACGTCAAGCACAAGAGTAATTAAAACTAGGATTTCCTGTTGCGACGAGAAGCCCAAGGTAATTTTGAACGGAAAACGGCTTATGAGTATGGAAACCTCTAAATCCAAAGCGGTTAGTAGAGTAATTTGCTCTGGGTAGATTATGAGAATTTTTTTTATAAAGTAGATGATGAAAGGCGAGGATTGTTCGAGAAACAACATATAGCTGCTGCATGAATAAAATTCCTAAGGACTACCATTCCAATAAGAAAACGCAACTATATGAACCTGTTTTTCTTGAAGAGAATTGGTATTTTAGTAGGGGATCTGCCAAAAAGGATTGGCATAATAATTCTCACAAAAGCATCAAGAAGAAGCCATTTGGAACAGAAAAACAGTTAGTTGTTAATTTGTTGCCGTCACTGTGCTTTATATACTTACCAAATGTTGTTTTAGATTTACTGTGATACATGCTGGAAATAAAAATGGTTTTATACATGATCATCTCTTTTGTTTTCTTCAAAATCACAATATGCAAATTATTATGGTGATATGAACACAGAGATGTCCACAAAATGGTTCCAAGAAAGTTTATTACCAAATTTAAGTGGTCCAAGTTTAATCATGCTAGATAATGCTACATATCATTCGCAATTAGTGAAAAAGTTTCCTAACACTTCTTCAAATAAAAAGGAATTAATTATTTGCTTCGACATAACATATTTGCTGACACTTCAATGTTAAAAAGAGAATTACTTGCATTCGTAAAGGAAAATGTTCAACCAAAAATATACATACTTAATGAACATGCAGCACAAAGTGGTCATAAAGTATTAAGGCTACCTCTATACCATTGCCAATTTAATTCAATAAAATTAATTTGGGGTAATTGCAAAGGCTACTACGACAAAAATATTGGAAGATTTAATGAACAATTCAATGACGAGCATTTACAATTAATATGGCATGAAGCACTTGGAAGAATAGACGTCAAATATTGGCAAAAATGCATTCACTATTCAGAAAAATGTATAATGGATTGATGGCAAATTAAAAAAACTTTGATGTGGTACTGCCCCTTATTATCAACTAAGAGGTTTCAAGCAGCAATGACTCATATGAAGATGATTCAATTTCAGAATAATTGATTAATATAAAATGAAGTTGTGCCCAAGATTTGTACTTTTTTAATGTAGTAGAGCAATAGTACAATAAAATAATACAATACCGTTTTGTTTGTTTAATGCTAAATTTGATTAAATAAAAATTAAATATTTACAAATGCACTTTTATATGTACAACCATGTTTGTTAACCATTTAAAAAAGGAATAATATAAAATCCCGAAACAATTTTCCTGATAATCGTGTGAATAACAGTCTCAATTCCAACAGTAATCATTAGTCATCAGATATTATCGAATCAATTAGAACACACGCGTCTTTATACATAATAACAATATAATATCTTGAAAATTCACTTTATGTTTTCAAAAACCAACAATATCTGCAACAGCATGCTTAACTGGATTTGACTATAACTTTCACACTTACTCTTAATTTACGAATTTCACCCACAACAGCCAACTTAAAAGCGTTTGTCAATTCGACAGTTACAACGACCGAGTGTACTATTCTACTTATAGGAGGGAGATCTTGAAATGAATCTTATAAAAGTTATTACTTGTCACCGTACATTTCGATAAGATGCTCACATGAGCGAAAACAGAACCGAGTGTACTATTCTACTCATAAAAAAGAGATCTTGAAATGAATCGTATAAAAGCTATTACTTGTCACCGTATATTTCGAAAAGATGCTCATATGAGCGAAAACAGAACCGTAAAATCATTTACCAGTTAGAAATTTACAATGATGTAAGGCTTGAAATAACCTTCTATCAAAACAATAGCATAAACATCCATAAAAATACTGATGGAAAATAAATTTGCTACACAGCCTCTTCCCAAGAGAAAATATTCGAGGAAACAATTAAAGATAATAAATTTGAAGAATCTTTTTGTGACAAAAAACTATACTTAGAGAATACTGTTCTCAGTTAATTAAATTCATAATTAAGCAACACAAAGCAAAATAGACCAATATTATACAACTTACAACTAATTTCAGCATACAAAACTCAAAAATAACTCACTAAATCATCGGGGAGATTACTACACGCATGAAAATGAGTAACTAGTAACTACGCATACTACACGCCAAAAAAGAGACAATTTCGAAAAGTCATAATCGGTATTTATACATAAGCAGTCAAATTCATATTCGGGGGTCTTTTCACTCAATTTACGCACAGGAAAAATAAAAATAAAAAATGTTATGATGTAATACAATCACTGATAACCAAACCATCGTAGTCGGTATACTTCTATTTTATTAACCATAATTACATATTTACAAACATGTTCTAAAGCACTAACTAAATTTGCAAAAGAAAATGTTTCAATATCAAGGTCAACAATACTAACTCAAGACGAACGCTAAGGCCAATTTTGAAACAAACCTATTATGACTCTAAATAATAATTGGTTTCTTACCAACTCATAATTTGGACTTGGATCACCAACACTAATGCAATAACTGCATCTTACTTAAGTTGATTTTTGCACGACAAAAGATACCTTTCAGAAATAAATGCTTCCCACAAAAATTTCACTACTAGAACTTATGATTCTAATAAATATAAACAATGCATTGACCAAGTTAAACAGATCAAATCCATTTACACCTCTCTATAACTCAACATAATCATATATAAATACTCCCTGTAAGTTTGTTGTGTTTTTTTGTATTTTTCTTAATTTTTCTTGTGCATTAAACCACTCAGAGTTTTTAAAATTGTCTTTATTTACGTTTCGATCTATGACCTAGGATCGTTGTCAAAATAATAAACATTTTTAAATATGACATTTATGACACAAATTGAAGGTGACTTTGATATATTAATCTTTGATTTAAATACATTAGGTAAAAATTCGAAAGTTTAGAAGAAATTACAAATGAATTTCAAATGCCCCCAATATCTAGGTAGCATTGCAAGTTTTTCCTGGGTTTTCCTTGCGATATTAACATGAAATACAGCCTACAGTCATGATTTCTATTTATACATACAACAATTAATCAAATAACAATAAGCATATTAGCAGCCACCGGCTGCTTAAGCCTTACAGTAACGTAATCACCACTTCTTTAATAACCATCCCTTCAACCGTACAAATAGAAACATGTTAAAAAATGTTCCAATAGTCAAGTTATTGAATTTATATGAAATTTAATTATATAAAAATTAATCAGCTGATTTCACGTTAACAGTATTAGCTACTTTAAAAAGCCACTCCCAGGGCGCAACACAAATTGAAAGTACTCATTCTTCTAACCTTTAAAATTTTCACCTAATGTATTCAAATCAAAGATTAATAAATCAAGTCACCTTCAATTTGTGTCATAAATGTTACACTTAAAAATGTTTATTATTTTGACAACGATCCTAGGTCATATATTGAAATGTAAATAAAGACAATTTTAAAAACTCTGAGTAGGTTAATACCCAAGAAAAATACAAAACAAATCATAACAAACATATGGGGAGTATTTACAAGTCAAGTATGGGCCTGAAATGTGTATTTGTTTTAGACCCCTAGACAATCTAAACCTAAAACTATCACACTCCAAAAATTCACTCACGTTCTTAATAAAATGCAGAAACAACGAAATAATACCAAAAGGATTCAGAATCAAATTTGGCCAAACAAGCCATAAACTATCAAGGATCCTTGAAAGAGCAAGTTACAGTATGATGAGAGAAAGACTACAAAACCATCGACACATTATTTATAAGTTAAAACAAGATATCAAGTGCATTATAAATTTAATACAAATATTGGTAATAAAAGACGATTTTGATAAAATTCGCGTTAGTGCAAAAACCTACTACGAATCAGAATTTTTTAAACAAAAAGAAATTTACATAAAGAAATTTAATAATCTATTTATAGAGAAAAGTAACATGCAAACAAAAACGTTAAAAAGTTGCAACACCTTGCTAATCACAGTCATAAATTTATCAAACAGAACTATTAACGACACAGAAAAACTAATTCTATCAAAAGGCCTAAACTATGCAGTAACACCAAAATCAATACCGACATTTGAAATAATCAGCTGTATTGAGAAAACAGCAAACCAACTCGAAGAAGATCAAGCAAACGAATTTAGAGTACGATGCAAAATCGAAATAGACAAGAAGCACAAAATAAAACCAAATGTAAGTAGTAACGAAATAAAAGTAATTCACAATCTAAAGAACGATAACTCAATTATAATTCTACTTGCTGACAAAGGCAATGCAACAGTAGTAATGGATAAAAACGATTACAATGCAAAAGTCAACAAACTGTTAAACATTGAGAATTACACTAGTTTAGAAATGTCCCAACAAAATCAATTGAAAATAAAATATACAAAACTCTATACAAAATTAAAAATGAGTTCGAAAACAAATAAAGAAGCAAACCGGTCCCACATTACAGTGAACCACCCCACTTTTACGGTCCACTAAAAATTCATAAAACAGACATTCCTTTGAGACCTATCGTAAGCTTCATAGATTCGCCATGTGATAATTTAGCAAAATTTCTCCTAAAAATTAGAAATCCATTAGCAGGCAAAACGAATTCTTTCATAAAAAACAACCAACACTTTTTAGAAAAATTATCAAACATCAAAATTAAAAATACACACACAATAGTAAGTTTAGATGTAGTAAATCTCTTCATAAATGTCTCTGTAAACAAAACGTTTAATATTATAAAAAATAAACTACAAAAAAATGACAACCTTAAAGAAAGAACAAAACTAAGTATATCATCGATCATGGAATTACTTGGTATATGCGTCAATACCACATATTTTCAAATAAATGGCCAATTCTACAAACAGAACTTCGGAATGGCGATGGGAAGTCCGCCAATTTTTAGTATTATATTGATGGAGGAATTCGAAAAAGATGTAATATTCACACAAGAATTCAAACCACTAATCTGGTGGAGATACGTAGATGATGTCTATGCTATTTGACCTCATAATACAGAACTGATTAAAAATTTTGTAGATTCAATTAACAAAATAGAACCCACTATTCAATTCACTTATGAATTAGAGCAACATGGAAAACTTCCATTTTTAGATATTCTATTTAGCAAAAACGGTACAACAATACATCGGTATACAGAAAACCAACACACACAAATAGATACTTAAACTTCAATTCAAATCATCCACACTGTGTCAAACGAGGAGTTATCAAAACCATGTATGATAGAGCAAAATTAATATCATCAAACGAAGAAATTTTAGAGAAAGACCTAATCAAATGTACACTAATAAAAAACAAGTATCCTGACAGAATAATAGAAAAATAAAATGAATAAAGTCCCAAAAATAAAAAAGAAGAAAACAGAAACAACGATACACATCAAAAAATGCTCTCAATACCATACATACAACAACTAATTACATAACAATAGACATATTAGCAGCCCCAGGCTGCTTAAGTCTTACAATAACGTAATCACACACTTCTTTAATAACCATCCTCTCAACCATATGTTACGTTTATTTTCGATGATAGATTCAAATACGTCCTTTTATTGTGATAATTCGTTTTTCATTCACATCTAGCTTCTGTTCCTATTCAAAATCTCATTCCATATTTTTACCTCGTTACAATAGTACGCGCAAACATAACATTTCTTTCAAATCTATTCATTCTAAAACGAAAATTTATTCCATAAATTAAATAATCAATACCTCGTTTTAGGTATCCGTTAATTTGTTAAACATTCCGAGAACGTATGATTGCTTTCTCTCATGTTTCCCATTTAAAGACTTGTCGAAATAATAGATCCTACTATTATTTGATAGCGAGTTTTCCAGTTTGTTAATCGCGTTTCGATAACGCGAGGCTTGCAGTTCGAATTCGTGTTATTTGAACCAATTTTTAATTTGATT
Organism: Platerodrilus igneus; assembly: GCA_036346225.1. Taxonomy (NCBI): domain Eukaryota; kingdom Metazoa; phylum Arthropoda; class Insecta; order Coleoptera; family Lycidae; genus Platerodrilus; species Platerodrilus igneus. Next base: position 1,246,037 of record JARFIW010001133.1, on the reverse strand, counting down.
CTGCAGCTTGTGCGTTGAAATATTTTCTACATTACTCGCCCCAGTACTTCAAAAGCGATGCACGTTTTCTTGTCCGACAAGTAGGAGGTATCTTGTGTGTATTGGTGAGTTTCCCGCACTTACCCATTCTAATCAGATTCTCTTTTAAGCTCTTAGCTGGAGACCAAATGGGTTGTTTCTGTATGTAGGCCCAACTGTTCGTTGACGTAGACCAACTGCTTTTGTCTGTAGACCGCTGCTGCAGTTACAGTGGCAAGGCAATTGATCCTGACTACCGTGGCGTTACTGTGCTGACTCACCCCCGACGGTTTATAAGATAAGCATCCCGACGCATAGAGGTATGTGACTCGTTTTCTTTTATGCACATCGAGGATTATTATTCATAAGCGGTTGATGTTGTGAAACCCGTTCACTAAACATGTTTAAAAGCTTCGGGTTATATTTCTTTAATTCTTACTACAACTTGATCTACACTTAATACTTTAATTTAACACACTTGCTATGGAAAAAATGTACATTTTATACTTTAATTTAACACACTTGCTATTGAGAAAATCTAAGCATACTTTTTTTCCAATGAGTTTTATTACATGGTAGCTACGCAATAAGCACTTCGTGGATCCATTATAAAATTTGTTCTTCACAATATAACTTAAATTTAATATTTTTCTTGGTCCATGTGAATCACGAAATTTTAATTTATTTTTATTGTTAATAGATAATCGTGGGCGATGTGTTTTTTTTTGTTTCTCTTTTGATATGTAGGCGAATCCCCTCTCTCCGCAGTTGGATGTTAGCCTGGTAATTATTTTTCTTCCGGTTACGTAGCACGTATAAATAGAAACATGTTAAAAAATGTTCCAATCATCAAGTTACTGAATTTATGTGAAATTTAACTATATAAAAATTAATCAGCTGATTTCACGTTAAGCGTATTGGCTACCTTAAAAAGCCGCTCCCAGGGTGCAACACAAATTGAAAGTACTCATTCTTCTAAACTTTAAAATTTTCACCTAATGTATTCAAATCAAAGATTAATACATCAAAGTTACCTTCAATTTGTGTCGATAATGTCATACTTAAAAATGTTTATTATTTTGACAACGTTCCTAGGTCATAGATCGAAACGTAAATAAAGACAATTTTAAAAACTCTGAGTGGTTTAATGCACAAGAAAAATTAAGAAAAATACAAAAAAACCACAACAAACATACAGGGAGTATTTATATGATTATGTTGAGTTATAGAGAGTTGTAAATGGATTTGATCCGTTTAAATTGGTCAATGCATTGTTTATATTGTGTTTATATTTTTTAGAATCATAAGTTCTAGTAGTGAAATTTTTGGGGGAAACATTTGTTTCGGCAAGATATCTTTTGTCGTGCAAAAATCAACTGAAGCAAGCTGCAGTTATTGCATTAGTGTTGGTGGTCCAAGTGCAAGTTATGAGTTGGTAAGAAACCAATTATTATTTGAAGTCATAATAGGTATGTTTCAAAATTGGCCTTAGCATTCGTCGTGAGTTAGTATTGTTGACCTTGATATTGAAACATTTTCTTTTGCAAATTTAGTTAGTGCTTTAGAACATTTTTGTAAATAAGTAATTATGGTTGATAAAATAGAAGTATACCGGCTATGACGGTTTGGTTGTCAGTGATTGTATTATATCACAAGAATTTTTATTTTTATTTCCCTGTGCGTAAATTGAGTAAAAAGACTCCACGAATATGAATTTGACTGATTATGTACAAATACCGATTATGACTTTTCAAAATTGTCTCCTTTTTGGCATGTGGTATGCTCTCATGCACTCATTTTCATGCATGTAGTAATCTCCCCGATGATTTAGTGAGTTATTTTTTAGTTTTGTATGCTGAAATTAGTTGTAAGATGTATAATATTGGTCTATTTTGCTTTGTGTTGCTTAATTATGAGTTTATCAACTGAAAACAATATTCTGTTAGTATAGTTTTTGTCACAAAAAGATTCTTCAGATTTATTATCTTTAATTGTTTCCTTGAATTTTTTCTCTTCGAAAGAGGCTGTGTAGCAAATTTATCTACCATCAGTATTTTTATGGATATTTATGCTATTGGTATGATAGAAGGTTATTCCAAGCCTTACATCATTGTAAATTTCTAATTTGTAAATGATTGTACGGTTCTGTTTTAGCTCATGTATTTATTACCTATTGTATTAATTTAACTTTATAAATACTCCCTGTATGTTTGTTGTGGTTTGTTTAGTATTCTTCTTAATCTTCTTTGGGGATTAAACCACTCATAGTTTTTAAAATTATCTTTATTAACGTTTCGATCCATAACCTAGGATCGCTTTCAAAATAATAAAAACTTCAAGTTTGACATTTATGACATAAATTGAAGGTGACTTTGATTTATTGATGTTTGAAATAGTTGGTTTGAGTACACTAAGCAAAAATTTTTAAAGTTTAAATGAATAATTGCCTTCAATTGTGTCTGACCTGGGACCGACTTTTTAGGTGCAATCGCTTAACGTGAAATCAGCTGATTAATTTTATTGTAAAATTCAATAACTTGGGAATTGGAAAACATTTTTAACATGTTTCTATTTATACAATTTAGAGGATGGTTATTAAGGAAGTGTGCAATTGCATTATTAAAGGCTCAGAAGTCGTTTTTATATTTATTTTGAAGGAAATCATTATGATTTAGGCTACCTCTTTGGTAGATTTTAACATTGTCCTGAGGTAACCTTATGGTGGGTTTACACTTGTCAGATACCAATGTTGTTCTATGAAGGTTGTATATGGATCTGAGGTGACCCTATGGCGGGTTTACACTTGTCAGATACCAATACTGTTTAACGGAGATTGTATATGGTTGTGAGTAACCTTATTGCGGGTTTACACTTGTCAGATACCAATGCTGTTTACAGGGGTTGTTAATTGCTTCATCATCATCTTCATTGGATCTTCATCTCAAAACTGGCTGGACACGTACCTGCACTTATTTATATTCTGAGCTAGCTACCCTTCTATTGTTTTCTAATTTTATGTTTTATTTCACGAGATTCAGTGAAGGGGTTAAGCAACCTGTGGCTACAGATCCCCAACACTTAAATATTTGCCGAAATAATGGTTTTCTAGTTAATATGCTTATTGTTATATAATTAGTTATTGTATGTATAAATAGAAATCATGTATGTAGGCTGTATTTCATATTAATATCGGAAAACCCAGGAAAAAACTTGCAATGCTACCTAGATATTGGGGCATTTGATTTTCATTGTTATTTCTTTTAGTAATGGAATCCATTGTTTACTGAAAGTTACGGATTCGTTTGCAACGCAGTTATTTTATGTAAGGTTATATAACAGCTTCTTTGATTTTGCGTTTTGGTGGTTTTCTTCTTTGTCGATAATTTTGCGTCCTCCCATTTTATTTTATGACTGGAGTCCCATGCATGTTGGCAAATCATGGATTTTCAAAATTTCTATTTTTTATATATGATTTATGTTCTTTTAATCGAACTTCAAATGGTCTGGAACTTTCCCTATATAAAACTTATTACATTCACGTATTTTGTAGATACAATTTTTGAACTTTGTATTGCGTTTTTGGGTTTTGTTTTTGTTAATTGTGCTCTTAGTGTATTGTTGGTTCTAAATACTGTTTTAATTCTAAATTTGTTTCCTATTCTTTGAATTTTTGGAGAATCCTTTTATGTATGTATTGAGCATTTTGTTGTGTGTATCATTGTTTTTGTTTTCTCTTTCTTTATTTTTAGGGTTTTTATTCATTTCTTTCTCTATTATTCTTTTAGGATATTTGTTTTCTATTAGTGTACATCTGATTAGGTCTTTCTCTTTCTTTAAAATTTCTTCGTTTGATGATATTAATTTTGCTCTATCATACATGGTTTTGATAATTCCTCGTTTGACACAGTGTGGGTGGTTTGAATCAAGTTTAAGTATCTGTTTGTGTGCGTTGGTTTTCTATATACCGATGTATTAATTGCTGTATCGTTTTTGCTAATGAGAATATCTAAAACGGAAGTTTTCCATGTTGTTCTAATTCATATGTGAATTTAATAGTTGGTTCTATTTCGTTAATTGACTGTACAAAGTTTTAATTAGTTCTGTATTATGAGGCCAAATAGCATAGACATCATCTCGTATCTCCACCAGATTAGTGGTTTCAATTCTTGTGAATATTACATCTTTTCGAATTCCTCCATGAATATATTACTAAAGATTGGTGATAGTGGACTTCCATTGCCATTCGAGCTTTGTTTGTAAAATTGATCATTTATTTGAAAATATGTGGTATTGACGCATAAACCAAGTAATTCCATAATCGATGATATCTTAGTTTTGTTCTTTCTTTAAGATTGCCATCTTTTTCTAGTTTGTTTTTATAATATTAAGCGTTTTATTTATAGGGACATTTGTGAAGAGATTTACCACATCAAAGCTTACCATTGTGTGTGTATTTTCAATTTTTTGTTTGATAATTTTTCTAAAAATGTTGGTTGTTTTAATGAAAAGAATCCGTTTTGCCTGCTAATGGATTTATAATTTTTAGTAGAAATTTTGCTAAATTATGGCATGGTGAATTTATGGAGTTCGATAGGTCTTAAAGGAATGTCTTTTTATGAATTTTGGTAGAACCGTAAAAGTGGGGTGGTTTACTGTAATGTGGGACCAGTTTACTTCTTTCTTTGTCTTCAATTCATTTTGACCAATAGTTTCATCTTTAAAATTCATCGATTTGAACGTATTACTAAACCGGTATCTCAGGTTATATTTGTTGACTTTCTGTGCCATTCAGTTTGTTTATTAATTTACTTATTGCCAGCAGCAGAATATATGATTGTAGCATTAGCGAACTAGTTCATTGTATTATTTGTCATTTTTTTAGTGATTCTTTTCATTTCGATTTTGCAAAGGAATTTAGAGACGATGCAAAATCGAAACAGAAAAGAATCACAAAATAAAGCCAAATGTAAGTAGTAATGAAATAAAAGAATTCGCAATCTAAGAAACGATAACTCAATTATAATTCTACCTGCTGACAAAGGCAATGCAACAGTAATAATGAATAAAACGATTACAACACAAAAGTCAACAAACTATTGAACACTGAGAATTACACCAGTTTAGAAACGGACCCAACAAAATCGATTGAAAATAAAATATACAAAACCCTATTTAAATTTAAAATGAATTGAAGACAAAGAAAGAAGTAAACTGGTCCCACATTACAGTAAACCACCCCACTTTTACGGTCTACCAAAATTCATAAAAAGACATTCCTTTAAGACCTATCAGAAACTCCATAAATTCACCATGCCATAATTTAGCAAAATTTCTACTAAAATTATAAATCCATTAGCAGGCAAAACGGATTCTTTCATTAAAACAACCAACATTTTTTAGAAAATTATCAAACATAAAATTGAAAATACACACACAATGGTAAGCTTTGATGTGGTAAATCTCTTCACAAATGTCCCTATAAACAAAACGCTTAATATTATAAAAAACAAACTAGAAAAAGATGGCAATCTTAAAGAAAGAACAAAACTAAGCATATCATCGATTATGGAATTACTTGGTTTATGCGTCAATACCACATATTTTCAAATAAATGATCAATTTTACAAACAAAGCTTCGAATGGCAATGGAAGTCCACTATCACCAATCTTTAGTAATATATTCATGGAGGAATTCGAAAAGATATAATATTCACACAAGAATTGAAACCACTAATCTGGTGGAGATACGTAGATGATGTCTATGCTATTTGGCCTCATAATACAGAACTAATTAAAAACTTTGTACAGTCAATTAACGAAATAGAACCAACTATTAAATTCACATATGAATTAGAACAACATGGAAAACTTCCGTTTTAGATATTCTCATTAGCAAAAACGATACAGCAATTAATACATCGGTATATAGAAAACCAACGCACACAAACAGATACTTAAACTTCGATTCAAACCACCCACACTGTGTCAAACGAGGAATTATCAAACCATGTATGATAGAGCAAAATTAATATCATCAAACGAAGAAATTTTAAAGAAAGAGAAAGACCTAATCAGATGTACACTAATAGAAAACAAATATCCTAAAAGAATAATAGAGAAAGAAATGAATAAAACCCTAAAGATAAAGAAAAGAAAACAAAACAACGATACACACAACAAAATGCTCTCAATACCATACATAAAAGGATTCTCCGAAAAATTCAAAGAATAGGAAACAAATTTAGAATTAAACAGTATTTAGAACCAACAATACACTAAGAGCACAATTAACAAAAACAAAACCCAAAACGCAATACAAAGTTCAAAAAATTGTATCTACAAAATACCGTATAATGTAATAAGTTTTATATAGGGAGAGTTCCAGACCATTTGAAGTTCGATTAAAAGAACATAAATCATATATAAAAAATAGAAAATTTGAAAATCCATGATTTGCCAACATGCATGGGACTCCAGTCATAAAATAAAATGGGAGGACGCAAAAATTATCGACAAAGAAGAAAACCACCAAAACGCAAAATCAAAGAAGCTGCTTATATAACCTTACATAAAAATAATGTTGCAAACGAATCCATAACTTTCAGTAAACAATGGATTCCATTACTAAAAGAAATAACAAAGAAATAACAATGAAAATCAAATGCCCCCAATATCTAGGTAGCATTGCAAGTTTTTCCTGGGTTTTCCTTGCGATATTAACATGAAATACAGCCTACATACATGATTTCTATTTATACATACAATAACTAATTATATAACAATAAGCATATTAACTAGAAAACCATTATTTCGGCAAATATCTAAGTGTTGGGGATCTTGGTAGCCACAGGTTGCTTAACCCCTTCACTGAATCTCGTGAAATAAAACATAAAATTAGAAAACAATAGAAGGAAGCTAGCTCAGAATATAAATAAGTGCAGGTACGTGTCCAACCAGTTTTGAGATGAAGATCCAATGAAGATGATGATGAAGCATATTAACAACCCCTGTAAAACAGCATTGGTATCTGACAAGTGTAAACCCGCGATAAGGTTACCTCACAACCATATACAATCTCCGTTAAACAGTATTGGTATCTGACAAGTGTAAACCCGCCATAGGCTCGCCTCAGATCCATATACAACCTTCATAGAACAACATTGGTATCTGACAAGTGTAAACCCACCATAAGGTTACCTCAGAACAATGTTAAAATCTACCAAAGAGGTAGTCTAAATCATAATGATTTCCTTCAAAATAAATATAAGAAAACGACTTCTTAAGCCTTTAATAATGCAATTGCACACTTTTTAATAACCATCCTCTAAATTGTATAAATAGAAACATGTTAAAAATGTTTTCCAATTCCCAAGTTATTGAATTTTTACAATAAAATTAATCAGCTGATTTCACGTTTATTGGCTACCTAAAAAGTCGGTCCCAGGTCAGAACACAAATTGAAGGCAATTATTCACTTAAACTTTAAAAATTTTTTGCTTAGTGTACTCAAACCAACTATTTCAAACATCAATAAATCAAAGTCACCTTCAATTTATGTCATAAATGTCAAACTTGAAGTTTTATTATTTTGAAAGCGATCCTAGGTTATGGATCAAAACGTTAATAAAGATAATTTTAAAAACTATGAGTGGTTTAATCCCCAAAGAAGATTAAGAAGAATTTAACTTTATGCTTCAAAACTGTGAGCATCTTTTCAAATTGTACAGTGACAAGTAATAACTTTTATAAGATTCATTTCATAATCTCTCTCCTATAAGTAGAATGGTACACTCGGTCGTTGTAACTGTCGAATTGACAAACACTTTTATGTTGGCTGCTGTGGGTGAAAATGAAACTTCTTATCAAGAAGATGACCCTGAGCAATTATGATTGCTTCCGGGTTCGAAAAAAGTCATAAAACTAGGAAAACATCGTGTAGTGATTAGATTCCTGGCTTCATTTTAGTTTTGAGCAGAGAGCTTTCCCTATTATGTTTTGCTTCAGTGATGTCTGTAATACATGATGTTAATTTTATCAAGCGCCGGTAACACAGTGAGTATAAATTAATATCTTAGTATTTTGTTAATTCTTTTTCGTAGTGCAACAAAATTAATTTAGAGAGGTATATAATTTCGGAAGATTTTATTTGAATATTGAAATGTTAGAATATTCAGTGTCTGGAATTTAATTCTGAATTGACAAATTTACCTACAACAAGATTTTTGGTTAGTGTTTACATCAGATGTTTTGAGAAATATCAATCAATTTCCTGATGGTATAAATAGGCTTCAAGATTTGCATAAATTCATGGATGGTATACGTGCATTGCTGATATTTTTTAAGCTGTTGAACATCTGGTATGTATGTTGTTTGTTCTAAAAGTTTTGATTACATCTGTACTTCAATCAAGTAAGTGTTTCTAAGTTTTGTTCAAGTTGGAAATTCCTAAACTACTTTAACGTCGTTTGACCTTATTAACTCCTAATGATTTTCAAGTGAATTTTATAGAAACTCCATTTTTAATATGTTCGTTGAAATTCGTAAGTTAAGAGTAAGTGTGAAAGTTAATAATTATTATTGAGTATATCCGGAAAATTAAAATATTTCATTTTAAATAGTGTTGGTTCATCATCATTAGGTTTTCAGTCCTGAAACTGGATAGACGCGTATGATCATTGTTTCCTATTCTGAACTAACCTACAGATTTCCCTGAAATTTGCACAGTCTGCATCTATCACTATCTGATCTAGGTCTACATCTACCTCTTTTTTCCTATCTCTGTTTGTATATATCACATACTATTCCCCAAAAATACCTTAGAACGTACTCCGCCCTTCTAGTTCTCCATTTTTTTTCCACAGATATCCTTGTTCCCCTAATATTTCTATAACCTATTTGTTATTAACTTTGCCTGTCCATCCTCATAATTTGAAGCACAGCATTTCAAAAGGCGGCTACCATTTTCTGTCTGTTCTTCAGACTGCCCGTATTTCATAGGCATACATGCTGCACTCCACACAGCGGCTCCGTGGCGTAGTGGTATGTGTGTGACTACTACGCCCTAGGTCCCGAGTTCGAATTCCGACACGGTCCGCTTGAAAAATGTTAGGCGAGCATTTTTCGCAAAAATACACCCTCGTTCGGATGAGAGGTAAAATGGAGGTCCCGTGTGTGAGTGTTGTCACGCACGTTAAAGATCCCTACCTTGCTTGAAACAGCAAGGATTCGGCAAAATTCAAAATTTTCCAGGTAAAAAAAACTCGCTTTCTGGCCAATGTAGTACCTTCGGGTGGAGCATTGGAAAATCACATGTAATGTACTCCACACATATGCTTTCAACAGTCTTCTTCTTGTTCTATGTTTGTTGTCTTTTATCATAAGTGCTGTTCTTTCTTGTTAAATGCAGTTCGGTCCCCTTCTATTGTTTTACAATTATATACCCTATTTCTCCGACATTCAGTGGTTGTGAAGGGGGGTAAGCAGCCTGTGGGTACCAAGTTCCCCCAGCACTTAAACATTTACCAATTTAATATTTTTTCCAATCAACATTAGTTGCAGATATTTAACATCTGTAGTTGTTTATAATAATCATCAGATTTATCTGCGCTTATTTTTTTGTCATTAAGTCTGTTTCAAAACTGGTTGGACACATACCTGCACTTATTTATATTCAGAGCTAGCCTACACAGTTTCCTGAAACTCTCACACAGCATGTATACTGCTCGGTTCCCCTTCTATTGTTTTCTAATTTTATGACCTATTTCACCGAGATTCAGTCAGTGAAGGGGGTTAAGCAGCCTGTGGCTGCCAAGATCCCCCAACACTTAGACATTTGCCAACATAATAGTTTTCCAGTAAATCCTTTCCCACAATTAACATTGTGTGAGAATATTGCCCAAACAATACTTGTAGTTGCTTATAATAACCATCATGTTTAAGTACAGTTACTTTTTTCATCGTTAATTTATCCATCTTGGGACTGGTTGGATGCGTACCTCCATTGATTTCTATTCTGAGCTAGCCTACACATTTCCCTGAAACTCCTACAGCCTACATCTTTCACTATCTGTGTGCAGTAGTCTAACCTAGGTCTACCTCTTCTTCTCTTTTTTCCTATTTCTGCTTCTAATATATTCCCCATTACTCCCTCATGCCATAGTATGTGGCCTATTATCTTATCTCTCCTATTTTTACTGTTTTCCACATATTTTTTTCTTCCCCTACCATTTTTAGTACCTCTTTGTTTTTAACTTTGTTTGTCCATGATATCGTCATCATGCATCTGTAGTACTACATTTTAAAGGCTTCTATCGTTTTCTTGTCTGCGTCTCCTATCTTGCGTTATTTGGCTTCCTAGGTAGCAGAAATCCTTAACCTCTTGTAAGTTCGTGTTACATATTTGTATTCTTGTTTTTGATTTACTTTCACCTCCTTTGCATACTAGTACTTTAGTTTTAGTTTTGTTAATTTTCATACCGTATCTCTCTGTTAGAACCGTTTCCATTTCATTAAGAGCAGCTTCTAACTCTTCCTTGCTAGATGCTAATACCGCTATATCATCTGCAAATTTAAGCATATCAATTTTTTGTCCCTGCATAGTAATTCCAAATGTCTTGCTGCATTTGATAGTGTTTAGAATTAATAGGGTTATATTGTAAATTTGTGGGTGTAAACTTTGTTCGCGGATAGACTAGTATTTTAATTTAGTGAAACCACCACTCGACCACCTGCTGTGGTTTGTTACCTGATGCATGGAAAACGGACATTCCGTGCTGTTTGCCGCCATCCTTAGAGACGAAAGGACGTGGTGTGTTGTGTCGAGAATACAGTTGGAACGGGATGTGTTTTGTTCAGGTGAGTGTGTTGAATTTGCATATAAATTGAAATACTTGTCACGTGTGTGTGTACATATGTATTTATGTACTGGTCCTTCAAAAATTTAGTCTTGATTAATTTATTCAAAGTACATTTGATCCTTCGAGCTGAATTTGAATTAATCTAGTGGATTTATAGTTCATAAAAACACGTAATTTGGCTTTGCGTGTTTTTTATCCTGTGTTGACGCGTTAATTTACGGCGATCATTAGCGTAAGATATTTGCATAAATATCTGCGTAAATGACGACGAATTTCGTTAGAAATTAGTAAAAAAAAGCTCAATTAAGTTTGACATTACCACTCACATAATAATATGGCTGTAAAAATAGTATTATATATAGCTTAGTGACTTCAAAAATATTTAAGGTAGTTTTAGTACAATTACATAAAGGTCAACCACCTGTGTGTTGAACTATGGAGTTTTCAGAATAAAGGGTTTGACATTCCTGGCTGTTGCTATCCCTTTAAACATCTTGATACCTGCTTGAGGGTGGCACTTATGTATCTAACTGCATTCCATGGAATTAGGGTTCAGCCTTTAAAATCTTCTTGGTATTTAAGAGGTGAATAACTTGTATGTGACTACCTACATTTGAAAGATTACTATGTTACGGTGAGCGGTTCCTATTTTAGCATTACAAAAGAATTGTCATTATGGTGTTTGATAATTTATTTAGAGGATCTATTAAATGTATTTGTTGATAGTTTTGTATTCTGAGATTCGCATATTTGATAGCTGTGCAATTTTGTTAGATAAACATTTTTAGCAAGTAGAAAACTGCTACTGGGTTTTACATAATTGTGATTTACTTTCTGATTGTTTTCCATTATTTGTGACAATGGAAATTGAAAAATTGTCAAATAAACGTAACATGTTAATGCGCAAGGCGCAAGCCTTATTAAAATATGCTGAAGCAGCTCAAATGGATCCTGAGAATAATTTTGTTGCCTTTGATGTTCGATTTACCGATTTATCAAACATAGTAGATAAATTTGAACAAGTTCATTACGAAATAGTTGCTTCTGTAGAGGTTGCTCATTTAGATCAACAACAGGTGATCCAAGATAGTTTTGATGAAATTCAATATTCAATCAAAATTGTGCATCGAGAATTAACAGCTAAGAGGTCGCAGCCTCATACTCGTTCTAGTATTGAAACACAACACTCGGGTGCCCCTAACAAAGTTAAGTTGCCAAGAATTGCAATTCCCACCTACGATGGTAATTATAAAAATTGGAGCTCTTTCTACGATTTGTTCCGTACACTAATTCATGAAAATGAAACTTTATCTAATATTGAACGATTTCAATATTTAACCTCATCATTGGTTAAGAAGCCTTTGGCAATTATTAAAGGGCTTCCATTAACTTCTGATAATTATACGATTGCGTATCAACAATTAATAGATAGGTACGAAAACAAACGGTTGTTGCTCACTAGCTATTGGCAGGCCATTTGTAATGCCTCGAAAGTTAGTTCAGATTCTGCGTCCTCGTTACGCACATTATTGTCTACATTTTCTGAAAATTCTTCGGCAATTGCACAATTTAATCATGATATGTGGGATTTTACTCGTTTAAATCTATTATTGCAAAAATTGGATAACTCCACTAGGAAACGCTTTGAAATTGAACTTCATGATGTTGAAATTCCTAGCTATGAAAATTTGTACTCATTTGTTTCTAAACATTGCAGGGCATTGGAGACAAACCAGGTTATTGTAGGACAGCCAGGCCCTGTTAGTGTTCAGAAGCCAACAGTATCACGACAGTATCCTGTTGCGTTCAAGCCAAAACAATCATTAAGTTTTGTTACCACCGCTAAGAAAACCCATAGTACTAGTTGTATTTATTGCAAAGCTAATCATTCTGTTTTTAAATGTGACAAATTCTTAGTATTGGAACCTTCTGAGCGACATAGAGTTGCAAAAACTTCAAACTGGTGTTATAATTGTTTAGGAACCAACCACTCTGTTGTTAAGTGTCCATCAAAACTTAGTTGTCGTGTTTGTGATAAAAAACATCACACATTGTTGCATTTTCCCACTTCTGCTGTGACGCCAGACAAAAAAGGTAAAGCGTACTTGACAGAAGTGCCCCCAAATCCAGAGTCTTCTAATAAAGTCGCCGTGATGACTAGCACAGTGGCTAGTCAGTCTGTTGTTTTGTTGTCTACTGTCTTGTTACAAGTACAGGATGCACGTGGAAACTATCAAACTTGTCGAGCATTACTTGACAATGGTAGTCAAGAAAGTTTTATGTCCCAATCGTGTATGAAAAGTCTTGGATTAAAATCGTCATCATCGTCCATATCGATTAGCGGTTTAAATCAAATGAGCACCTCTAGTTATGGTCTCGTTACATGTTCGTTGCGGCCATATCAAAAGGCCAATCCTACATTCGTTGTAGATACAATTGTTATTCCTGCAATTGCCGGCTCTATGCCGTCGGCTCCCGTTTCAAATCGTTATGACTTCCTTGAAGGTCTAACATTAGCAGATCCGTACTTTGGACGCCCTCGCGAGGTCGATTTATTGTTAGGTGCAGATATTTATTCTACCGTGGTTCAGCCTGGCATTAGACGTGGTAAAATTGGAGAGCCTACTGCCCTTAATACAGTGTTTGGTTGGGTACTGGTCAGTAAAACAGACTGTCAGTCAACTAATCGTGTGAGTTCGTTTTGTACATCGGTTATGAATACCCCATTGGACATTGTGTTAAAAAAATTCTGGGAGGTTGAACATGTTCCAGCAACTCGTACATTTTCGCCTGAAGATATTCAATGTGAAACGCTCTTTCTAGAAACACATCAAAGAAAGGAGGACGGTAGATATGTTGTTAATTTGCCGTTTAAAGTTTCTCGTATAGAACTAGGCGATTCTTATTCCACAGCACTGCGTCGTTTTGAATTATTAGAAAATCGTTTGTTGAAAAATCCTGACCTACATACGGAATATTCAAATTTCATGAAAGACTATTTAGAGTCTGGACATATGTCCACAGTTCATGAACCTCTTACACATTTGTCATCGGGATACTACATTCCTCACCATTGTGTTCAGAAACCAGATAGTAGCACCACTAAATTGAGGGTTGTTTTTGATGCGTCAGCAAAATCATCTAACGGCAAGTCATTAAATGATGGTTTACTGATCGGCCCTAAACTTCAACAGGATTTATCGAGTATTTTGTTAAGGTTTAGACTACACAAATTTGTTGTAACCGCTGATATTAAGCAAATGTACCGGCAAATTGAGGTGACAGATCAGCATCGATCGTACCAACGTATTCTTTGGCGATTTTCAAAAGCTGAACCTATTCAAGAGTATCAATTAAACACCGTAACGTATGGGGTATCTTCGTCTCCATACTTGGCTATTCGCGTTCTTCAACAATTAGCAAGGGATAATCTTCAAAACTATCCATTAGCGGCAAAGGTTCTTATATCTGATACCTATGTTGATGATATCGTAACAGGTTGTGCATCCTTGGAAGAAACCTTAGAAATCCAACGTCAACTTATTTCGTTATTGTCAAGTGCATGTTTTGTCCTTAGAAAATGGGCAAGTAATCGTCCTGAATTATTGTCATTCCCCCCTGAAGAACTTCAGCCATTTTCTTTTAATGACGCTGACTCACTTTCCTTAAAGGTCTTAGGGTTACAGTGGTGTCCCACAAAAGACTGCTTCCAGTTCAAAGTGGATAGTACTGCACGTCCGTGCACAAAACGAGTTATACTCTCAGACATAGCAAAGGTTTTCGACCCGCTTGGTTTGTTGACCCCTGTGACCTTCCTTTTGAAAAATTTAATGCAACGGTTATGGAGTTTAGGGTTGGATTGGGATGAGGTGCCACCTTCAGATATTGTGGATTGTTGGTCCGCATATAAACGGCCGCTATCTTGTTTAGCGACCTTATCCTTGTCACGTTGTGTTTTAGTTGACGATATTGTGTCATTGCAACTTCATGGGTTTTGTGATGCCTCTGAAGCTGGATATGCTGCAGCTATTTATATTCGCTGTGTTTCGAAAGCGGGAATAACTTCAGTAAATTTAGTGTATGCCAAATCCAAGGTAGCACCTTTAAAACGTATTTCTATGCCACGTTTAGAATTGTGTGCAGCTGTACTTTTATCTGACTTAATAGAATTTGTAAATAAGGTTTATAAACCGTTCATCACGATTGATGCAATTCATGCCTGGTCTGACTCTACAGTTACTTTATCATGGATCAAATCCTCTCCACACCGATGGAAAACTTTTGTTAGTAACCGTATTACTCACATTCAAGATAGAGTTCCTCCTAACTTATGGCATCATGTAAGTGGCAAAGATAATCCTGCTGATTGTGGGTCTAGAGGTTTATTGCCTTCAGATCTTGTATCCCACGCCCATTGGTGGTCAGGTCCAACGTTTCTTTATTCAACTAACCGTATATATCAACCATTTAATCCATCAGACTCAAATTCCACTGCTGAGTGCGAAGAGCGAAAAGTTGTCTTAGTATATACAGTGCCAGATAGTTTGATTAATAGTTTGCTAGCTCGTTTCTCCTCACTTCGTAAACTGCAAGGTGTAGTGGCTTCGTGCTTCGATTCATTAGAAATACGAAATTGAAAAGGCATGAAAGGCAAGGTGGTTCGTTAACTGCGGATGAGTTGTACAACGCCTTAATTTGTATTGTAAAGGTAGTTCAACATGATGTATTTCCTGACGAACTTGTTTGTATTCAAAGTGGCAAAGTATGCAAAAACCTATCCAAAATTAGCTCCGTTTCTGGATTCCAATAGTGTAATTCGGGTTGGTGGTCGTTTACGTCATTCTCAACTATCTTATGATGCAAAGCATCCCATGCTACTTCCCCGAAAGCATCGACTAACCGAATTAATAATTGAAAGTATGCATCGTAAGCTATTTCACCCTGGACCCCAATCATTAGCCTTCGTCATTGCGCAACAATTTTGGATTCTGGAAGTTAAGCGCGCTATTAACCATGTTGTAGCCAAATGCATTCGTTGTTTTAAAGTTAATCCCCCTTCGGTTGCTCCTTTAATGGGAGATTTGCCCTCTTCCCGAATATACCAACTCAAGTCGTCTTCAAGTATAGTTTAATTGTTCAATATATCTGTATATATATAGTAGTTTTGTTTGTTTGTACCTTTAGTTTTAAATAAGCAGAGCTTTTTGGTGAGCGGTATGTTTAGAATTAATAGGGTTATATTGTAAATTTGTGGGTGTAAACTTTGTTCGCGGATAGACTAGTATTTTAATTTAGTGAAACCACCACTCTCGACCACCTGCTGTGCCTTGTTACCTGATGCATGGAAAACGGACATTCCGTGCTGTTTGCCGCCATCCTTAGAGACGAAAGGACGTGGTGTGTTGTGTCGAGAATACAGTTGGAACGGGATGTGTTTTGTTCAGGTGAGTGTGTTGAATTTGCATATAAATTGAAATACTTGTCACGTGTGTGTGTGTACATATGTATTTATGTACTGGTCCTTCGAAAATTTAGTCTTGATTAATTTATTCAAAGTACAGATAGTATTCATTGCCTCTTCAATGTACAAGTTAAAAATTAATGGAGATAGGGCACATCCCTGTCTCGCCCCTTTCCTAATGTTTACTTCTCTACGTTACTGCTCTAATTCTATTATTGCCGTTTGCTCTTTGTATAAGCTATGTACTATTCGTCTATCCCTATAACTCATTCCAATCTTTTTGAGTATTTTGAAAATTTTTTCCATTTTACATTACCAAATGCTTTTTCTAGATCTACAAACTCTATATGCACACTTATCCTCTTTTTTCTATTGTTTTCTCCATTATCACTCCAGAGCTAAAATAGCCTCCCGTGTGCCACTGTTTCGCCTAAACCCAAATTGGTCTTCTCCTAGTACTTCTTCAGCCCATTTTTCCATTCGTCTTTGTACAATTCTAGTTAATATTTTTGACACGTATGCTGTCAGACTTATTGTTCTAAAATTTTTACATCTATCCGCATCTTTCTTTTCTTGGTATAGTTACTATGATGTTACATTTGAAATCTTTGGGTATCTCGCCTGTCATATTTATAGCTTACAAGTTGGAAGAGACGTTCTCTTACTGCTTGTCCAGCGGGTTTTATAGTCTCGGTTGCACCTTATCTGTACCCGGCGCCTTACCATTTTTCAAACCCTTTAATGTTAATTCAAATTCATCTCTAAGTATAGGATCATTTTCAATGTCTAATTCCTGTTCTAATGCAGTTAGTTCCTCTCCTCCATATAAATTCCCTATATATTCTTGCCATCTACCCACTTTCTCTACATTTTCTATAATGACGTTTCCACTCGCGTTCCTTATATTTTTGCTGTACGGTTTTATATCCCTAACATTGATTCTAATTAGTTTGTACGCTTCATCTATCTTTCCTAATTCCATCTTAGTTTGTACCTCTTTGCACTTTTCATCAATCCAGCATTCTGTAGCTTTCCTGCATTTTCGAATAATTTCCCATTTTATGGCTTTGTATCTCCGTTTTCCTGTTTCGTCTGATTTATTTTTGTATTTTCGTCATTCTTCTATTAAATTCAGGATATCCTTTGTTATCCATGGTTTCTTATTTCCTTTTTGTGTATACACTAGAATATCTCTGGTCACCATGTCTAGGCTGGATTTAATGTTATTCCATTCTGTTTGTACTTCCTTAGTATCAGATATTTTCCAGATATCTTTGAGCAATTCATTTGACTTTTTTTCGAATCTTTCTTGAATATCTTTATCTTTTAGTTTCTCTAAGTCCAAGTGCCTTTTTCCACTTCTTTTTTCAAATTTTTAAATTTAAGTGCGGCCTTCGTGATTACGATGTTGTGGTCGGTGTCTATATCTGCTTCTGGGTAGCTTCTACAGTATTTTGCTTGATTCCTAAACCTTGTCTAACAAGAATGTAATCTATTTGATATCTTCCTATATCTCCTGGCATCTTCCACGTACATCGTCTTCTGGCATGAAGTTGACATAATGTGTTTGAGATGATTAAATTGTTCTTGTCACAAAATTCTACCTGCCTATTTCCCCTGTCGTTTCTCGTGCCTAAACCAAATAAACCTACTACTGCTCCTACCCTACCCTCACCTACCACTGCATTAAAATCCCCCATAATTATTAAATTTTCATGTCCTTTACGTATCTTAATATGTCTTCGATATCTTTGTAGATCGCTTCTACCTCTTCGTCACTGTAGCTAGAGGTGGGCATGTATACTTGTATTATTACTGTGTTTACCGGTTTAGATTCTAATCTAACCATGATTACTCTTTCGTTCTTTTGTAAGTAATTTTCTACACAGTATCCTATCTTTTTCCGCATAACTATCCCCACACCCAAATTTCCTTCCTTGCTTCTGTATGAATTACCCTGAAGTCTCCACTCCAAAAATCCCCCGCCTCTTGCTACTGAACTTCGCTGATCTCTATTATGTCTAGTGATAACCTATTCATTTCGATTTTTAGGTTCTCTAGCTTACCTACTTGCTTCATACTTCTAACATTCCACGCTTCAACTCGCAAAGTGTTCCCGACTATTATTTTTAACTTTCCTATCGCATCCTCCGAAATAGTCCCATCCCGAAGATCCGAATGAGAGACTATTTTAACTCCGGAATCTTTTACCCCAGAGAATGCCATCAAGTTTATTTCAATTTAAGTACGCTGTGTACTTGGGAGGTAATGTGGCGGTTTCCCGTTGCCTTCCACATCGCGGTAGCATGTCTTAGGCAGCCATACCGACCCCTATAGTCTCCGCCAATCTAAGTACCGAAAGAGCCGCTGCCCTCTTTCGGAGATCTGTCTTAGTTTGGTTCCTCACTAACGACCCTACTACTTTGGTTGAACCTGTAGTTTGGCTCTTTAGCTCATTAGAACACGCAAGCCATTTTACCTGTTCTAGTGATCTAGAACTTCGGCAAGGTGCAGGTCCATTCAAAATGGATTGGTTGTTATTAATAAAATACAGAGTTTCTAAAAAGTCTTTGTTCATTGGTTAGGTTATGTATGCCTAACTAAACTTTATGTGGAAGTAAAATTGAATTAACATATATGAGAAGTCTATTGTAGTACTACACAAGACTGAATAAATTTTTTGTTAGAATATCAATTAGTCACTTGCATAGTACGAATTTTTAAATATCTATATGAAAAATAATTGCTAAATTTAATGGTGATAATTAATAGAACGCACAAACAGTGCTTGTTATTGGTTTTGTTTGGTTATAGAAGTAGCAGTGCATCTTTATCAACTATAACGTGGAAGTGGATATGTATTTTGTAAGGGTTGTATTCATGCAAAATATTTGTACAGTAGTATAGGGCTTAGGTTTCCGCATTCACTTATACAAATAGGCTGTTATTAGTCATTAGTTGTATTCAAAAATTCGGTGGGGCCATATTCACTTTATTTTTAGTCATAGTTCAACCCCGACTCAAGCTCATAATCTACCCAGAACAAATTACTCCACTAATCGCTTTGGATTTAGAGGTTTCCATACTCATAAACCGTTTTCCATTCATAATTACCTCGAGCTTCTCGTCGCAACAGGAAATCCTAGTTTTAATTACCCCTGCGCTTGACATTTGGCAGGATAGGTGTCACATTACCTTATCCCAAGGTAATTGGCTACAATCCATTATCCTTTTTCTATAGATATGTTGATGATTGTATGTGTGCAATATCTAAAGACAAAGGAGAACATATTTTAAACCTTCTTAATAACTACCACAGCAAATTACAGTTCATAATTGAATACAAAATAAATAAAAAATTTAATTTCCTAAATATAGCATTGTATCGAAATAAAAACAAAATTAAAACCAAATGGTATACAAAACCAAAGTGATCAGGCAGGAATATAAACTATTCATCACATCATCATTTATCTAAAAAAAAATCGGTTATAATTGGTCTAGCTGATAGAGCAATCAAATTATCAAATGCGGAATTCCGATATGAAGCAATTAAGAATGGTAAAAGTGCACTTAAAAATAATAACTATCCACAAAACTTAATTAATAAAATTTTTAAATAACGTATTTGTAAATTCTATAACAATATGTCAACAGTAGTAGAAATATAGGCTAATCAACTCCACATTTCCTCCAGAATCCCACATTTCCTCACACATCTGGACCAAATTTACATGTAAAAACCCACTATCAAGTCTTATTTTTTAGGAATCTCCTCCTTGTGGAGATGAATCTCCTCCTTGTGGGAGTTTTACCCCAACCATCCCTAACCTAAAAATCGATAACCTAACCCCTAAAATTTTTGAGATACTTCTCGGTGCCTATTGACACCGCACCCACGAGATAAACCTATCTTGTTTGGTATCAATTAATATTAGAATTTTCTCAGCTACCCGAATCTCTAAGAATTTTTTAGATTGCATCATCCCCCAGGGAGCGACCCTGATTTTAAGATTTCTTAGCTGTAGCGACTTTTGAGCGTTCTTATAAAATTTTTTTAGTCATGCGATACATCTTCTTAGTCTAAAATTTTACGCAGAATTTGAATCTGTAAACAGATTTGAAATCGGACCACGCCCTGTAAAGTTACACATATACCTTGTGGTGTTGTTTTTTAAAAGAAACTGTTAGTGGCAGGGAAATATAACAACAACGCACCTTGCCGGCTAACTGCTGGGGTTCGTTGGAGAGCACTATAGGCGTGGGTTTATGTATGAATAAAGTTAGGGCCACTTCAGAGCAGAAAATTTAATAGAATATAAATCTCAAACGAATAACTTGACAAAATCGGAAATATTTTGGGCACCACCTGTTTCGGTAATAAACGCAGTGACACATTCAACTGGAAACAGGAAAATTGAGTGTCAATCAAGCGTATGTAAAAGATATCAATTATTATAAATAAAGTAGTCGAGAGATTAATTTTTAGCGTATCGCATATAATGTCATTTCAAATAATATTGAATACAAGCTTTCATGCTCGAGTAATTCAAATAAACAAATATGTAAATCTTAAAATGTGATTATTGCAAAATTCAACAGTATGCGACAATCAACGTAGTTACCATGGTTACCTCGTTGTTACAAACAAACATAAATGTTTACGCATATAAGGATTTCAGTTGTTAAAAAATTATGGTAACAATAATTTAAGCAATAGAGTAGATTAATGCATTTCCAGTTGATAATAATATTAGGTACGCTATTTTAATCTTGTCAATATTTAAATGTAACATCAAAGAATTTCAATAAGATTACTAGCAACGTTATACACACAAATACATGTTATAGGAATCTACCAACACCTGATTCTTTTGACAGGCTGATAGTAGCATCAAAATAAATTAAATAAGATACGAAAAGAGATATACGACCTTGTTATCCGTTAGCCTGGTATGCTGAACACGACCCTCGACAGTGTATAACAGATGTGCATCTGGGCGTGTTATTTTACAATACAGATGACCAGGGTTTCCAAGATCGACGGTAAATGTTTGAAAATGGATTCAGAACTTGTTGTGTGGTATCAAATCTCCTGTCCAGTTTTATCTGGGCTTTCAAACTTCTAAGTTCCAAACTACAATTTCAAACTCCGAAAGTTTCCTAAGATAACCAATACAAGAGAATTACAATAGAGCAAGATAAACGTATAATAAGACATTATAACTAAATACTTACCCCTGTATTAGGGGAACACGATAAATAAGTACCCGCAGGTACTTGATGAGATAAATGTGGTTTATTAACCACGAGTGCTCACGGCACCATCAAATACAAAAATGAATATTAATTCGCCTTAAGTGAACTAGTTTGAAAGATAGCGCGTCTGCTCTTATCAAACCTTCATGTGTTTAACAACTATACAAATGTTAATCAATATTCAAAATTAAATTTATACTGAGCGATACGGAATTGTAGACCGATATAATGAAATATTAAGGAATTAAATAAAATGAGCATTTGTAAATGCTACAACCTTCTGCGAGATAAATCTTTCTCCAAATTTCCACCCACGAGATAAACCTACCTTGTTTGGTATCAATTAATATTAGAATTTTCTCAGCTACCCGAATCTCTTTAAATTTTTTAGATAGCTCCATCCCCCAGAGAGCTACCCCCATTTTAAGATTTCTTACCTGTAGCGACTTTTGAGCGTTCTTATAAATTTTTTATACATGCAATACATTAAATTAGCTTAGAATTTTATGCAGAATCCGAATCTGCAAACAGATTTAAAACAGGGACCACCCCTTACCATTTTACACACACCCTCTAAATTATAACTTTCCTGCAGCTCATACCTAAAAGAAAATCTAAAAACAATTCTTAAAACTTTTTATTACAAACAATTTTTACTAATACAGTTTAAATTTGTAAACCACATTTCTAAATACATATTCACAATTTTTTATTCTTAACCTAGAACTTCTTATATCGGGCTATACTTATTAATATTTATTTCTAAATAGAGCACCTTTTCCAAAGACCAACCGGACTCACATGTTTCAAATTCCTCTGATTTTGTTCTTATGGTTTCGCTTAAGACCTCGTACATATTTTCCAGATTACTAGAAGACGTTATAACCACATTTTTTGTGTTAAAAGATTTCACATCGGACTTCTCTTCCTCCATTTTGGTGTAAACGCCGTAGAGTTCGCAGTAGACTTTTACTGCTGTATGTTGTATTCTTTTTTTATTTATTAATCGAATAAATCGCTCTTTCTGCTTCCTAAGAAACTCGGGCACTCCATCGTCGACACTGGCATTCTTTATGCGATAGCTAGCCATACGGTTGTTAAACGCTGTGCTAACCAGTTCTACACCATCATCGCTAGTAGCGATAACTGATGCATTTTTATGTCTATTGCTTCTCAAGTGTGCGGCATAGGTAGTCTTTTCCATTTCGAAATCGCATACTTTACACATAATTCGTGGTTGTTTCGTACAAGGCCCTTTAACAGCTGGCGGAGTTGAACGTTTACGGTTTAATGACATACCGTGCTGTTTTTCCTTGTGTCGCTGTAAGTTGTCCATTCTCGTAAAAGCGATACCGCAAGACCCACAGTTTAAGTACTTTGCTGCGGACGGTTGTATAAGCTTAACCGTAGACGATGATACACCACGACATTTGTTCTGGTGCCGTTTGAGAGCATCCCTCCTGGTAAAGTAGACGTCACAGGGCTCGCATTTAAAAACGTTTGCAGGCACCATTTTAGTACAAAACAAAATCCGCACTATAGCACTTTGGTTAAACTTGTAAGCGAACTAACTTATAACTAAAGAGTTTACTCTTGCGCACCTGCTTTATGTACCCTATAGAATGCAAACCGAAGGTTTCGAAGACACCGAACGAAGTTGAGGATTCAGCGGGAACTAAATGACGTCATAATCCTTGCTGCTCGTCCAATACATTTAGCGCCAATGCATGCACCTGGTTCGCATCGTCGATGGTGCGAATGCAGTTAGTAGAAACACCGGAAAACGTCTTCCATGTTATACGGATCGCGTGCATATTAAAAATCCAAAAGGGTGGTAGCACACGCACACAAATTGTGTGCAAGTCGTGCTGTAGAAGATGCAGTGCTACTATAACCAAAAACTTAATAAAACACTTTAAACCATTACTAAGGGAATACCAACTTGTTGTCTACAGGATACTTACTAATAAAGCAATTTAATTTTAAATAACTTCTACGTCATATTTTAGGAAATGGAGGGCTTGAATATTTTCTAATTGAATCACCAAGCGAAAGTATATGCTTAGCGGTATTAAAATTAACCATTAATTTCCCATTTTTACGACTGTGGTTAATTATAGATTAAAATTTAATTTGTGCACGTTCGAGCTTCTCGTAAACTAACATATTTTATAGCAACAATGCGCTGTATAATACATGCATACCCCTTCTCTGCGCTACTGCTATTCTTGTAATTGCTAGAAAAAGTCACTCTTCTTTTACTGTTAGGACCGATGCAAAGCACCATTTTTTTTTATACTTTCTATAGCACATCGCGCACTGTTTTGTCTGATAATTAAATTTTGCTTCTGTAGGCTTTTACACTTTCGCATAGCGGTCGGCCGCACGTAATGATTTCTAGAACCGGTAAGTACTCGATATCGCCAAAATAGAGAATTAGATGCTCGATGTTCGTCAACTTCCAATTCCCTCGTAAAAGGTAGAAAAAACTCGGTCAATCATCCATCTAACTTAAACTTCGACTCGCCCCCGTTCTGATAAATTTCCAAACATTTTTCAAACGACAATGGGCTGAGAATTTTTAAACCTCCGAGGGATCTTTTAGTCGTGATCAATTACACATCCGAGCTACGCGTAAACTGACATATTTTGTAGCAACTGTATAATACATGCATACCCCTTCTCTGCGCTACTGCTATTCTTGTAGTTGCTTGGAAAAGTCAGTCGCCCTTTTTACTGCTAGGGCCGCTAAAAAGCACCATTCCATACTTTCTTTATAAGTGTAGCACATCGCGCACTTTTTTGTCGGTTAATTAATTTTTGTTTATGTAGGCCTTTACACTTTCGCTTATTTAAACATCTAATACGACCGATTAACAACTTTCGATTATTCTAACGGGGAACCACCATACATCCCACCGCACCGTTCTTTTTGAATCCAACGATCGATCCTATGGGCCTCCGCACACTAACACCTGACGTATCTTTCCTACTATTTGTTAAACAAAAACTACCGGTATCGCCATTGTGGACGTAAACAGATGTTTGTGGATGTGTACGAGAATATGTAACCATATACATTAACCAGTCTAAGCTATTTTATTTAGTCCACGAAAATTATTATTTTTCTAAACCATAATTAATAATCGCCTTTATAGGTTCTACATTTCGACCATTTCCCAATGACTGGTGCTGCGTACATGGAAACTTTAATTTTTTATTAGAGAGAATTCTTATTCTCCCACGCACTGCTACGTAGTTGCATGTCCATTCCTTTTGGAGGTATATGCTCGTTATAGGTTGTAAGACCCTCGGTTTTACTTAACTACAATTCGTGAGATCCCTTTAATCTTTTTAATCGTATGGTTCTCGCCTACAATACAGTAGGACTTAACATTACTACCAACAAATTCTAATACCGGACCCCCATTAAATATGTCTTTAATTTTCCCTACAACTTTTTTTGTTGACAAGTGTTATATTTGTATTTATTATACGCGGGGTAGTCACTCTTTTAAGATAAATATATTTTGTTTAGCATCAACTAATATTAAATTTTTCTAGAGACCCCAAATCTGTAAATAAATTTTAAATAGGACTACCCCATACAAAGTTATGCGTTTTAAAGACCCAAATCACTAATTTTTGCTCATCTTTATTTAACTCCATCTTTAAAACCCTTTTTTTCGCTACCCAAGACATATGCTTTAACCAACCGTTTCCCTAGAAATCTAAAACCGCCGTGTCCCGCGAATACCACGTGGAGATAACACTTATACTCTGTCAACCAGGATAGAAGCCGGAAGGATTTGGACGGTGGGAGAAGAACTTAAAAATTATGGAATCTTAAAACTAATATATACAATAGATTTACAAAATCCTTACAAATATAAACAACTATGTTATATCTTTACGCCCCCCTGCGTAGATTGTTGTACTATTAGGAATGATGTACCTTTTGTCATCTTCGCTCGATCAACTAATTTTATTAATTATCTGCGTGTACAAATCGTGTTTTTACTCCGGATACATACATCGGCAAGTACTCCACACCAAATAAAGAATTAGATGCTTGGTGACTGTTAACATCCGCTTCCCTCGTGTACGCCCAGACACATCCCAGACCATGAACACCCATGCGCATGCACACCCCTGCCCATGCGCACCCCTGCGCGTGCGCACCCCCCTGCCCATGCGCACCCCTCTCTGTGCGACTGCTATTTCGGGGTAACGTCACAACCTTTTATAAATAAAGAGCAATGTAATACTATTCTAAAATTTTTATTCTGACATTATACATAACAAAATTTAAAAATGGAATGCCAAGCATGGAGTCATTTAAACTTAATTTTAATACAAAGTTATACACAGAAGACAGTCCTTTCTTTATGTTTGTTTGGAGTGGCTTTAATTTTATCTAATTTTATTTGCAGCTTAAAATTTAAATCGATACCCAAGTCCTCTATCTCCTTTTCTAGCCAATAGTTTGATACATAAAGACCGTCTAGGTTTTCGAATTGTAAAATGTACCGAAGTTTGCCTCTATATTTAAAGTCTTTGATTCCATCGACAACCAGATCCATTCCTTCGTGTAATTCTTGCAGCTTGTGACAATCTTTTAATCGCAGCTTTCCCACTATATCCTGCATACGTATCTTGTTAGCTTGATCGACTTCTTCTTGTCGGTATTGGAGGAAATCCTTTTTCTCCCACACACCGTTGTGTAGTTGCATATCCACCACTTTTGGGAATATATGGTTGTTATAGGTTGTAAGACCCTCGGTTTTAAATGATCCGAAAGGTTCTTTACTAGGTAAATATACAATGTTTAGCGGAACCCCCTTGCGTGTGGTGTACGCCAAGGTTACGAAACCCGCATTCCTTAGTTCGTCTTTGTTATCTGCCATTTTGATAAATACGTTTTAGAATAACCTTTTAAAAGTATACGGATTTAGTACCATCCTTTTCTGCAAGAACGCCTACATAACTAAAAGAGTCTTTCTTACTAAACGCAAATGCATACAGCTTGTACAACCCGGATGTATCTAAGTCAGTCCATCGACACATAAAATAATCTTTTAATTCTTCCTCATTTTCTCTAATAAGATGTTCTTTGTCTAACACATCTTTGTATTGTTCGCGTATTGTCGCAGTGTTTTCCATGTAGTCCAATTTTCGCCTTTTTGCATCCATTTCCTCTAATTCCAGTTGTCTTTTCCTCCCACTTACAGCGTATGGCATACATAATGGGGTAATTTCCTTTAACGTAAACGGATAGAGTTTACTACCAATATTTGCGCGTTGTCGTACAACCTCTGGGCGAATGTTAGGTGTATTTATCAATCCCAATTCCGAAATGACTATTTCTTTTGGAATTGTAGAATATGGTGTTGCAGATTGTGTAAAATATGTAATACCTGCTTTAATGTAGCACTTGTGTAAGATTTTTATTTTATCTTGGCTGTCTTCCTCCTCTACTATCTCCAAATAATTTACAGGTAAATAGTTAAAACTAAAAGCCGAAAGCACATACTTTATCAATGTTTCCCTTTCTTTTGGTTTTTCGGACAACTTAATTTGCAAGCCCGTCAATTTCTTTGTATTACCATTCCCCCAATACACGTACTGTAGTAGGTTTTTATACACTAAACAGCAACTATTTTGTAGCTTGTCCGATAGCTTACTCCACATTTTGGCAAGTGGTACCGAGTACATTGGCGCCTTTAGGAAGTATAACTTACTATCTTCCAATAACGTTAAACAGTCTTTTAAGGGATTATACACCCGTTCCGCACTGACATAGCTTCCAATTGCACAGTTGTATATTGACGCTTCCAATCGCGTAATACCATGTTCTTTGGCCAAAGTAGACGCAAATGTTTCCCTTAAACGTAGATCTGGACAACGTAAAAAATCTAGTATATGATTACCAAGTTGTTTATTAACACCAGGACTTGTTATCTGACACACAAATTTGTTGTATATCTTAATTCTTGCATTCGTTGTTAGCCATGTTAAACAATCAATTCCTACAGTTTTATCGTTGTCAACTATAATATTACACTTTTCTTCGTATTCGCCCTTATAGCAAAAGTTATGGTTTGTAGTTAAATAATTACACATCTCCATCTTGCTAAATATACCCGCAAAATCTTGGGTTACATCCATGTCAAAAAGATAGAAATAATCTTTTTCGAGTTCGTCTAATATATCTGGTAGTTCCTCCAATAAAGTTTCCAACTTAACATCTGCTAGTTCCACTTTGTATGGAACACATATAGGATTTTGGAATTTTTTTATTAATGCATTCGAGGTCTTCTTTTCCGATAATTTCTTTTACCCTCTGGCCCATCTTGTTAGTGCTTTCCAGAGAAAACGGAAGCTTAGCTTTAACACCATGCCTAGCGGAAACAAATCGGTCAAACTTTCTTCGAAGATAGCTGTTAAATGCACCACAAATTTCTTTTTTTAGGATAAACATCCTTTTGCTTGCAGAGGTTTGTTCGGCATCAGAAAAGTCGCAAATTTTAGCCAACATTATATTGTCACAAAATGGTTCTGTAATTGGTGTGTGTAGTCCACCAGTCAGCATCTGCTCGCCTTCGACATAACAAATATTACCAATATCTGTTACCAGATTATTGTTGCACATATTTTCTGTCAACAGCCATAATCCAAATCGCTCATTTGTCGGTTTCACTTTATTCCCAAGAAGTTGAGAAACGTTAATCACCTTTGAGACGCTCATGTTTACCGTTCTAGCTACTATCGAATACTAAATTGAATACGAAAAAATTGTTCTCTTATGTATTCTACAGAGTGGGGACGTATATTGCCGAAGATAGTCGAATATGTTGTTATCCGACCTAAGCCGACAGGGATGCGCATCGACATATATCCGGATATATGTAGGATGTTAAGTTAGGGTGAAATTACCCCATAGGGTGAAATTGCCCCATGACCACATGACCATATGACCACATGACCATATGACCACATGACCACATGACCATATGACCACATGACCATATGACCTAATTGCTTTTTAATGAGTGTTCTCATTAAAAACCCATTAGCACTAATTGCTTTTTAATGAGTTTTTCCATTAAAAATCAAGTGTGGACCTAGGTTAGATAAAAGGAAAAATTAATAGGTTATGTCAGCGCCGCGGCGAGCAGATGCTGACTGGTGGACTACACACACCAATTACAGAACCATTTTGTGACAATATAATGTTGGCTAAAATTTGCGACTTTTCTGATGCCGAACAAACCTCTGCAAGCAAAAGGATGTTTATCCTAAAAAAAGAAATTTGTGGTGCATTTAACAGCTATCTTCGAAGAAAGTTTGACCGATTTGTTTCCGCTAGGCATGGTGTTAAAGCTAAGCTTCCGTTTTCTCTGGAAAGCACTAACAAGATGGGCCAGAGGGTAAAAGAAATTATCGGAAAAGAAGACCTCGAATGCATTAATAAAAAATTCCAAAATT
Organism: Platerodrilus igneus; assembly: GCA_036346225.1. Classification (NCBI taxonomy): domain Eukaryota; kingdom Metazoa; phylum Arthropoda; class Insecta; order Coleoptera; family Lycidae; genus Platerodrilus; species Platerodrilus igneus. Next base: position 1,216,955 of record JARFIW010001133.1, on the reverse strand, counting down.
CTATATGTGTTCCATACAAAGTGGAACTAGCAGATGTTAAGTTGGAAACTTTATTGGAGGAACTACCAGATATATTAGACGAACTCGAAAAAGATTATTTCTATCTTTTGACATGGATGTAACCCAAGATTTTGGTATATTTAGCAAGATGGAGATGTGTAATTATTTAACTACAAACCATAACTTTTGCTATAAGGGCGAATACAAAGAAAAGTGTAATATTATAGTTGACAACGATAAAACTGTAGGAATTGATTGTTTAACATGGCTAACAACGAATGCAAGAATTAAGATATACAACAAATTTGTGTGTCAGATAACAAGTCCTGGTGTTAATAAACAACTTGGTAATCATATACTAGATTTTTACGTTGTCCAGATCACGTTTAAGGGAAACATTTGCGTCTACTTTGGCCAAAGAACATGGTATTACGCGATTGGAAGCGTCAATATACAACTGTGCAATTGGAAGCTATGTCAGTGCGGAACGGGTGTATAATCCCTTAAAAGACTGTTTAACGTTATTGGAAGATAGTAAGTTATACTTCCTAAAGGCGCCAATGTACTCGGTACCACTTGCCAAAATGTGGAGTAAGCTATCGGACAAGCTACAAAATAGTTGCTGTTTAGTGTATAAAAACCTACTACAGTAGGGGAGACTGGGGTTGGATGGCGCAAATTTTGCATTTCATTTATTTTAAGTATTTTATGAACTGTATAAACTTTAAATAAGTTTCGTTTTATAGATTTATGTTTTAAGTAACAATTTCGTTTATCAAATCTGTTCTACACTAAATTTATAACGAATTGCAAAACAAAATTACAAAGCATCCGCCGTGCGCCTACGTGCCCCACACGGGTTGGTTGTCGAGTTATTGGGGTAAGTTGGCGCACTTAATTTTAGTTTATTTATACGATGTATACTCAAAATAAATACAAAATACGATTAAATGCAAATATATTTACATGAAACATTAATGTATATGTAGATTACAAATCATCTGAAGACTCGCAATTAGGGCACACAAAAAACACAAGCTTTTCACCAGCACATAACTCGTGTGCCCACATATGGCAACTGCTGCACTGCAACCAAGGTTCTCCGGACTTGCTGTTGGAAAATGCATCCATACAAAAAAGACAGAAAGTTTCCTCTTCGTCTGCAGAGCTACTATCGCCACGCACTTTAGATTGCTTAAGCTCTTGCCTTGATTTTTTAGGCCGATTTAAAGATTTGGTTGCTTTTTTTTGCTTATTTTGACAGCAGCTTGCTTTTCTTCCTCTAGGGCATTTTGATGGGAGTGTCCGTTAGAATTGCAGTGCAACGTCTTCTCCTAGATCCACGTTTCAATTTCCGTGGTCCAGCTTTCGGAATGGTCTTATTTGTTCTGGTGTTGAGGTGGTGTCACTTCGACAATCCGATGCATGCGAAGGTCCAGCTATAGCACCATCATCAATATTATTTGGTATTGTAGTGGCCCTATTGTTTGTCACAGAAGATATTTGTGAATCATTAGCTGGTTGTTCAGGTTTTTCTATTGGCCTGTCCGTGACGTATCCAGCAAGAAACTCGTGTTCACCAAATACATTGCAATTAAATGGCGAAATTCGGTTACCTTGAAGCCAGCCATGATGTTAGTAGGAGTTGCAGCAAGTGGCAATGCTATACTGACAATTTGTGGAATATCATAGATTGTCATGGTGCGCCCTGGATTATTAGTCATCCAACTATCACATGTTGTATTTACGTATTTTTTTAGAGGACCATAAACGGAACGGTCAAGTGGTTGGAGTTTATGAGAGCAGTGAGGGGGGAACGACAGTACCGTAACCCCATTCGCTTTGCAATAGTCTAATGCGTTTATAGATAGATGGGAATCATGGTTATCCAACAAAAGCAACACAGGCTTTTGCTGAGAGCATTTGGTATGACGCACAAAATGTTGAACAAATTCTAAAAAGTGGTTGGATTTCATCCAACCGGAAGGATTAGCTGCGCCTGCACTTTGAGGTGGCCCAGCAGCAACAAAATGGTCACGAAAGTGCACCCTTGGAAAATAAAATGGAGGTATGCTGTTTCCTATTGCAGAAACAGCAGCTGCTAAAGTTACAAGAGCACCCCTTTCCTGTGACGTTAACCTTCCAACTTGCTTGAAAACCCTCCTGGCTACAATTCTATCTGGTTTTGTACGTCGTAATCCCTGTTTCATCCATGTTCCATATGTCACTTGGTCCTATTTGTAAACGGTCAAGAACTAATTTCAAATTGTTAAAAAAATGGGTGACATTTGTTTTGTTAAAGCTATATGCCCTGGCAAGACTTGTAGCTTCGGGTGTTCTAATAGATAATGTTCTATGTCTTTTTAAAAATAAAGTAAACCACTCAGATCCAGCCATCTCTTGACGTCTCCATGATTCAGGAATTTGCAGTTTTAATGAAACAGCATATTCCCAAGCAAATTTTCTAATTTCTTTGGGCGATAACCCATAATATATATCAGAACATGTTTTGATATAGTCCTCTAATAGCTGTTCTTGTCCGTCACTAAAAATCTGTGAAAGCAAAAGAAATACATTATGTAGTGCAAAATCAACTTATTTTAACTGATAGGCTGTACCTGTCTGTTCTTGACAAAACCTACGTTGGTACTTGGGAAATTCTCATTTCCATTAATTTCTTCAGGTGTTACCTTCGAACAAAATCGTGTTAGCGTTCTGTCAGGAATTCCAAAATCTTTTGCAACACTGCGTATAGATTTTTTATTAATTTTTACTTCTCTCGCAGCCTGAAGCATTACATCTGTAAGTGTATTTCCTTTTCCGTCTTTCTTTATAAGTTCGCATTTTCTATAAAATAACAAATGATATATGTGATGTATGTCATTTCGTTCAATTAATTGATTATAAACAGTTACAGCAATAACTTTTACTAAACAAGACCGCTTTTTATTTATATTTTAAAATTAGCCCTCAAAAGTGTTGCGCGCAAGTAGCCCCGTTGACTTTGCGCCAACTAACCCCAATTACATCTTGCAAATGTTTCTGTAATATTTATTTAAACAATAACTTTTAGTAAAATGCACACATACCAGATAGAAGGCTATGCCTTGTACAGCAAAATGGTATTTGTTTAAAATCTGACACTTACCTTATGTTCTTAGTAGCAAAAAGCGAAAAGTACGAATATTACTTTAGATAGCCTGGACAACAAAATGCATACACTACTGCTTTAATGGCAGTCAAACCAGCACTGAGTTGGTTTACTGATGCAGTCTGTGTCGATCTTTCGTCTGATCATAGTTACGCTGTTGTCAGCTTTCTAATATTTCAGATATAACGAGTGCGCCAACCAACCCGTGCGCCAACCAACCCCGGTCTCCCCTACGTGTATTGGGGGAATGGTAATACAAAGAAATTGACGGGCTTGCAAATTAAGTTGTCCGAAAAACCAAAAGAAAGGGAAACATTGATAAAGTATGTGCTTTCGGCTTTTAGTTTTAACTATTTACCTGTAAATTATTTGGAGATAGTAGAGGAGGAAGACAGCCAAGATAAAATAAAAATCTTACACAAGTGCTACATTAAAGCAGGTATTACATATTTTACACAATCTGCAACACCATATTCTACAATTCCAAAAGAAATAGTCATTTCGGAATTGGGATTGATAAATACACCTAACATTCGTCCAGAGGTTGTACGACAACGCGTAAATATTGGTAGTAAACTCTACCCGTTTACGCTAAAGGAAATTGCCCCATTATGTATACCATACGCTGTAAGTGGAAGGAAAAGACAACTGGAATTAGAGGAAATGGATGTAAAAAGGCGAAAATTGGACTACATGGAAAACACTGCGACAATACGCGATCAATACAAAGATGTGTTAGACAAAGAACATCTTATTAGAGAAAATGAGGAAGAATTAAAAGATTATTTTATGTGCCGATGGACTGACTTAGATACATCTGGTTTCTACAAGTTGTATGCATTTGTGGTTAGTAAAAAAGACTCTTTTAGTTATGTAGGCGTCCTTGCGGAAAAGGATGGCACTAAATCCGTATATTTTTTAAAAGGTTATTCTAAAAACGTATTTATTGAAATGGCAGATAACAAAGACGAACTAAGGAATGCGGGTTTCGTAATCTTTGTGTACACGACACGCAAAGAGGTTGCGCTAAACATTGTATATTTACCTAGTAAAGAACCTTTTGGATCATTTAAAACCGAGGGTCTTACAACCTATAACAACCATATATTCCCAAAAGTGGTGGACATGCAACTACGCAACAGTCTGTGGGAGAATAAGGATTTCCTCCAATACCGACAAGAAGAAGTCGATCAAGCTAACAAGATACGTATGCAGGATATAGTGGGAAAGCTGCGATTAAAAGATTGTCACAAGCTGCAAGAATTACACGAAGGAATGGATCTGGTTGTCGATGGAATCAAAGACTTTAAATATAGAGGCAAACTTCGGTACATTTTACAATTCGAAAACCTAGACGGTCTTTATGTATCAAACTATTGGTTAGAAAAGGAGATAGAGGACTTGGGTATCGATTTAAATTTTAAGCTGCAAATAAAATTAGATAAAATTAAAGCCACTCCAAACAAACATAAAGAAAGGACTGTCTTCTGTGTATAACTTTGTATTAAAATTAAGTTTAAATGACTCCATGCTTGGCATTCCATTTTAAATTTTGTTATGTATAATGTCAGAATAAAAATTTTAGAATAGTATTACATTGCTCTTTATTTATAAAAGGTTGTGACGTTACCCGAAATAGCAGTCGCACAGAGTGGGGTGCGCATGGAAGGGGTGCGCACGCGCAGGGTGCGCATGGGCAGGGGTGTGCATGCGCATGGGTGTTCATGGTCTGGGATGTGTCTGGGCGTACACGAGGGAAGCGGATGTTAACAGTCACAAAGCATCTAATTCTTTATTTGGTGTGGAGTACTTGCCGATGTATGTATCCGGAGTAAAAACACGATTTGTACACGCAGATAATTAATAAAATTAGTTGATCGAGCGAAGATGACAAAAGGTACATCATTCCTAATAGTACAACAATCTACGCAGGGGGGCGTAAAGATATAACATAGTTGTTTATATTTGTAAGGATTTTGTAAATCTATTGTATATATTAGTTTTAAGATTCCATAATTTTTAAGTTCTTCTCCCACCGTCCAAATCCTTCCGGCTTCTATCCTGGTTGACAGAGTATAAGTGTTATCTCCACGTGGTATTCGCGGGACACGGCGGTTTTAGATTTCTAGGGAAACGGTTGGTTAAAGCATATGTCTTGGGTAGCGAAAAAAAGGGTTTTAAAGATGGAGTTAAATAAAGATGAGCAAAAATTAGTGATTTGGGTCTTTAAAACGCATAACTTTGTATGGGGTAGTCCTATTTAAAATTTATTTACAGATTTGGGGTCTCTAGAAAAATTTAATATTAGTTGATGCTAAACAAAATATATTTATCTTAAAAGAGTGACTACCCCGCGTATAATAAATACAAATATAACACTTGTCAACAAAAAAAGTTGTAGGGAAAATTAAAGACATATTTAATGGGGTCCGTATTAGAATTTGTTGGTAGTAATGTTAAGTCCTACTGTATTGTAGGCGAGAACCATACGATTAAAAAGATTAAAGGGATCTCACGAATTGTAGTTAAGTAAAACCGAGGGTCTTACAACCTATAACGAGCATATACCTCAAAAGGAATGGACATGCAACCACGTAGCAGTGCGTGGGAGAATAAGAATTCTCTCTAATAAGAAATTAAAGTTTCCATGTACGTAGCACCAGTCATTGGGAAATGGTCGAAATGTAGAACCTATAAAGGCGATTATTAATTATGGTTTAGAAAATAATAATTTTCGTGGACTAAATAAAATAGCTTAGACTGGTTAATGTATATGGTTACATATTCTCGTACACATCCACAAACATCTGTTTACGTCCACAATGGCGATACCGGTAGTTTTTGTTTAACAAATAGTAGGAAAGATACGTCAGGTGTTAGTGTGGGAGGCCCATAGGATCGATCGTTGGATTCAAAAAGAACGGTGCGGTGGGATGTATGGTGGTTCCCGTTAGAATAATCGAAAGTTGTTAATCGGTCGTATTAGATGTTTAAATAAGCGAAAGTGTAAAGGCCTACATAAACAAAAATTAATTAACCGACAAAAAAGTGCGCGATGTGCTACACTTATAAAGAAAGTATGGAATGGTGCTTTTTAGCGGCCCTAGCAGTAAAAGGGCGACTGACTTTTCCAAGCAACTACAAGAATAGCAGTAGCGCAGAGAAGGGGTATGCATGTATTATACAGTTGCTACAAAATATGTAGTTTACGCGTAGCTCGGATGTGTAATTGATCACGACTTAAAGATCCTCGGAGGTTTAAAAATTCTCAGCCCATTGTCGTTTGAAAATGTTTGGAAATTTATCAGAACGGGGCGAGTCGAAGTTTAAGTTAGATGGATGATTGACCGAGTTTTTCTACCTTTTACGAGGGAATTGGAAGTTGACAGACATCGAGCATCTAATTCTCTATTTGGCGATATCGAGTACTTACCGGTTCTAGAAATCATTACGTGCGGCCGACCGCTATGCGAAAGTGTAAAAGCCTACAGAAGCAAAATTTAATTATCAGACAAAAAGTGCGCGATGTGCTATAGAAAGTATAAAAAATGGTGCTTTGCATCGGTCCTAACAGTAAAAGAAGAGTGACTTTTCTAGCAATTACAAGAATAGCAGTAGCGCAGAGAAGGGGTATGCATGTATTATACAGCGCATTGTTGCTATAAAATATGTTAGTTTACGAGAAGCTCGAACGTGCACAAATTAAATTTAATCTATAATTAACCACAGGTCGTAAAATGGGAAATTAATGGTTAATTTTAATACCGCTACATATACTTTCGCTTGGTGATTCAATTAGAAAATATTCAAGCCTCCATTTCCTAAAATATGACGTAGAAGTTATTTAAAATTAAATTGCTTTATTAGTAAGTATCCTGTAGACAACAAGTTGGTATTCCTTAGTAATGGTTTAAAGTGTTTTATTAAGTTTTTGGTTATAGTAGCACTGCATCTTCTACAGCACGACTTGCACACAATTTGTGTGCGTGTGCTACCACCCTTTTGGATTTTTAATATGCACGCGATCCGTATAACATGGAAGACGTTTTCCGGTGTTTCTACTAACTGCATTCGCACCATCGACGATGCGAACCAGGTGCATGCATTGGCGCTAAATGTATTGGACGAGCAGCAAGGATTATGACGTCATTTAGTTCCCCGCTGAATCCTCAACTTCGTTCGGGTGTCTTCGGAAACCTTCGGTTTGCATTCTATAGGGTACATAAAGCAGGTGCGCAAGAGTAAACTCTTTAGTTATAAGTTAGTTCGCTTACAAGTTTAACCAAAGTGCTATAGTGCGGATTTTGTTTTGTACTAAAATGGTGCCTGCAAACGTTTTTAAATGCGAGCCCTGTGACGTCTACTTTACCAGGAGGGATGCTCTCAAACGGCACCAGAACAAATGTCGTGGTGTATCATCGTCTACGGTTAAGCTTATACAACCGTCCGCAGCAAAGTACTTAAACTGTGGGTCTTGCGGTATCGCTTTTACGAGAATGGACAACTTACAGCGACACAAGGAAAAACAGCACGGTATGTCATTAAACCGTAAACGTTCAACTCCGCCAGCTGTTAAAGGGCCTTGTACGAAACAACCACGAATTATGTGTAAAGTATGCGATTTCGAAATGGAAAAGACTACCTATGCCGCACACTTGAGAAGCAATAGACATAAAAATGCATCAGTTATCGCTACTAGCGATGATGGTGTAGAACTGGTTAGCACAGCGTTTAACAACCGTATGGCTAGCTATCGCATAAAGAATGCCAGTGTCGACGATGGAGTGCCCGAGTTTCTTAGGAAGCAGAAAGAGCGATTTATTCGATTAATAAATAAAAAAAGAATACAACATACAGCAGTAAAAGTCTACTGCGAACTCTACGGCGTTTACACCAAAATGGAGGAAGAGAAGTCCGATGTGAAATCTTTTAACACAAAAAATGTGGTTATAACGTCTTCTAGTAATCTGGAAAATATGTACGAGGTCTTAAGCGAAACCATAAGAACAAAATCAGAGGAATTTGAAACATGTGAGTCCGGTTGGTCTTTGGAAAAGGTGCTCTATTTAGAAATAAATATTAATAAGTATAGCCCGATATAAGAAGTTCTAGGTTAAGAATAAAAAATTGTGAATATGTATTTAGAAATGTGGTTTACAAATTTAAACTGTATTAGTAAAAATTGTTTGTAATAAAAGTTTTAAGAATTGTTTTAGATTTTCTTTAGGTATGAGCTGCAGGAAAGTTATAATTTAGAGGGTGTGTGTAAAATGGTAAGGGGTGGTCCCTGTTTTAAATCTGTTTGCAGATTCGGATTCTGCATAAAATTCTAAGCTAATTTAATGTATTGCATGTATAAAAAATTTATAAGAACGCTCAAAAGTCGCTACAGGTAAGAAATCTTAAAATGGGGGTAGCTCTCTGGGGGATGGAGCTATCTAAAAAATTTAAAGAGATTCGGGTAGCTGAGAAAATTCTAATATTAATTGATACCAAACAAGGTAGGTTTATCTCGTGGGTGGAAATGTGGAGAAAGATTTATCTCGCAGAAGGTATATGTGTAACTTTACAGGGCGTGGTCCGATTTCAAATCTGTTTACAGATTCAAATTCTGCGTAAAATTTTAGACTAAGAAGATGTATCGCATGACTAAAAAAATTTTATAAGAACGCTCAAAAGTCGCTACAGCTAAGAAATCTTAAAATCAGGGTCGCTCCTTGGGGGATGATGCAATCTAAAAAATTCTTAGAGATTCGGGTAGCTGAGAAAATTCTAATATTAATTGATACCAAACAAGATAGGTTTATCTCGTGGGTGGAAATGTGGAGAAAGATTTATCTCGCAGAAGGTATATGTGTAACTTTACAGGGCGTGGTCCGATTTCAAATCTGTTTACAGATTCAAATTCTGCGTAAAATTTTAGACTAAGAAGATGTATCGCATGACTAAAAAAATTTTATAAGAACGCTCAAAAGTCGCTACAGCTAAGAAATCTTAAAATGAGGGTAGCTCCCTGGGGGATGATGCAATCTAAAAAATTCTTAGAGATTCGGGTAGCTGAGAAAATTCTAATATTAATTGATACCAAACAAGATAGGTTTATCTCGTGGGTGCGGTGTCAATAGGCACCGAGAAGTATCTCAAAAATTTTAGGGGTTAGGTTATCGATTTTTAGGTTAGGGATGGTTGGGGTAAAACTCCCACAAGGAGGAGATTCTTCTCCACAAGGAGGAGATTCCTAAAAAATAAGACTTGATAGTGGGTTTTTACATGTAAATTTGGTCCAGATGTGTGAGGAAATGTGGGATTCTGGAGGAAATGTGGAGTTGATTAGCCTATATTTCTACTACTGTCAACTGAGAATCATATAACAGACAATCAAAAATTAAAATACATATCACTCCATATTTACCCGAGTGTTCAGAGAAACTACAACACCTGTTCAAAAAATACAACCTAGCAATAGCACACAAAAGTTATAATTTGACCAAAAATTTATTTAGAAAACTGAAAGATAAGTACCGAAAAATAAAAAAACCACATACCATATATAAAATTCCCTGTCTGCCACACTGTAAACACGTATATATTAGACAAAGCTTGTAACACCTTGAAAAACGCCTTATTGGTCATAAATACAATAAGAAAAATCACACAGCACTTACTAAGCATGAAGCAATAGTGAAGCATAAGTTTGATTTTAACCAAACAAAAATTATAAAAACTGAAATAAACCAAAAAAAAACGAGAAGTACTTGAAATGCTTTATATAGCAAAAACCCTACTGCAATTAATGAAAAGACTGAGTAAAACTAAGTAAAATATACCATAATAAAATTAAATAAAGCAGGGCAATAAATATTTGATTCATAATTTCTACATATAGTATTAATAGTAATTCAAAGAAATAAATTTCAATGTAATTAACCCGTTAAAACAGATAGCAACTGTACGATTATCTTACTAAAATTATAACTATCGTTTCAGTTAAAATAAATATTGTTTTAACGTTTGTGACAAACAATACTAACCTACCTATATGTAAATACATTTGCCTAATTTGGCGGTACTGTGAAAAGCATTAATATATTAACGTATAATGTGCGTGAGTTATTTATAATTTTAAATACTGTTGACAAATATAATTGATAAATATCCTAATTACTGATACAGTGTAATCAATATGTGTTTGAAAATTAATTGTTGTGAATGGTTCATTTAAAGGTAGTAAAAATACTTACATATAGCTGTATGTATCTTTTTGTTATAGCTAACCATTGATAAAGACCCGATGTGTAGAGTTGAAACGCCTGAAGAAAAAAATAAATTATATTAATTTGCAAGATATGAAATAGTTTATTGATAAACGTGTATTTGTATAGACCTAAATTCCCAAGAACGATTGAAAATATTTGATAATTATCAGGAAATATCAAGAAAGAATAAACCTATTGAATATAAATGGCATGGGCGAAAGAATGCTGACATATGAACAACTAGAAAAAAATTACGGCATACATACAACATTTCTGTCGAAACGGCTAGCGTGTACATATATAAAAATGGTAAATCAGAAAAACAGAAGAATCTTTTTATTACGATATAAAATGGAGAATCTGGCTCCTAAATTTCGTAATTTCAATATTAAACATCTAATGTTTAACAATGTAAACTCAGGACGAAAATTCACAAACAATGTGGCATACAATTTCAAAAATAGTACACTCAAATCATTAATTAGTGACACACACAAAAATATAAGTATTAGAAAGAGAAGTTAATACTACTAAAATGCAATTACAAACATTAATACAATAAGATATAATACACGCTCATTTCAATCGTTCACTACTAAAATATAAAAATAGCTTGCAAAAAATTAAAATTAGAAACATAAATAAAATTTCAAAATTATGCAAGAATGAATACAAACAAGAAAAAACAAAATAACAAATTCAAAATGGATAAAAAATTTATCAATAACCCAAATTCCAGATTTTGCTATGGATTCGTTTAGTTTAGACCCAAATTTTGCGGCACCAATAAATAAATATACATGTTTGTCATATTCTGAAATTGTAGCAGGGATTGAAACTGCTATCAATAATTTCACATTTGAACAACAAGACCATATAAGAGCAGCAAGTTGTAATATTTTCACCAACTATAAAAACTCAGAGAAATAGAGGAACGGAACGATTTAATTATCGCGGCAATAATAACAACCACGGGGGAAATTTCAATAGGGGTAATAACAATTATAATAATGGCAACAGTTTCAGATATAATTGGAGTGCAAACAACATACTGAGGTGAGAGACGGAGAGAACTAATAATGATAGGACCATGGACCAAAATAATCCGAATCAAAGGCAAAATAAAAACCAAAATTAATTTGAATGTGGAAAATAGTATGCAGAAAATGCAGAAAATAGTCATATTATTCAAAAGTTTTTATAGCTAATATCACAAGGACGGAGTTATAAATTGTTCATTTTCTTAGACTATTATACAAAATTTGGTGAATTTCGTTTGTCTTATTTAGGTATATGAAGTGTTAGAGAGGTGTAGGTAAATACTGTTATCATATCGTCGTTCACTCTGTGCAGGAAATAACTGAGCTAGTCGAAGTATAAATCTAATTGTGTTGATTTTAAAATTATTTTAGAGGCACAGAGAGGTGGCAAGCAGCAAGCAACTGAGCGTTAAATACACCGGGCGTTCAGCGATATCGTAGCAATATATATATAATATATATATATATATATAACGCTCAGTTGCTTGCTGCTTGCCACCTCTCTGTGCCTCTAAAATAATTTTAAAATCAACACAATTAGATATATATATATATATATATATATATCCCAGAAATAACAGAAATAGATATTTACATATATAGAATATATTGTTACTTGCTTGTTGAAGAAGCCCAAAATCACAAACAAATTTTGCAATAGTGAAATATATCGATATACACTATTTTATATTTCCCTATCATTCTAGAACTCTTTCAAAGCCATTTATTGTCGCGTCCGTCGTATATCTTCTTTCATTTTACATTATGATTACTATCAGTTTAACTTCCAGCAATGTTATCAGTAACTCTTCCAAGTAACAAAGATGAAACTTAGAAATAATACCTTAAGAGAGAGTGAGATATGAGTAATGAACCATTCTCTACATTTAATCGTTTGGTTTTTACAGGCTGGCGAATTCGAACGTGAATCATTCTAAAAATGCTGCGTCCGTTTAATACTATTTATTATATTGCTGTACTTTGTGTATCCGATGCGCCGCTAAATTAAAACAATGTATTCATCCTTATGTTCTATAAATAGCAGTATGTATGAAATAAAAGTAATTATGTCATGCTAAATCATTATCATAGCCTTGTTATCGTCATGAAGCGGTTTAAATTTCAGATGTATTTTAATATGATATTATTTTTTAAATAGAAAACTTTAATTCTATTAATTCTAGGAAGGTTGGTGCTTTTTTTATCTTATTAATATAAATCGTACGTTAAAACTTGATATTTATTGTGTGGGCGCTTGCTAAATATACTGTAAGCGTTTATTCAAAAAATTTTGCTTTTTTCATACACTATTTGGTTTTATTGGTGTGATGGTTATACAGTTATTTAATTGGAATTACTGCGCAATTTAAAATGTTTAACCGTCAGCAATACAGCTGTTCCTGTTCATAAAATCTTTAAATATTAGTTTTGGTTCGTAAAATATCGATAGAAATGGATTCTAATAAACGTAAAATATGGGTTTAACGTCAAAAGTGCAAGATATTTTTGTAGGAGACTATTGGATGATTGCATATGAAAATTCTAAAAATTTTCTATTGAGTCGTTCACAAGCTGTAATGTTTTTTAGTATAGGGGTTACTACCACCCCGAAGACTGGCTTTCGCGCGCCGTTGGTGGTGTTTATTTTTGTATTAAACTATAAACGATTGCATGTGAAAATTTTAAATTTTTGTATCCAGCCTTTTATGGGGTACAATTTAGTTTGCTTAGGGATTGCTGCGAGCTCAAATACTGGCTTTGGCACACCATTGCTGGTGATATTTTTGTTATAGATTATTAAGCATTTCATGAAAAAATTTTGGAAATTTTCTAAAGAGTTGTTTACCAGCTAAATCATTTTTAGCATAATGGCTGCCACCTCCACGACTGTGTTTGGTGCACTATGGTTGGTGGATATTTGTGTAATGGGGTGCCCCAAAAGTAATGGTCTAAATTGAAGAGTTTGATAGCTGAGATTAAAACTTATTCAAATAACTATATATGTTGTTATCCAATTGTTGATGGTTTCAAAGTTATAATATAACAACTTTTGCGTTTTGTGTCAAAATCGTGCAGAACTTCAAATATTAATTTGCAATAAAAGAAATACTAACCTTTTGAAGATAGTTCGTTTTCTGTGTATGCTTGAATGTTGCGTGTTTAATAAATAAGAACTTCCTCAAACATTTACTTATTATCGCAAGAGAAAATCATAATTTTTCTATAATTTTGGTTGTGTGAAAAATTTTGCGTGCTTTTCAAACTAAAAGTACACACCTATCCAAAAAGCTTCATTAATCTAATAACTGGTAGGTCTAAGATTAAATGCATAGAAAGTTTTTGGGTAATTTGTAGGCACAATCCCAAAAACAGCACTTTTATTAAAGAATTCGTAAGTAATAGCCAACTTATAATTTTTGTAAAATATGAACTCAAAATAATCAAATGTATTTCAAATTCGTTTACAACAAATGTTCGAATGTCCTGCCACTAGTTAAAGATCCCTACCTTGCTTGGAACAGCAAGGGTTCGGCAAAATTCCAAATTTTCCAGGTAAAAAAAACCCGCTTCCTGGTCAATGTAGTACCTTCGGGTGGAGCATTGGAAAATCACATATAAGGTTTCAACACGATGGCGCTCCAGCACACAGTGCTCGTAATGTTAGGGAACACTTAATCTTGCATATCCCAATCATTGGCACCATCTAGTGGCCATCGCGTTCGCCCGACCTCAACCCCCTGGATTACTTCTTGTGCGGTTATATGAAAGAAAATGTGTATAAAACACATACCACAAACGAGCAGGACCTTCGTAGAAAAATACGCGAAGCCGTTAGAAGGCTGAGGGAATCGGTCGCGCCTTCAGGTTTTTAAAACGAAATTTTTTAAGACGGTGTGGTTTATATATAAGAACTGGTGGCAGGACATTCGAACATTTGTTGTAAACAAATTTTAAATACATTTGATTATTTTGAGTTCATATTTTACAAAAATTATAAGCTTTTAATAAGCCCGGCCCGGCCCGACAGAAAAGTGACCGGCCCGGCCTGGCGGACCGTGCCGGGCCGCCCGAAGACTTGTATACAGTGAATGAGAAGATATTTTTTCAGTTGTGTTCAACAAGTAACTATCGTTCTTTTGTTTGATTTAAGAGTATAATAATTTTGAGTTACAATCAAAATACTTGTGGAACATGCCGTAGTATATCATTTGATTTTTGATTCTTTGAAAAATCCTAGAAATATGTAACAAAAGTACAAAATGTTTAGCAATTTTCAATGTTTATGAAATTGTTACAGACTGATTTTATAGCCTTTTTACTTTGAGAAACTGAAACTTTTGGAATTGAACTTTGATCTATAATTTGACTGTCTTTGTTCTAGTTCTATTAAATTTTTATTTGACCGACTGACAAATCATGCCAAAGTTCAAGATTTAACACTTTTAGTGAATTACTGAATGCTAAAAATTAAATAAATTGTTGATAGGTCATAGTATAAGCGGTACCAACCTGAATATCAAATAATATACCGAATGTTTGCTTAAAAAAGTTGAATTTTCAAATTGTGGTATGTAGAAGATACCTTATTCTTTAGAAATACATATTATCTGATGGAATAGAAGTAAAATGAAGTAATTGTTTAAGGTTGAAAAGTTTTTTAAAAAATGATTACCAAAAGGTATAAATCAGTACATAGATCCTTTTGTATACCAATAAAATGTTATTTACCTTATCCTTTTTTTATGGCATGAGTTCGATAATGGCATTATTATACATTTTCCTACAATAAATAGAAAACTATATCTGCAGCCAAATTCTACTATTCAACATTAAATTAAGTGACAACCATGCACGTAGCTAGGGGGTAGGGTACTTAGAAGGCTATCCCCCCCCCTAAATATTCTAGCCCACACCAAGAAGGGTGTTCAGAACACGCTAAAAATAAAGTTGTATTTAGAAAATAATTAATGGCTGTTCAGTCCCCCCCAAACAAAAGGTGATAATATCAAAGTATGAAATTCAAAATTTCATGTACCCTAGAAGTGTCTGCTATACCTATAGTCTACGAATAGACGATTAACGTATAGTTTTCGAAAGTTTTATTGAAATCGTTATTTTAAAATACATGCAGCAGTAAAGAATCTAACACTAATTAATATATACTACATGGTAGCGTTTAAATAGTTATTTGTATATCAAGGCCGCGAAATTGTTTTTTAGCACCGAAAGAAAGTGTATCGCATAGATCGCGACGGAGGCAATATAATCCCGAGGTCGCTAAAATAATTTCGTGGTCTAGGTGAAACCGTGCATGGTTTATTACAAAATTTTTTCACTTAACTGATTAAACTATAGCTAGAATTTATATGTTTTTATAGTGTCTTTACATCACACATTGCTATGGAAATGATATATTTCAAACACCGACAGTATTCATAAAGAAATTCCTGAAAAATGTCAGGCTGCGCTAGTACTACATAGTTCAATTTCCCGCACTATTTCAGAGCAAGTGTTTTTTCCTTTACTCTTAATTTTGACATATATGTTTAGTATTCTATATCTATAGGTTATATTTTAAAAATGAATAAAGAATTAATATGTTTTGTGATTAGGTGACCTATAAAACATGTTCAACAATTTTTGAAAAGATCAAAAAAATTCTATTCACACAAAGATGAATCTTTTTTTATTATTTGAGTCTTTCATTTCTCACTGATTCGATAACATTTGTATGTGTTATCAGAGTGTTTTCACGGAATACTCTTCGAGTTTACTTCAAGACACTGGTTTTTACTTCTTCCCAAGTCTATAGCATATCTGTTTTCAAAAGGATGTTTACACCTTACGTCTAGAAAAAGCATTAAAAAAGAGTATTCTCCTATTTAAAGCGTTGACCTTTTATATCTTTTTCGTGTTATAAACTTGGACATTATATCTCTAAATTTAATTACGAAAACAACACTACAAAAAGCCATTTAATTTCACAATATATATATATACAGAAATCAGACAATTAAATGTAAGTTTGTACGTTAGGCATTTGGTATATGTCAAAATTAAGGCGCCTTAAATAAAAGCATTCCTTGCCTAAAGGAAAACTTTATTAAAAAATTGGTAAAATAAACGTTGCAATAACTCTCTGGTATTTTAGGCGGTAGACATGAACTATACACGCGATTCATAATATCGACGTTCGCTGCATGATTGAAATTTGAAGTATATACATATACATAATATAAATGGTACAAACTTTTGAATTATGAATGAATCACCTAGTTCGATGTTCCTGGGCATTTTTAACTTGCATAAAGTACAACATAAGCGACATTAAAAACCACTAGGAAAAAATTTTCGGAATAAGAAGTGAGTTATAATATCACATCTCCTTTATACTAAACAAGACGAAAAACTGATTATTAATGGATGCATGAAGACACTACGTGAAAATATAATTAAGAACGTTTACTTACTCAATGTGAGATAGAAGTGAAAGGACAGTGGAATATCTATATGTGTTTTTCGACCCGAAAAATTCAGGCCGGCCCGAATCGTTTGGCTCGGCTCGGCCCGAAAAAAGATAGGCCTGGCCCGGGTCCGGCCCGAATAAAGTAGTTAACGGCCCGGCCCGGATTCGAGCCCGAAATCGGGCCGGGCCGGCCCGTGCCCGAGTCCGTCCCTAGCTATTACTTACGAATTCTTTAATAAAAGTGCTGTTCTTGGGATTGTACCTACAAATTACTCAAAAATTTTCTATGCATTTAGTTTTAGACCTACCAGTTATTTGATTAATGAAGTTTTTTGGATAGGTGTGCACTCTTCGGCGGTAATACTTTTTTTGAGTAATTTTAGTTTGAAAAGCACGCACAATTTTTCATAGAACCAAATTTATGGAAAAATTATGATTTTCTCTTGCGATAATAAGTAAATGTTTGAGGAAGTCCTCATTTATTAAACAAGCAACATTCACTCATACAACAGAAAACGAACTACCTTCAAAAGGTCAGTATTTCTTTTATTGCAAATTAATATTCGAAGTTCTGCACGATTTTGACACAAAACGCAAAAGTTGTTATAACTTTGAAACCATCAACAATTGGATAACAACATATATAGTTATTTGATTAGGTAGTAATCTCAGCTATCAAACCCTTCAATTTAGACCATTACTTTTGAGACACCATGTACTATTAGATTGCACGTGAATATTATAAAAATTTATATCGCATCGTTGACGAGCTACAATTTTTACAGTATAGGGTTTACTACTACCATAAAGACTGATCTGGGCACGGCGTTGCTTCAGGATAGTTTTGAAGGACACTATTAAAAGATTGCTTGTAGCAAATTAAAAAACTCTACATTGCAACACTTACAAGCCACATCTTTTTTAAATATAGGGGTTGATTCCACCCTCAAACTGACTTTCGCGCCGCGTCGCTGGAGTTTACTTTTGTAATAGGGTAGTAGAGGATTGCATGTGAAAAGTTTTAAAATTTTCTAACGAGTTGTTTACAAACAAAATTTTTTCTTAGTGTAGGGGTTGCTTCCACCCCCTAAGACAATTTGGTGAAGTGTTGCTGGTGGATATTTGTGTAATATGTTATTATGGGATTGCATGTGAATATATTTTGAAAATTTTGTATCGTATCGTTCCCGAGATCATGTTTTTCAGTATAGGGGTTACTACTACCCCCAAGATTGACGTTGACATAGCGTTGCTTGCGAACAGTTTTGAAGGAGGTTGCATGTGAAATTTTAAATATTTTTGATTGAGCAGCTTACAAACTATATTGTTGTCTAATATCGGGGTTGCTTTTACCCCCAAGACTAGTTTTCGCGCTCCGTTGTTGTTGTTGCTTATTTTTCTAATGGGGTATTAAAAATTGCATGTTAAAATTTTTAAATTTTTGTCCAACGCTTTACGAGGTACAATGTATTTAGTTTAGGGGTTGCTGCCACCTCCATGACTGGCTTGGCATACCATTGCTAGTGGATGTTTTTGCTATAGATTATTAAGCATTGCATGTAAAAATTTTGAAAATTTTCTAACGAGTTTTTTAACACCTAAAATTCCTTAAGTGTTGGGGTTGCTGCAATCCCCATGAGTGGGTTTAATGCACTGTTGCTAGTGGATGTTTGCACAATATACTATTAAAGAATTGTGTGTGAATATTATGAAAATTTTGTATCGCATCGTTCACGACTACAATTTTTACAGAATAAGGGTTACTGCTACCCTCCAGGACTGACTGACACAGCAGGGTTTGATGATAATTTTGAGGAGACTATTAGAATATTGCATGTGGTGATTTTGAAAACTTTGTGTAGCACCGTTTACAAGTTACCTTTTTTTTAATATAGAAGTTGATTCCACCCCCAAAATGTTGCTGGTGTTTATTTTTACAATAGAGTATTAGACGATTGCTTGTACAAATTAAAAAAAAAAAAATTTATCCAGCTTTTTAAGGGGAACACTTAAATTAGCTTGGGGGTTGCTGCCACCTCCAAGAATGACTTGGGCGCATCATTGCTGGTGGATGCTTCTGTTATAGACTACTATTAAGCATTGCATGTTAAATTTTTTAATTTTTCTAGCGAGTCGTTTAGGAGCTAAAAATTTATTTAGTGTAGGGGTGTTGCCGTCCTCAAAGATAAACTTTTGTGTATCGTTGCTTGCAAATATTTTGTAGTATGTAATTAGAGGATTACACTTGCAAATTTTAAAAATTTTCTATTAAGCCGTTTACGAACTACAATTTTTGTTGAATAAGAGTTGCTACTACCCTCAACATTAGCTTTTGTGCACCTTTGCTTATGCGTTTCTATTATAGACAATTAGAGGTTGTTTGCATGCAAACATTTTGAATATTTTCTATTGCGTCATTTAATAACTACAATTTATTTAGTGTGGGAGTCGTAGCTACCCCTTGAGTAGTAGGGTAAGGTAGAACTATTTACAGAATTAGAAGTGCAGGTGTATTCAGAAACAATTTGCAAAATTGGAAATATTTGTTATCAATATATAAATTATATTTTCTACACTTTACAAAAAGTTTGCTGGGAAACAGTGAATAACTTCATACAAATATATAAATGCGATATCACATCATATAAACAGGTTCATAACCTAAGCGGTAAGCTACAAATTTTAAATACTCAAACACTTAATATATATTAGCGAATAAAAGTTTGCAGCAAACTCTATGGACGCAACCAAACTGCTCGTCGCACTATCGTCTAAGCAGACTAACTGGCGCCACGCTGTGTTGCCATTTAGCGGTTGTAAAGATGATAACACAATAGAATATTCCGTATATTAAAATATATTCTGTGGCGCTCTCAGCGGAAAATCGCTAGACGATTTCTGTACATTTTCCTATCAATTTTAAGTCCATTTTGTGTTTCTTAAATATTTAAAATAAAAATCTACAAAAACCTGTTGACTTTGACATATTCCAAATCTTAGCAATTTGGGTCTTCTTCCATTTACACATCTTAAACAAGAAAGCGCAAAGTTAATAATGCTAAAAAGTGAAAAGTTCTATCTTGCGTCCGATATGCGGTAGTAAGTTTACAAGGGACACAAGTTTGAATGCAAATTCCGGTCTATCGGGTGCAAAAATGATAGTAGGATGTATATATATATATATATATATATATATATATATATATATATTGCTGTGATATAAGAATCGAGCCTCAAGAATTGGACGCCATAATGTTGTAAAATGGGCCTTTGGTCACGGGAACTGGTACTTTCTGTTGATCATTCGAGCCCCACAGATTGGGCCGTCCAGATTTGCTGTGATACTCGCCCTGGTGAATCTCTTCTGATAATCGCCTCTTTACTCTTTCCGCCTCGGCTGCTCACCTAGTTAAAACTTTCATCCTCATTCATAAAAAAAAAACAAATACATTCCTACCACAAACATCAACGTTAACTCTATTTACATCAATATTCATAATACATTAAAATTTCAAAATTAAATTGTAGCATAAATTTCAGCATCATAAAATTTCAAGTTAAAATTTGTCATCATTTAAATTTGCATCCAGAATTAGAGTCCTTGTAGGATGCATACTAATTAAGTTAACAATGTGTGCAGACCTGAGTCTGAATAAAAGGGAGCATCTCCCACCCCTTTACGTTAATTTAACAGGTTAGTCTAATTGAGCTCAAAGACAGACCCACATTTTCCTCATAATCTACTTATACAAGAAAATTTTACCTTAAAATTAAAATTTTGTTGTTTATACAAATTTACTACTGTCCATTTTTATCAAACAAATTATAAAGATATTCAACACACACCAAAACATCTAAGATCGAACAAAATTGCATAATTTACCTGAAGATTACCGCACTCGTGGCTTCAATGTACATCGGACTTACTCATCCCACCAATACAGCTGGTTTATGTTTACGGCTTCAGATTCTGACCGCTTTTGAAATTTTTCTACACCACCATTCGTCTAACAAGTTTCAGGGCTTCTCAGGAACGCATCTATGTATATCTAAATCTTGTTTTGTAGATCCAATCGCGTTTACAAATAACACTTGATTACTCACTCCCGAACAAAATAGCAAAGAAATTCATAATTCGTTCACGCTATACTAAAAACTGCATACTTCAATGTATTTATTTATCGCTACTAATTTGGATAATTGGTACAGTAATACCCGCAAATATTACTAGACTTTATTACCTTATCTATCTTCTCTAAGTGTACTAATAACTTTTATTGTAGCACGTAATCACCACGTATTCTACTTAAAGTATTAAATAATCAAAAAATAAAGAGCAAAACTGTTTAAAGTATCGAATAAAATAAAAAATATAAGAGAGCGAAACTCCTATAAACACGGGTTTATATAATGGCCCGCTTGCACGTCAAATTTGTCCCGCAACGGACAATTTTTAGAATTTCGCATTCTCTTTTCTCTTTCGACGGTCCGGCACAGCGATTCTACTAAATTTGCACACGTCCAAGTTGAAAATCTAAGAAATTTCTACACGGCACGCAACTCGTCCGCGAACAACTAACTAATTTTATACAGAAATTGTTATGTTTACACCTCTCATGTTTGCATCTTATTTCAACCAATCGTAGCCCTAGTGAAGCTTCGCAAATCATGCCTTCTATTATCCGTGTCTCTGCTTTACGCTTTTGATCCGTCCTTTTCTACCTTGGTCTGAGTGGTACAAATCGATATTCTTTACTATCTGTTATTTAAATCCACGTGGATTCTTACGTAAGTAAAATAACCTCTCATCTAGCCTTTCCTGCTAAAACATCCGACCGTTTCCAATATACGTAGAATCTGCATGTTTATCAGCTCAAATTTATCAGAACTTTGACATTTAAAAGTTTGCAGGTGTGCTCCTAATGAACGTTTTAATTAAATTCTTCGAGCTTTATTTCATGGTATTTTAACCAACCTTGGATTTTCACAGGCTTTTATGCTTATTATATATTACTAATGGTTCAATTAACTCCAATTAAAATAATAATGAATGGCATTGACTTCTACCGTTTAATTTTTAGCGAATACTAATTAAATATTAATTATCATCTGTACACTTTGTTTAATACCCGTTACTTAAAAATTGAATTAATTAATATAAATTTCGCACGTAATTTCTCGCTAGTTTTAGTACTTGGAACAATTAAATTACATACAAGTTGAGCATTTTAATTCTGCTTCTTTTTATAGAATGCGTCTAGTGAATAATTTAAATCACTCATTTTTGCAAACGATCCTAGGTCATGGTTCAAAACGTAAATAAAGACAATTTTAAAACTGCATGATTTAATACCCAAGAAAAATTAAGAAAAGTATCAGTGAGAAATTAACTACGTATTTTGTGAATCAATTAGTTATAGTAAGGAAAAGCGATGGTAGTATAAAATTATGTATAAATACTAGAACAAATCATAGTAGTAATAAATAAAATAATTATTCAACGTCAATGGATAGTATTCTAACGAGACTAGGTAATATGGACGTTTTTCGAAAATAGATTTGAGGAATTCATTTTTATCGAGAAGATATACAGGATTTTCAATTCAGGAGTATATTCACCAGTTCAAAAATATTCCTTTTGGTTTGTCTATAAGCATAGAAGTATTATAGTTGAGGCTATGCAGTGTAATATGAGAACAAATAAAGAAGTTAGTATTCAACATGTGATTCATAATTTGATATTTAGTGATGGTATTCAGTAGCATTTTGTAAATTTGGTCTATGTAGAAAGAATTTTATTGAAATAGAATCGAATGCCTGTGCAAGTATCATATTATGGCAAAAAACATCATTGATAAAGACCAGCTAGCAATGGTCGAAACGTTTGGCTATGAGTACAACATAAGCGCACATATAAAATTTGTTATTTATTAAAACCTTTTTCCCAAGAAAAAACTTTAACTATATATATATATATATATATATATATATATATATATATATATACAGGGTGTCCCAAATTGAGTAGGATAGCATGGGTATCTTTCTTATTATTAATGATAGAGATCTGCTTAAATGGGCAAAGTTGTGTCATTTGGATAGCTTATTTAAATTCCGCATAGATACATTCTAAATTCCAAACAGTTTAGAAATTATTAAAAAAAACTGAAAACTGCCAATTTCTTCAAAGTCGAATATTTTTGTTATAATAAAAGATACGAAAAAATGTTTCTTATAAAAGTTACTTAGTTCAATTGCGTGCACTTAAAAGTGATATTAAAATTAAATTCAAGATGGCGGTTATCGAGATATTAGCATCAACTTTCATATTTTAAATGGACGCCATATTGGATATTTAGATGGTTAGAAAGAATATTTTTTTCTCTTTTCAACGATGTATCACAACATATGTTTAAATAAAAAAATTTACTGAAAATGATAATTTTAATTTTTTATCAAGTAGGCATCATCAGATTTCTCTTAAACAAATGAAATTATAACAAACTGTCATGTTGAATTAGTGTATCTGTTGTACTAATAATTGGCATTTGTGTATTCTTTTTCCCAGTAATCACAACCCACACACCTATAAAATGGCCGCCTAGATCAGCAGACTTAACACCCCTGGATTTTTATTTATGGGACACTTTAAAAGATAATGTATATGGAAGTAATTTCCAGTACAATAATGTAGATGAACTACGGGAAGCGGTTATGCAGGCAATAAACGGTCTTAATGGGAATACATTACGACGCGTAACAAAAAGTGTTCTAAAACGTTGCCGATTGTGTTTAAATAATAACGGTCAACATTTTGAACAATTGCTATGATTTATTAGTTGGTGTTTAATGTTATTCTAATGGTTTTTTTGTTTAATTTGTTTTAAAACTGATTTGTGTTGATGCCTACTTGATAAAAAATTAAAATTATTATTCAGTAAATTTTTTCATTTAAACATATGTTGTAATACATCGTTAAAAAGAGAAAAAAAATATGCTATCTAACCATCTAAAAATCCAATATGGCGTCCATTAAAAATATGAAAGTTGATGCTAATATCTCGATAACCGCCATCTTGAATTTAATTTTAATATCATTTTAAGTGCACACAATTGAACTAAGTAACTTTTATAAAAAACATTTTGTCGTATCTTTTATTATAACAAAAATTTTCGACTTCGAAGAAATTGGCAGTTTTCAGTTTTTTTTAAATAATTTCTAAACCGTTTGGAATTTAGAATGTATCTATGCGGAATTTAAATAAGCTATCCAAATGACACAACTTTGCCCATTTAAGCAGATCTCTATCATTAATAATAAGAAAGATACCCATGCTATCCTACTCAATTTGGGACACCCTGTATATATTATATATATTGCTGTGGACTCTAGGATTAAGGGTTTTCTACTTCACCAGACTCTGGAACACTCAAACCTTTTCCTAACAACCATTCAAGTCCCACAAATTGGGCGCCATAAGATTGCCGTGTTCTCGTGGTTTTTAAGTTTTTAACATCGAGCCAATGTCATCAAATTATTTTCAAAAATGCACAACTTAAAAAACTTCTTACTCTGTTACTTTCTGCTTCAAAAATCTTCAGCAGCTTCCCTGGCTAGCTCAGCTGTGCCTCTTCTCGGATACCTAAATATACAACCATTCTTCCTTCACACTCACACACCATTCAATAAAATCACCAAATA
Source organism: Platerodrilus igneus (assembly GCA_036346225.1). Lineage (NCBI taxonomy): Eukaryota > Metazoa > Arthropoda > Insecta > Coleoptera > Lycidae > Platerodrilus > Platerodrilus igneus. The sequence goes on along the minus strand of JARFIW010001133.1, from coordinate 1,192,339 downwards.
ATACAACAATCATACAATCGTTTATTTACCGCTATTTACAGACAAATAATTCATATGTATAAAAACAGTTTGGTACACAATTACCAACTCAAAATTTGATATGTTTTTAAAGTCCTTGTTTTTCTACTTATTTGCAAACAAATTTAATGAGATATGAGTAGAAGGGCCCCACATATTACCCTACATTGACTGAACACTGGAGTATGGTGAGCTCATAATAACCCAGTTTATTATGTATATGCCTTTTACCTTGCATAAACTAAAACAAAAGTTAATAGACCCGTTTACCCTTTACAATCTAATTTATATTCAGAATAAAATTTAGTAAGTTTTAAATACACCCCTTTTCAATATTTAAATAACCCCAATAAATTGTCCAGTACATGTATCTTTTCCAATAAGTTTATATAACCATAAATAAACCCCAAAATTCACTCACACAGCACCAAAATTTTACAAAAGTTTATCAGACAACAGAAATTTGAAATAAATTACCTGGAGAATGCTTCAGGCTTCCATTCCTTCGACGACGATCACCAGAACCCTTGGTTTCGTGACCATGCGCTGTGATACACAACGGATTCACAGACGATAACCCCAATTTGCGAGCAAGCGCCTTGTTTCAAAGTACCATTCCATAACAGCATACAATTCTGGTTATTTGTGATGCTTACCCACGTATATTATGCTTCCATTTATTGATTTTGTAGCTTAGTATAGTAGTAGCCAGACCTCTATTAATTTAATATACACTACTCGTATTTCGCGTTAATAAATAGAAGGCCACTGCTAATAATTTGACACGTGCTAGCACTATATTTACTGTAGTATTAACATATCTAATACTCACATAACAAAACTCTACTATAATGTTGGTCTATCGTAGTAAAGTAGTATAAAAACGACGAGAAGACTAAGAGACAAAAAAAGCCCTAAGTTCAGTATTTATATTAGTTCAAAATGCTCCCCCCCCCAACCCCCGACAACTTCACGTGAAGAGCTTATTTTCAAATTTCAATTCTATTAATTTTGATACAACCGTGTTGAAAATTCCTGAAATATACTCCGTCCACGTGCCGTACATATCCGAAATCGCTCCTACCTGTCGCGTTTATCTACGTTTGTAAAACTGTCGGTTCTTAAGCATCTAATATCCTCTGTCGTCATAAAACTCCGCCTGTACTATCTTTATCTGTCTGATGCATGTCTGCTGCCGTGTTCAAAACCCCACTTGAGTTATAAAAAATCGATATTGCTGACAGCTCAACTCCACCCAACGTGTATTGGTACGTGCGTTTTCAATATCAACGCTTTTATCCCCGTCTCTATCTGTAGTAGTATATAACTGATCATGCATCTCCATTGCTCTTTAAGAACTTTGTTAGATTGTCGTTCAAACTAAACTGACGGTTGAAAATATTTTCTATGAAGTCCTGTCTTAATATGCTCTTAAATTCGACGAATGTAACCTTTTTAAAAACGCAGGTGTTCGTTAATTATCGACCGTTTACCATAACAATTCTTAGATTTTATATTTCGTCGTATCCGATACAACTGACGTGTTTGTTACTAAGAAAACTTTTGCCTTGGAATTATTGATTTTGTTCCCCTAGTGGGTTTTCTTATGCTTATACGTGTCGAATTAAAATAAATTAAACTTAATTATGCGTATTCTATTTGTTTTAAACTGTTTTTCCTTATGTACTATTAACCTTTCAATCATTAATTATAAAAATACATCAATACTTGTCCAATCTCCCTAAATGAATTAAATACATTTTGCGCGTAAATAATTTGTTCTTTTCTCTATACAGGGTAGTTGAAATTTTTATTGTTTACCCCAAATTTAACCCTTTGAACCCACAACAATGTATATACATATTTATATATATATATCGAATGTTTTTAATGGGTTTGAGGTCAGCTGGTAAAAAGAAAACTCTTTTTTAATGCCTAAATTTTCGGATTTATTTAATCCTTGATCACAGGCTTCTAAAAATGTTACAAACAACTAAGTTAAATTATACAAATATTAATTGCAACTTACAAGATGAGTTGATTCAAAAATTAACATCGAAATTAAATATTAAACATAACTTTTTAGTTTTTCACTTTTAAATGTAGGAAGGATATATAATTTGTATAAGAAGAAATGTAAAAATAAAAATTATGTCAGATTTTGAAAGATTTCAAATTTTCTTTTTTAATAGGATACCTGATATCTTTATTTAATGTATATGTTATGTTGTATGTGATAGTTGTTGTTTGTCTGTATGTGTGTGTGTGTGTGTGTGTGTGTGTGTATGCGCATGCGTTAAGTTGTGTGGTGTGTATGCCTGTATGTATTTATAACGTTAAACATATTAACAAATATTACATTAGATATGTAGCTATGTTTTAAAATTAAGTAAGTATGTGTAAATCGAGCTCAAACCACTAATATCAGTTTTTATTTATACTATCTTTTGTAATAAAATGTGATACATTTCAAGAAATAGTCTTTTTGTTTATCTTTCTCTAATTCTAAAATTTTTGGATTTTGAAATCTATTCTATGATCTAAATTAGTTGAATGACTCGATAAAGCACAGGAATTTGGTTTAACTTTTATGTCACTTCTGTGTTGAATAATACGTTGATTTAAGGATTGACATGTTTGTCCAATATACAGGCCATTACAATCTAAACAATTAATTTGGTACACAATATTTTTTTGTAATAGTTCGGGTGTTTTATCTTTTAATTTTGAAAAGAGATTATTGACTGTTAATATATTTTTCTTTGCATACCGAAAATTATAATTTTTAAATACTTTAATTAGCTTATGAGTTAATTCATTGTCTATATTAGGTATTGTTTTATATATTTCTAAATTTTTGCTGTTGTTACTACTTGTGTTATTTTTGTGTATATTACTGTTACTTTTGTTTGTGTTTTTTTCCCATGTCTTTTATAATTTCTCGATAGTTTGAGTACTTGGAACGATTAAATTAAATACAAATTGAACCTTTTAACTCTGCTTCTTTTTATAGAAAGCGTCCAGTGAATAATCTCAACCCCTTATTTTTAATGAAACGAATAAATTTTTATGCTCCACGGTTTTAATAATGCGTATTATCTAATGACATTCTACATTACTTCCTTCTAAACGTTGATTATGATTATATACAAACCCTACACTCTAATTGAATGATTTAAATCTACACAGTAGGCCTTTAATTAAGCGTACTATTTTACACTGATCTGATATACACGGTGTTTAACATTATCTAAACAATATGAACCCTATGTTTAGAATTTATCCAATATGCCTTTAAATGAAGTGTATTATTACCCAAAGCGTCCTTATACATGGTGATTAAAATTATTTGATGTCGTTAATTAATTTTCTACCCGGGTCTAAATCTGAGTAATATAATATATATATATATATATATATATATATATATATATATATATATATATATATATTATGCTGTGATAAGGGGTTGCTTAAGGGTGCACATTATAGTAAAGGTCGTTCGGGAATGAGTAATTAGAATAGTCAGCAGAAAACTACACTTATTTAAGGAAATAATTAAGAAATAGACATAGTTTGTAGATAGTAAGTAGTCAACACCCTGTATATAAAGTAGAAATAGTTTTTGGGCGACGCAGGTAAACATAGGAAGACGCATAGTTGGCGTAGGAATGAGAAATACATGTATTAAGTAGATAGTAAATATTAAATACCCTGTAGATAAAGTTTAGTTAATTTAGGTAAAACAAATAAAGATATTTTTCATTGGAAGTGCGCGTATATTGAGAAATAAATAATAAAGTGTAATTAGATACGCATTAAGAATGAGAGTTCCAGACGATTAAATTAATACGGATATAGAAATAGAGTTTCAGGTAGTTAATATAAATGCGTACAAAGATCTAACCATTCTGATGAGAAATGATTAAAAATTGCGTGAATCGCATGTAAACATGGAAATTCAAAGTCGGGTTGCATCAGTTGTTTATAGAAAAGCAAGTAATCTATCAAAATACAGCATGTGGATAAGGAAAGACAGCTGCGGGCAGGTGGTGATTATGGGAAAACGTGGAGCATTGCATCAGAAACTGCTCAATATGTAATTATTTGATTGGTCAGAGACAAGCGACGAGTTCTAGACCAAACCCACGGATGGAGTGGGAATTCGAAGTTATATTAGCAAGCACCTTGATAAGAAAGTCAGTTTTGAACTCAATGAAGGCCGAAGTGCATTGCCATTAAACAAAGTAACACGTAATAAGTATAAACGTGAAATAAAATGAGTGCTAATATGAAGATTATAATTGCCGTTTAAACGTAAGTACGTTTTAATGAATTTATTGTAAACTAAGACATAAAAATAATAGGGTTTCGAGGTCTGAGGGAAATAGACTGGGATTCTGACGTTAAGAAATACAGTAATACAATTTAAATGTCCAGGGGAAAAGAAGAATAATACAATCTTGAAGTACAGGGGTGAAACAAACTACAATTTTAAGTCTGGTGCAAGAATGATAAAAGTCTAAGTTAGAAGAATTGAAATAAATTGGGGTATATAATTTAATGGTGATGGTCCATAGTGTAATAATTTGAATGGAATCCAGAATTGGGGAAGATCATTTTTATTGGAAGCGTCGATGTGAAAAAGATAAAACCAGGTCAGATTTTTAAGTTGTAAGACATTTGTTTTTCTATATGAATTTTTATTTTATTTTAATATTGAATTTGCTAAATATGATATGCTTGTGAAAAAGTCAACAACAGAGGTTGCATACATATTGAGTGAGTAATAAGAAAACAGGTTTAGAATATTCTACGCTTTGTTGGTAAAGATAATAAATTCTCTTTGGTGACTTTTGGGTTTTTGAGTAAATGATTGTTAATAAATGAGATTTATAAAATTAACTGATTGAAAAGTGTATTTCAAATAATTTCAAAAGCTGTACATAACATATTGGTTTCATTATATAAAATCGAAATTTACTGAATTTTATTAATGCTAGCCAAGGTCATAAGATTTAAATAGTAGAAAGGCGGAGCCACAAGTTGAATAGGAAAGAGATAACCCGCAAGGCGGTAACGTATCGAATTTTGCCATTGGTAGATAGAGTTGTTTAAAGATAAAGTCCAGTTGATAGCAATATTAAGAAAACAGCTGGAGGAGGAGATAGTTACACTTAATCGTGAATATTAAAATGGTGGTCCAATAATTTAGAGTACGTAGCAAATAAATATAACAGCCCAACGTCGGAGCATGATAATTCTTCTAATATCATAGCAAATATAGATGTCGCACCAACGTTAGGGCACGGATTAGAGCATAGCAATATATTTTACTGGTCTAATAATCTCTCTACCCTCCCTCCCTTTCTATTTCTAATTATTTATTTTCATTTAATTTACACTTTTTTGTCGCGCCTTTTATATAATGTGCACACCTAATGCACGCCCCGTACTTGCAACGTTTGGTTGGTTCTTTAATTAAACTATTTATTACAATGCCTCGACTATTTGAGCTCTTAAATCTCAGGGTGTTCATCTACTTATAGTGAGTTCTGTTATAAGTAGATGTGCGATGCCCAACCAAACTGCACACTCTTTTGTTTTAGTACTAAATTTTTAAGCTACTTTTGTATATGCCAAATTTTTACTACGATCAACGTTGCCTTGTGCCAAATTAAATTACTACCACAAATTTTTGACTTTTTTGACGTTTTAAGATATTTCAGCACTCACCTGGATTATACTTCGTCCTTGGCCGTTCTAACTGCTGGCTCAAGATCCTAGTAGCCGTATGCGTCTTTACACGGTTGTACTATCTGATAGAATTTTCGTATCGCCTCCAGGTGTCGTTCTTAATTTTTAGCTGCTCCCCAATATCTGAAATAATTAACCCTAATTTAGAATTTGGAATACCCGGTTATGTAACTTCCCCTGTGCTAATTCTTCTGTCCTAATTTCTGCTTTGAATCCTCCACTACCAATTGTTGCTCTCCTAGTTTCGCTCCTTGTTTTCTATTTTAATCCGTCCGCCTTTTCGTCTTCAATCCAAATCTAATCGCCGTCCTGTTTCAAATTACTCGATGCCCCGCTACAAATCTATATCCAAATCAATCTCCGTTCCTTTGAATATCCTCTCGATGTCCTGCTACCTATAAATATCTATCCAAATCGATCTTCGTTCCTTTAAATAACCACCCTATGTCCTTCTGCCTTTATATCGCTATCCAAATCAATCCCAAATCTATTTAAATATTCGTTGCTTCGCCGTCGCTTATATAACCACTCTATGTCCTTCCGCCTTTTAATCGCTATCCAAATCCAACTTCGTCCCTATATATATAACCACTCGATTTTCCTTCCGCCTTTCCCAATATCGTTCCAAATCTATTCAATTATTCGTCGCTCCGCCGTCGCACTATTACCAAACTTTACACTTTTTATTATCGTCGTCGTTGCTTATTTATATTTCGCTGCTGCTCTTTACCCTTCTTTACTCAATCAAAACTATTCAAAATCAAACACTTTTATTAACTTTTAAAATCGTTACACAAATTAGCACAGTTCTATGAAAACACGTCTTTATACAAAATAATTTCAGAATAATCTCTTTAAATCGTAAACAAATTAGCACAGTTTTATAACACGTCTTTTTACAAAAAAATCTCGAATTAATCTCCCTTTGTTTTCTTTCCAAGGCGACCATTATAACATTTCTTGCCTACTAAATCCTAAAGTACATAACTAAAATCGTCCAATAATATCCAAACATTACGTTTGTGTCGCACATACCATAATTCATGTCTTTTTACACTTTCATAATTCACATAAAATTCTAGTATTGGTCCTAAATGTTTACAGTCCTTCAATCACATATGACGTTGTTATAACTAATAATTTTGAGCTTACAAATCTTGTCCAAAAGTTGATTCTATATAAATTAAAAAGCCAAATAAATCACACTTGAACCTGGATGCGTGGTTGATAGTAAACATCCATAGACGCATCCGGTTTTTGGACGGCAAATGTACTTTCAATGGCCTTTAAATTCAACTCGGTATAAACCCTTGAGCACTGTACATCTTACTACGTCATTTAGTCATTTTAATTTACTTTTTGGCACTTATGTTTCAACTACCATTTTGAATGGTGCTTTAGTATATGTAAAATACGGCAAACATACCTTTTTAACTTATGTGGTCAAATATATGGATTATTTTGCTTGGCATACACTACCTTTTAACACAAATCTACCCTTAGAAGCCTTGTACCTCCCCCTGATATTACATTATATATATATATATATATATATATATATTATAACAAATAAATAGGGGGGCTAGGGATGTTAGGAGTTGGCAAATATTGGTGCTTCAGTGATAATAGTCGTACTGCTTCGATACTCTAAAAGACAGTTTACATAAATACTTGTGTTCAACAATACTACAGGTGTAATGTCCGTGTGCTCTGTTGTATTGCGGCTGTAAATTTGAGCATGGAATAAACTTAAACATACGGTGGCTAAGTAATTTTGTTGTGGCTTGGGTTATAAACACCACACCGAGAGATCTTGTTAGTCGGTCTTCCTAAGACATTCTACTGTATTTAAATGGAGAGCATATTCATTGCTGTTAGAAGCACTTAAGTCATATTTTGGTGTATTGGATATGTCCATGTATGAATATAGTGGATGTGGAATTGGAGAGATTGTTTGATTAGGTAAATGATTAAATTTAAGAGCCTATTTTATATATACAAACTATAGTCTGTTTAAACTGTAAGTGAATTTAAGTAACTAGAGACTTTAGAAAAAGATTGGGATTCAGAGTAATTATTTGTCTATTTATTAAGATGTGTAAGGATATATAGGACATGTATGTAAAAATATGATATTGAATCAAGTAAGCTAAGGGTAGCCATGGAAACATCTAGGAGAGAGTGATTTTGAAAAAATAAAGAAGATGACAGATGATTTTGGTAAAAATTAATGGAATTTAAGTTTTAGTTCTGAGATTATAAAATTTTGTGATAATGTTAACCTATGGGTATGTTATCTTGAAAAAATACGAGATTGTAAAGAAAAGTTTATAATTAACCAAAAATATATTTGTTGGCAAGAAGGATAGAGTTTCATTTGACCAGAAGTAATTTTCCCAGAGAGTAAAATTAACCACAGGAAGAAAATAAGACCCAAGAGAAAACGAAGCTTAGAGATATAGAAAAGATAGAAGAAGATAAAACCCACAAACAAACGCCATCCACACAAGACTAGGAGAACCAGAGGCAGCACAAAACTTTAAGGAAAGTAAAACCAATTTATTAATATTTGCCAGTAGTATTAGTACTCGTAGTTAGGTAGGTGAAGGGGGAGTTTGATTATTACGTTACATTGTAAAGGGAACCACTGCATTTTTGAATAACTGTGATCGGGATACAGGCTTTGGACAAAAGTAAGAAATTTTCTTGATGTAATAAATAATAAGTAAAAATGTTGGTCTTTATTTATAATAGGGATAACAATACAAAACAGTAACACTTATTTGAAGTTACAGGTACGGATACGAAAGCCCTGCAGCAGCACATGATAAGAAAGACATGTGGGTGAATCGTGTATGATGTCAAATTCACAATACCCAGATAAACAGGCATTTGAGTAAGACCTAATTTATAAGTACTCTAAAAATTTGTCTTAAAACCATAATTTATTCAAATAATTGTATATGAAACGGACAGATATTTCACGTTTTGAACAGTAACCAGTTTAAAACTATATAGGATCCGTGAGGGTAATTAAGGACAAACAAAATAAAGAGAATTTTTATATATGCACAACAGAAACTGTTACGATTGAACTCTCCCTGAGGTGTCTCATTGCTGGGGATAGGCAGCCGGTGCAAAGTATAGAACTGCAATTGTGTAGAGTCTTTGAATCTTGCTCGAAAGAATATTAATATAAAATTTGGCGAATCCAACGTGAGGCTCAAAGAAAAATATATAATATATATATATATATATATATATATATATATCCTACTATCATTTCTGCACCCGATAGACCGAAATTTACATTTAAACTTGCGTCCCTTGTAAACTTACTACCGTATATCGGACGCAAGATAAACCTTTTAACTTTTTGGCGTTATTGACATGGAATTTCTTTGGCTAAGATATTTTTTATGGAAGAAGACCTAAATTGGTAGGATTTGGAATACATCAAAGTAAATGAGTTTGTGTACAAATTTCTATTTTAAATATTTAAGAAACGTAAAGTGGCTTTAAAATTGATAGGAAAATGTACAGGAATCGTATAGTTTTAGTCTAGCGATTTTCCGTCAAGGGCGCCACAGAATATATTTTAATATACGTAATATTTCATTATGTTATCATCTTTACATCCGCTAAATGGCAACAGAGCGTGGCGCCAGTTAGTCTGCTTAGATGATAGGGCAACGAACAGTTATGTAGAAGTTGCATCCGTATAGTTTCAGAGAATGCAAACTTTTATCTACTAATATATATCTTGTACTTGAGAGGATTTATTAATTTTTTTAGGTTGCAAAATCGTATAAATGATGTCCTATCATATTTCTACATGTGTATGATGTTATTTACTGTTTTCTAGCAACGATTTTGTGAAGCTTAGAAAATATAATTTAAATATTTTATTACAAATATTTACATATAGATTTCGAATTTTGCAAATTGTGTCTGACTACATCGGTACTTATAATTTTGCACATAATTCTCCCTTATCATACTTAAGGAATAGTTTCACCCTTACACTGAATAAATTATAACTCATAAATAACGCAATAGAAAATATTCAAAACGTTTGCATCCAATGCTCCAATTGTTTATAATAGATATATACATCAACAAAAGGTTCACAAAAGCCAGTTGGGGGAGCGGGATGCGGTGCGTACAATATCCCCCTAAAGCGCTTCTATGATTCTGTATAATAGCGGCCTTCGATGGCGTGGAGAATGTGAACCCCAAGAAATCAACGTTACAAATAACTACAAGTCTAGGATTGCTAGTACTTACCTGTGGCCTTGCTTGACAAACTGCTCCAGGAAACAGGACCGCAATCTTCGGCTGGCACACCCGTTGAAACCCGGGGAACACAAACTATAAAAATTGGTAGCGATAAAATTAAACTGCGTGTTCTCAAAATTGACGTTTGGCTACTAATTTCATATTGTTATTTTTTTTGTCGTTACGTCAAACCCAAGCGACGCGATTATAATGTACAAATACAACCCCAAGGTGCAGGCTGTAACCCAGAACAGAACGTCGAGACAAGACTCCAAAGCTACCAGCACCATCCAGCTCATAGCTATCTGGCGTCTTATTCCTGCGGCGCGAACATTCTCCCCGCTTTGAAAGTATGTAGAACTTTCAATTAACTCAAGTTGTGAAAAAAATTGAAAACAAAAAAATAAGTATATAAAGAAAAGAAAAACTAGTATTGCGTAATAAATTAAGTTAAATAACTAAACAATCCCGATTGTGAGATTATTGATTAGGTATTGGGCATAATTTTACTACCGTGCGTTTAAGTTTAGTAGTTCTGGTTTTAACCAAAGCCACACGAATAACTCCATCAGCCCCAGGGTACACTTCTTCCATAATACCTAAAGGCCAACTTAATGGTCGAACGCCATCTTGCATTAGAATAACTACGGTTCCGACCGTTACAGGATTATCGGGCGTGCACCACTTTTTTCTAACCTGTAATGTGTGCAAGTACTCAATCCTCCATTTGCGCCAAAATGATTGAACTAACAAATCTAGTAAGCGTTTACGATCCCTCACTGTCAAATGCTCTTTTGACATATCGTAAGCGGGTAAATATTGTAGGGGAGTTTGCATTAAAAAATGTGCTGGAGTTAACACTTCCGGATAAGGATCCTCCGACAACACGCAAAGGGGCCTTGAATTTAGAAGTGCCTCAATTTGGATCAGCACAGTCAAAAGTTCCTCATATGTGAGTAAATGACCACCAACAATGCGGTACAGATGCGTTTTAAAAGATTTTACCGTAGATTCCCAAATTCCACCAAAATGTGGAGCCTGGGGTGGACTCATTTTCCAGGATATGCGTCGATTATTGAATTCAAGATTTAAAGCAGTTTGAAATTTTGAAGATGTAATCAAATCATAAATTTCATTTAATTTGGACTTGGCTCCTATAAAATTTGTACCATTGTCAGAATACATACAGGAAACTGGACCGCGACGTGACAAAAAGCTCTTGAATGCGTCCAAAAAAGTTTCGGTCGACAAATTCGAGACTAGCTCTATATGGACAGCTTTAGTAGTCAAACAAACAAATATACAGAGATACGCTTTTTGAGAGCGCTGCCCTCTTCTGCGGGAAAGCGTAATATTGATAGGGCCAGCGTAATCCACCCCAGTGTGCGTAAACGCTTTGGCTTGCTGCACACGGCATGATGGTAAGTCTGCCATCATTGGCGTGGGGTGTGTTGGATTTACTCGAAAACAAAAATTGCATAATCTAATCCTTGATCTTATAATATCTCTAGCAGAAATAATCCAATATTTTTGTTTAATAAGCGAATTAAGAAGATTAGCACCTGTGTGACAATTAATGCGGTGGTAGTGGTCAATTAATAAATTTATTATATGATCTCTTTTTCGTAACAGCAGTGGATGACAAGCGGCAAAAGGCAATCCCGATCGTGATAAACGACCACCCACTCGAATAAGACCCACTTCATCTAAGAAGGGGTTTAAATTTCTTATGTATAAAGGCACAATGCCCTTTTTTAAACTTTCCATCAGCTCTGAAAATTGCACTAGTTGTAGCGCATGTATTAAATACTGTTCTGCTACATTTAGATCATCAGCGTCAATTCTAAGAGAAAGCTTAACAATTTTACAAAACGTAACACATATACAATAATGCGTAAAAGTTTGGACCACGAGGACACAGCTTGTGCCCTCTCATACAATACCGAAGCTCGGGAACAATAATAGCTAAATTTCTTGAACATAATTCCGGAATTTCTTCATTTGGCGAAGCGGAAAACTGTTTAATGGGCCACATATGAGGAGGTAACGACATCCATGATGGACTATTCCACCAAAGATCATGCGACAACAGTTGGGAGGGCAACATGCCTCGAAATAGGCAGTCACTGGGGTTTTCTATCCCAGCGATATGGTAAAAGTGCTTAGGGTCTAAGTTGCTTTGAACTTTAGCCACTCTATTAGCGACAAATGTAGACCAACGATGAGGAGAAGAATGAATCCACGATAAGGCTATCGTAGAATCTGAAAATGCGTATAAGTTTTCTATGGGATAACGTGAATTATATATATCATACACGTTTCTTACCAATGTGGATAGTAGAACTGCAGCGCAAAGCTCCAGGCGAGCTAAAGTCACTATTTTGATAGGAGAAACCCTTGATTTTGAACAAGCGAGGCGTATTAAAATATGACCATCTGAATCTGTTACATGCAAGTAGACTGCACAACCAAAGGCTTTTAAACTTGCATCACAGAATGCAACTATGTTTACAGAACAGTCATTAGCGACCTTTAAATGACGTGGGATAACTGCATTCTTTAGTAATGGAAGTTCAGATACAAGCTTGAAGTAATATTCAGTTATATGCTTAGGAGGTACATCATCCCATCCAAGGTTTGCATTCCAGAGATCTTTTATTAGCAACTTGGCGTATAAAATTACAGGCGAGACCAACCCCAATATATCAAATAATCTTGCAACACAAGACAAGATTATTCGTTTGGTGCATGATGCGGTTGAGATTTCTGCGGTTTGAAAGTAAAAGGCGTCGTTTCTAGGATCCCATGACAGACCTAGAATCTTTTGGTTACTACCGTCGGTAAAATTCACAGGTGTACAACTCGATAAAGGTAGGGTGCTAAGCAGTTCGAGTGAATTGCTAGCCCACTTAACCAAATCGAACCCTCCGGCCGTAAATAAAGCTATCAGCTGGTGCGATAACTTCACTGCTTCTTCAGTATTTAATACAGACGACACTAAATCGTCCATGTAAAACTCTGACTCTGCCATCCAAGCAGCATCCGGGTATCTGTATCTTTCATCTGCGGCGAGCTGCTTGACAGTGCGCATAGCAAGAAATGGACTGCATTTTAATCCGAAAGGAACACGAGTGAATTTGAACGAGCGAATGCTCTCGTTACTATCAAAGCAAAATAATATCCTTTGGTATTGATGGTGTTCCTTAATAACACCAATTTGCAAATACATTTGTCGAATATCCGCTGTAATGGCGACTGGAAAAAGGCGAAAATTTAATAAAAGTTTAAATAAATCAGCTTGTAAATTCGGCCCAGGGTACAGGACGTCATTAAGTGATAACCCTGAATGGGTTTTTGCACTTGCATCTAAAACAATCCGTACCTTGGTAGTCCTTTTATCTGGTTTTATAACAGCGTGATGAGGTATAAAGTACCCCTGATCGTTGTCCAACTCTGGTGGAACCTCTACCAAATAGCGATTTTTAACATATTCGTCTATAACTTCGTTGTAAGCTTTGAAAGTCTGGATTCAATTTAAACTTACGTTCAAGATAGATTAAGCGTTTGTGTGCTACTCCCCGAGAGTTACCTAAATTGTGTTCATCTCCAGTGAGAGGTAAAGCAACAGTATAACGACCGTCACTTTCACGCGACATATTTTTGATGAAATCATTTTCACACGCGGTTTCTAGTGGACTGTAGAAGCGAGTAGTAGGAACTTCTTCAAGTTCCCAAAACTTTGTAAACATTCTTGCAAATCATTATTATTTAATGCGCAGTATGTGGTAGATGTAAAATCATGCTGTTGTTCTGGAGCGGTAATAGGTATTTGACCCATTATTACATGCCCAAGAGTAGTCTTCAATAAAGAAGGCGCGTTGGTAGGAGTATCAATAGGACCGTCTAACAATAAGAACGGAAACAGCTGTGCTCCCAGAACTAAATCAATTTGTCCAGGAACATTCCAATGACTATCAGCTAATGGCATTTTGTTAAGCTGTGTCATATGCGATGAATCAATGTATTGAGCAGGTAAATTATCGGTAATACAATCAATTACTAAAACTTGGATGTTATAGGTATGCGGATGAATACGTGATTCTATAGTAAGAGTGGCGTACCCACGTATAGGACGGGAGCTCATGCCAACACCTTTAATCACAGAATTATTTAACGGAGTTATGGACAGATTCAACTGTTCACAACACGTTATAGAGATTAAATTATGTTGCGATGCACAATCAATCAAGCATCTGATAAGCTTTCTTGGATTGTTGTCGGTTCGAGCAAAAACTTGCGCCGTAGATAATAAAACATTGTTCATTGGCGAGATTGCTTCCAAGGTTTTACTGCGAGAATGCGATGTTAACGTCACAGTGTCATTCGTGACGTGTGAGTTATTGTCATTTGAAGGCGGTACAACATTACATAATGCGGTAGAGTTTGAATGCGATGCGTTGAAATTTAACTCATTACTAGCCAAAGAATTTCCATCACCAGGTAGAGCATCAAAATGTAATAATGTATGATGCTTTTTGTGGCATGTTTTACATACATTTTGTGAATTGCATGTGTAACTAGAGTGCGACAGGCTTAAACAGTTTATACAAGCATGGTTCGATTTTATAAAGGCATAACGATCCTTAGCCACTAATTTTTTAAAATCAGCACACTGGTACAAGTGCACATGATTCGACTTACTACAAAAGGCACAAGTCACAGTTTTTGATAACTTATTGCCCGTGGTTACAAAAGAATGAGTAATTTTAGAACCACCTTGTAACTTCGAATGCGATTGTATCTGCGTAGATTTAGACTCAGATTTTGATGTGCGTTCTAAAACCTTCACCTGTTCACGTAAAAAGGTTACAAATTCGTCGTAAGTTGGCATATCACCAGCTTTTCGGTGCCCATTTTCGAAGGATTTAACAGTATCAGAATCTAACTTATTTAATCCAATATGGACAAACATAAATTCCTTTAAGTCACAAATTTTTAACTGACCCAAGGCTTGGTAAACAGATGTAAACTTATCTACAAAGTACTCAAGAGATTTTGACGTTGCGTTACTAATTGGTTTGAGTTCAAGCAGTTGATCAAGAAAAGCAGATGCTAAAGCTCGATTATCTTGATATTTTGCAATTAAGGCGTTGTATAACGGTAAATAGTTTTCAGGTGTTGGTGTTATACCATGACAAATATTTTTTGCTTTACCAACTAATACGGATAACAAGTACTGAATTCGTTCCGTATCAGATAGATGTTCATTCTCATGTATTAAAATGTTAAAGTTTTGAATAAATAAAGGCCAATCTGGCAAATTATTTCCAGAAAAAGGGGCTAGCGAAATGCGAGGCAACTTAAAGTAATTTTCTTTGCGTTTGGTATCATGCCCAATCTCCGGTTTATCACTTTGTTTCATTGACAAAAAGCGTTCCCTTGCAGACTGAATCGAGCTGCACATTTCCGTAAATGACCACACGGTTTCAAATTCAGGTTCAAACTCTTCAATTAAGCGCATTGATAAACTATTGATTTCATCCGCTAACGTCATAAACTCGCTGCGTAGTCCGATAACATGCAAAGATTTGGACAAAAAACTATCTGTACCGTGTCTTGTTTTTCTGGAATAGCAGCAACTAGCTTTTGTGCGTAACTAACATACGACGCAAACTTTGACTCCAAGAAAGCTAAACGAGCCTCCTCTTCAGTCCGTTTACTCGTTTGAAGAATTGCGGTTTCTTTATTAGATGCGCGTGCATCTCTGGGCATGATGGCAGTTATAGAGCCGGTAACAATAAATCAAGTATGTTTGTTAAGAAGCGGATAAGAAGCGCAATGCGGAAACTTATGAATTATGCCAGTACCTAATGCAGTTTCAGATTGTTTTTTGTATCGGTTCGATTAGGATCAAACTTTTATGGGGGAGCGGGATGCGGTGCGTACAATATCCCCCTAAAGCGATTCTATGATTCTGTATGCTAGCGGCCTTCGATAGCGTGGAGAATGTGAACCCCAAGAAATCAACGTTACAAATAACTACAAGTCTAGGATTGCTAGTACTTACCTGTGGCCTTGCTTGACAAACTGCTCCAGGAAACAGGACCGCAATCTTCGGCTGGCACACCCGTTGAAACCCGGGGAACACAAACTATAAAATTGGTAGCGATAAAATTAAACTGCGTGTTCTCAAAATTGACGTTTGGCTACTACTTTCATATTGTTATTTTTTTTGTCGTTACGTCAAACCCAAGCGACGCGATTATAATGTACAAATACAACCCCAAGGTGCCGGCTGTAACCCAGAACAGAACGTCGAGACAAGACTCCAAAGCTACCAGCACCATCCAGCTCATAGCTATCTGGCGTCTTATTCCTGCGGCGCAAACACCAGTCTTGGGGTGGCAGCAACCCCTATATTACAAAAATTGTAGCTCGTAAATAACGGGATAAAAATTTTTTAAGATTTTTATACAATTCTCTGATAGTACATTACAAATCATCAGTCAGCAACGTTGCACCAAAGTCAGTCTAGAGGGCGGCAGCAAGCCCTATGCTAAAAAAATGTTAAGCTCCTAAACAACTCGTTAGAAGAATTTAAAATTTTTCGCATGCACTGTTTAAGAGTCTATAAAATAATCACCCACTAGCAATGGCGAGCCAAAGCCAGTCTTGGGGTGGAAACAACCCCTAAACTAAATAAATTGTATCTGGTTAAAATTTTTTATAGTTTTAACATGAAATCATCCAACACACTATTACAAAAATAAACACACGTAACAGGGCGTGAAAGCCAGTTTTGAGGGTGAAAGTAACCCCTACATTGAAAGAAATTGTAGTTCGTAAACAGTCCGATGTAAAAGATTTTAAATTGTCACATGCAATCCTATAATTTAATACAAAAATATTTACTAGCAACGGTGCATTAAAACCAGTCTTGGAGACGGTAGCAACCCCTATACTGAAAAACATTATAGTTCATAAACGGCATGATACACAATTTTTAAAATTTTCGCATGCAATCTTTTAATCGTTTCCTTCAAAACTACTTTCAGGCAATACTGTGCCAAAGCCAGTCTTGAGGGTAGCAGCACCCCTTAAACAAAATAAAATGTACCTCGTAAAGGGGTGGAAAACAAGTTTCACGTGCAATTCTCTAATAGTTCTAATAGTCTACTACACACACAAACACCACTAGAAGCACACGAAGGTCAGTTTTGGGAGTGGCAACAACCCTTAAACTTAATAAATTGTACCACGTACAGAACTGAGTAAAAAATTTCCACATGCAATCCTTTAATAGTTTATTGCAAAGATAAACGCCGTCAACGGTTAGGGAAAGCCATTCTTGGGGATTGCAGCAACCCCTATACTAAAAAACATTATAGTTCGTAAATGACTTGATAGAAAGTTTTTAAAATTTGCACATACAATGCTTAATAATGTATAACAGAGACATCCACCAACAACAGTGCACCAAAACCAGTATTGAGGGTAGCAGCAACCCTTAAACTAAATAAATTGTACCGTGTATAAGACTGGAAAAACATTTTTACGTGCAATCCTCTAAAAATCTGTTCTAAAAATAAACACCACCAACAGCGCACGAAGATCAGTTTTGGGAGGTGGCAGCAACCCTTATACAGGAAAATATTATAGCTCGTAGACGGTTCAACAGAAAACTTTAACAATTTTCAAATGCAATGCTCAAAAGCCTACAATAAAAACATGTGCCAGCAATGGTATGCCAAAGTTAGGCTTGGGGTGGCAGCAACCCCTAAACTAAATAAATTGTATCCGACTAAAATTTTTTATAGTTTGAACATGAAACCATCCAACACACTATTACAAAAATAAACACACGTAACGGGGCGTGAAAGCCAGTTTTGAGGGTGAAAGTAACCCCTACATTAAAAGAAATTGTAGTTCGTAAACGGTGCGATGTAAAAATTTTTAAATTATCACATGCAATCCTATAATTTAATATAAAAATATTTACTAGCAACAGTGCATTAAAGCCAGTCTTGGGGACGGCTGCAACCCCTATACTGAAAAACATTATAGTTTATAAATGGCACGATACACAATTTTTAAAATTTTCACATGCAATCTTCTAATAGTTTCCTTCAAAACCACTCTCAGTCAAAGCTGTGCCAAAGCCAGTCTTCGGGGTAGCAGCAACCATTAAACTAAATAAACTGTACCTCGTAAAGGAGTGGAAAATAAGTTTCACGTGCAATTCTCTAATAGTCCTAATAGTCTACTACAAACATAAACACCACTAGAAGCACACGAAGGTTAGTCTTGGAAATGGCAACGACCCTTAAATTAAATAAATTGTACCTCGTACAGGACCGGGTAAAAAGTTTCCACATGCAATCCTTTAATTGTCTATTACAAAGATAAACACCGTCAACGGTTGGCGAAAGCCAGTCTTGGGGATTGCAGCAACCCCTATACTAAAAAACATTATAGCTCGTAAACGACTTGATAGAAAGTTTTCGAAATTTGCACATACAATGCTTAATAATGTATAACAAAAACATCCACCAACAACAGTGCACCAAAACCAGTATTGAAAGTAGCAGCAACCCTTAAACTAAATAAATCGTACCTCGTATAAGACTGGAACAAAATTTTCACATGCATTCCTCTAATAATCTTTTCTAAAAGTAAACACCACCAACAGCGCACGAAGGTCAGTCTTGGGAGGTGGTAGCAACCCTTATACAGGAAAATATTATAGCTCGTAAAGGGGTCAACTGAAAACTTTAAAATTTTTTTTAATGCAATGCTTAGTAGCCTACAATTAAAACATCCATCAGTAATGGTATGTAAGTTAGTTTTGGTGATAGCAGCAACCCTTCATCATCATTAGGTCTTTAGTCCTGGAACTGGTTAGACGCGTACTATCATTATTTCCTATTCTGAACTAACGTACGCATTTCCCTGAAACTTGCACTGTCTGCTTCTATCACTATCTGATATGGGTCTAAATCTGCATCCTTTTTCCTATCTCTGCTTGTAATATATCACATACTATTCCCCAAAAATGCCTTAGAACGCATTTTGCCCTTCTATTTCTCCTATTTTTTTTCAACAGATATCCTTGTTCTCCTACTATTTCTATAACCTAATTGTTATTAACTTTGTCTGTCCATGCTATCTTCCTCATACATCTGAAACACAACATTCCAAAAGGCTGCTACCGTTTTTCTGTCTACTTTTTCTACTGTCCGTATTTCATAGGCATACTGTGGTGTGCTCCACACATATGCTTTCAACAATTTCCTTCTTGTTTCTATGTTTCTTGTCTTTCATTATAGGCGCTGTTCTTTCTTGTTAGATGCAGTTCGGCCCCTTTCAATTGTTTTACAATTATTACCCTATTCCTCCGACATTCAGTGGTTGTGAAGCGTGGTAAGTAGCCTGTCGCTGCCAAGTTCCCCTAGCACTAGAACATTTACCAATTTAACATTTTTTCCAATATATCTTTTCGCACAGTCAACATTAGTTGCAGATATTTCACAACCAACACCTGTAGTTGTTTATAATAATCATCAGATTTATCTGCCCTTATTTTTTCGTTATTAGGCTTCCGTCTCAAAACTGGTTGGACACGTACCTGCCCTTATTTATATTCTGAGCTAGCCTACACAGTTCCCTGAAATTCTCACACAGCCTGTATACAGCTCGGTTCCCCTTCTATTGTTTTCTAATTTTATGCCCTATTTCACCAAGATTCAGTGAAGGGGATTAAGCAGCCATGGCTGCCAAGATCTCCCAACACTTAGACATTTGCCGAATTAATAGTTTTCCAGTAAATCCTTGCACACAATTAACATTATTCGAGAATATTGCCAAACCAATACTTGTAGTTGGTTATAATAATCATCATGTTTAAGTACAGTTACTTTTTTCGTCATTAATTTATCTATCTTGGGACTGGTTGGGTGTGTATCTCCATTGATTTCTATTCTGAGCTAGCCTACACATTTCCCCCTTTTCTATTGTTTTTTCCATCATCACCCTCATAGCTAAAATAATCTCCCGTGTTCTTCTGTTTTGCCTAAGCCCTAGTATTTTTCTAGGTCTTTTTCTATTCGCCTTTGTACAATTCTAGTTAATATTTATGATACGTGTGCTGTCAAAAATATCGTTCAAATATTTTCACTTCTATCCGCGCCTTTCTTTTTTGGTATGGTTATATGATGTTACGTTTGAAATCTTTTGGTATCTCGTCTGTCTCATACATATAGCTTACAAGTTGGAAGAGACGTTCAGTTATTGCTTGTCCAGCGGCTTTTAGAGTTTCTGCGTGCAGCTTGTCTGTACCCGAAGCCTTACCATTTTTCAAACCCTTTAATGCTAATTCAAACTCATTTCTAAGTATAGGATATCCCAAGTTATCATTTTCAATGTCTGATTCCTGTTCTAATGCAGTTAGTTCCTCTTCTGCATATAAATTCCCTATATATTCTTGCTATCTATCCACTTTCTCTACATTTTCTATAATGTTGTTTCCACCTGCACTCCTTATATTTTTGCTATACGGTTTTATATCCCTAAAATTGGTTCTAATTAGTTTGTATGCCTCGTCTGTGTTTCCTATTTCCATCTTAGTTTGTATCTCTTTGCATTTTTCATCAATCCATTGTTCTTTAGCTTTCCTGCATTTGCGAATAATTTCCCATTTTATGACTTCGTATCTCTGTTTTCCTGTTTCATTTGATTTATTTTTGTACCTTTCTCTTTCTTCTATTAAATTCAGGATATCCTTTGTTGTCCATGGTTTGGTATTTTCTTTTTGTGTATACCCCAGAATATCTCTGCCCGCCATGTCTAGGCTGGATTTAATGTTATTCCATTCTGTTTGCTACTTCCTTAGTATCAGATATTTTCTCGATATCTTTTAGCAATTCATTTGAATGTTTTCGAATATTTGTTGAATATCTTTATCTTTTAGTTTCTCTAAGTCAAAGTGCCTTTTTTGTTTCTTTTTTTCAAATTTTTTAATTTATGTGCGGCCTTCATAATTACGATGTTGTGGTCAATGTTTATATCTACTTCTAGGTAGTTTCTAAAGTCTTTTACTTGATTCCTAAACCGTTGTCTAACACGCAACATAAAGGAAGATACCTACATCACAAACATCTGATTTTGGTGGTACATTTAACGATTTTGTAAACGGTCAGGGATTTATGTTTCTCAATCCCTTCTCTTATTGCTGGTTGTGGAACAATATCTTCAGTATTCTTTCAAATAAATCGAATTATATCATAATAGTAAAATCATCTTAGAGTTCAGGCAGAAGTAAAGAATGGACTAACGAAAAACTGGATATTGCCCTGAAAAAAAAAAAAAAAAATCTGTTTCTCAGAACTACTTTTGAGTATTGTATTTAAATAAGTTCAGGTGATGCACACAAAGCCTTTTGCACATTTTCGCACCAACGAAGTTGTATTGTGAAGTGATTAAGTTTTGAAATTTTAGTGTAAGGTAGGCTGTCATTAATTACTATGTTCCATTAAAGCAGCTTTCCCAGATCGTACAATAAACATACATACTATAAACCATAATTAGCTTTACATACCCCCACCTTAAACCATTTTGTAGACATTTTAATGCAAATATGTTAATAAACTATACGAGAACGCTTTATGCATCTAAACGAACATAGGAATGACCAAATATTGTACTGACGAGGAAATTCTTTTTACAATAACAAAAAAAAAATTGTATTTCAAGTTAAAGATTTTCCTAGCCCATAATCTCTTCAGCATCTTTTGTTAAAGTGTACAAGAGACTTTCTTTAAAATATTTGGCGGTGCGCTTTAAACGTGTTCCAAAGATTTCCTTTTATTTTCATTTTTGGCTTATTGTCGGAAACGGCGGCGTCCGCACATTTAAACGCACGCTCTATTAGTCAATTAACACCACGAAAGAATGCAGCTTTTTTAATAATTTGTATGTATGTTTGAAATTTCTTCAAACATTGGTAAAGAATTGAAAATAGAATTTTTTAAGTGGTTTCATAGAAAATGGTGATCATGTTTTTACAAACCGGAACTATTCTTTTAGTAATTTCACGAAGTGGAAGATCGTTTCTGCTTACGTAATCATCACACCAATAAAATCAATTAGCGTATGCAAAAGCAAAATAAATTAAAATAAATTTATCGAACATTTATTTTCTGACGCCTGCACCAAAATAAACCGTTTTAACGTCTTGATTTACACAAGCGTATCGATAAGATGCAAAAACTACCAACCTTTCTAGAATTAATAAAAATAACGTTTTGTATTAAAAAAAAGGTCATCAAATTTGAAATCTAAACCACTTCTTGATCATGGAAAGCTACGATAATAATTTAAAGTAACATTTAAAGTTACATCCTGATATAATTTATAAAACATTGGGAATGCATACACGTTTTAATTTAACAGCGCATCGACACAAAGTAGAGTATATTATAATGCGTACACAGCACTTTGAAAGACGGTAGTATTAATATCATCAGAAAGCGATCGAGTATTGATGTTGTAAGTTTATTCACTCACCATCTGATAATAATACTACTGGAACGTTTGAAATCGCCAATTACTCATATCTTAGTCTCTCTTAAGGTATTAATTGTATGTTTCATCTCTGTTACTTTAAAGAGTTATTGACAACGCTGCAGGAAGCAAATGTGATATGAGATTTAATGTAAAATGAAAGGAGATATACGACGGATGCAAAATTAAATGGCTTTGAAAGGACTCTACGATGATAGGAAACTACAAAATAGTGTATATCTATATATTTAACTATTTTACAATGTTTTTGTGATTTTAGGCTTCTTCAAGAAATAAACAACAATGTACTCCACATATGTAATGACCTATTTCCGCTATTTCTGGTGGACGCAAAAACGTATCAACTTTGTAAGGACACAGAATTGTTAGCAAGATGTATGCATCCCAAGAAACCAACAGATCTATAAATATATATATATATATATATATATATATATATATATATATATATTGTTATGTATGTTGATATTTTATGTGAAATGCCGCTTTAATATACGAGTAAAATAATAGGTGCAACCTGTAATATGGTGTTAGTCTGTAATTGATAAAATAAAACTCTCTCAATTCAATTATGCCACGGCTTTTTGAAACTCTCTCAGGGAAACTGAATCTAGTATTTTAACTCTGTAAGGAGAAGTAGGTTCTTTGTCCCCTTACAGGTATTGAAACACAGGCGCCTAAAGCGTATACGATCAAAATCAAACTTAACCTCTAAGTTTTGCTTACGTATACCGATTAAACAAAGATTGATAAATCTATTCTGCAATTATTTATTCTAGTTAACGTTTGAAATTTAATTTATTCCAAATTACTTAATATGAAGAGTAGATAACATTAACTTTTATACCTGTAACTCCGTTGAATGTGTCTGGGTGTACAGGATTGGAAACAGGATACACAAAGTTGCCTCGAGCGCTTTCCGTGAGTACCTATTAAATATATGTTTTAGTATAAAATACAATAATGTTTTTCCTCTAGTTTAGGTTCTCTATATGGAAACTACTTCAACCACTAATTGTTTTATTACTCTATAACTACAAACACCTTATACGTCACCAATTAACTGATCAGCTGCAACTCCTGAACCACAACAAAGGATGCCCCGATGCTAGTATAATTTTCCTTTCTTTAATAAATTAATTTTCGTCGTTTAACTTTCACTTTTCCTTTACCAGATTAAATGAAATGCATGCACTTTAACATGTATATTTAATTTTATCAAAATTCTCAGTACAGCTCTTAGCCAAAACAATTTTATCAATCTACAAAAATTTATATACAAAACTTTTTCAAAATTTTAATAATCAATAATCCATTTAAAAACAATTATCACTATAACAACCAACAAAAACAAACTTATTTCTAGCCTACTACTAATATAACATAAGGGATGCATTCAACAAATTTAACTTAAATCTACCTAATTACTATTTTAGAACAGCTTTGTTTATTTTTACATTTTATTTGACATTTCAAAATTTTTATGTTGCTTTATAATTTAAATGTATTAAACATATTTCATTTTAGGAAACTCAAAATTATAATTGGCTACAGTATCCTGCACAAATTACAAATGCTAAATTGAAGACAAAACCTATACACATTCAATCGAAGATGCATTAGATACCCTTCGTATATGCAAACAAATGAAAATGCTTTTTATAAACCTCAAACGCTGTATTACTAGTACATAATATCCTATATATGCCTTCAACAAGTAACTATTCATCAATCTTTGTTAACCGTAGTGTTTTTAACTTTTAGTATAGCTTGATATAATGGAAAACTTATGGTTTTATCAGTAGCACTAACGAACTACCTTTGTAGAACCTTTGATAAATGTCAAATGTCATAGAAGCCCCACCTGGTTTGATAAAATAAATATAAGATTCTCTTTACTCTAAACAGTGTCAACGATTGTAATAAGCTTATTTTTATTTTATTAAACCACTGCTAACCTTACGTTTTAAAATTTACTAACTGTAGTTCAACCATGTCAAATTTTAACATGAACACTAATACTAAATTTTACTTTTGTAGAAATGTGTAGACTTGATTACTAATGCCTGTAATTTACTAACACTTTGTGATATAAAATGTGTATGTGTATTTATTGTATAAATGGGTATAAATGTTCCAAGTGAAATCGTCCCCGACATTCACCCCTTTCATTCTCAAGTTCAAACGTATTACCTTTGGCGAAAATTTTCCTTATTTGATAAGGTCCTTCATATGGAAATAATAATTTTGCACAAATATTTCTACCCCAATTCGAAACTCTCAACCTCATAACGATTACTAAATCCCCAATCTGAAATTTTGTCTGTTTCTTTATTCGTTTGCATCGTTTCTCGACCTCCCTACGTTGTCTAGTCTCTGCCCTAGCTCTGGCCTGTTCTAATAAACTGTCAATGTCCTCCACCTCGTTCTGATCTCGCCATGGCCTGGCTGGTACCACCCCTTTCATTACCGTTACTGGACAAACTTTCATCACTGAACTCGGTACAAAATTCAAATAGTTTTCGATCCTTGGTAAATTTCGAACCCAACTATTATGCTGTCCCTCAACCGATATCCTTAAGTACTTGATGACTTCCCTAATGTAGCGTTCACATGGATTTGCTTGTGGATGTCGTATACTACAAAACCCAACTTTTATACCTTCTCCCCTTAATTTATCAATCACCCTTTTATTATTAAAATAAGTGGTGTTGTCCATCAATATCTTTTTCATCACCCCTGTTTGTTCAGTGTACTTTCTTATGCTGGTCAAAACGTGTCTTGTGTTGCAGTTTCTGCCTGGGTATAATTTTACGTACTTCGAAAAAATGTCCACCATCACCAAAATATGTCTGTATCCGTTATGTCCTGGTATTAAGTTGCTTACATAGTCGACTGCTACGATGTCCAAAGGTCTTCCTGTGTTAATTACCATGTGTGTTTTTTGTAACGTCATGTTCTTGTCTTTGCTTAGTAAGCATGTTCTACAACTATTTATGCTGTCCTTTATCAAAGAAATGTCGTTGTTCGTATAAAAAGTCTCCCTAAACAGTAAAAAGGTCTTTCGTATTCCAATGTGTCCGTATGTCCTGTGAATTTCTACGATTATTTTTAGTGCTGTCTCTTTCGATAATACTAGTAAGTCTTCGTCCCCAATGCGTTTTACCAAAAAGTTATTCCTCAGATTATAACCTTTATATTCCACCCCATTTTGCTCGTTTAATTTCGTCCGAATGGTCATAATGTCATCGTGCTGTTGTATGTTGATAAATTCCTGGTTTGTCCATCTACCCTCGTCTTTAAATGTCTGTAACGCTACTAAAAACGCCTTTTTTTCACCCCCAGTTATGTCACCCTTTCTACTAAGAAAGTCTGCAGTCACGTTCTCCTTCCCTGGCTTGTGCCTAATGTCAAAATCATATTCTTGTAGTGTTAACGCCCACCTATATAAACGATTATTTAAAAATTCTTTCTTCTTCAAAAACGTCACAGCTGAATTATCTGACTCTATCAGAAACTTATTCCCTAACAAATAAAACCTTAATTTTTTCACTGCGTACACAATAGCTAACATCTCCTTCTCGGCAGTTGAATACCTTGTCTCACATTCCTTTAGTACTCTTGAAATGAAGCATATTGGCGCTTCTACCCCCTTTTGTATCTGAACTAATTCTGCGCCTATCGCACGATTGGATGCATCTGTTCGTAAAATAAACCTATCTACAAAATTTGGATATTTTAACGATAATTCCTGATAAAACCCCCTTTTTAAATCCTGAAATGCATTCTCTCGCTGCTCCGTCCACCTCCATCTCTCATTCTTTCTAAGTAATTCCACCAATGGTAGGCACAATTCTGAATAATGTGGTATAAAACGTTTATAGTAGTTGAGAACTCCTAAAACGCTCAAAGCCCCTTAAATTTTTGGTTGTTCTAAATTTTAAGTTCGTCCAACCTTTTTACAAATCGTAATGCCCTCGTCACAAATTACAAATCCCAAATAACCAACTTCACGTTTGAAAATTCACATTTCTCTACATTCAACTGTAAACCTCCTTCATCTATCCTACGTATAATTTTTGTTACATGTTCCAGGTGTTCCTCGTTATTCCTGGAGAATATCAGTATATCATCGACATAGTGCGTGCAAAATTCCTCGAACTCATTTAATAACTTCTGCATGGCTCTGACCAATGCAGCTGAACTTGAAGCAAGACCAAATGGAACTACCCTATATTGAAATATTTCTCCCTCGATGCTAAAACCAGTATACTTTCGGCTGTCTTCATGCAAAGGAATCAACCAAAATGAGTTTTTCAGATCTAATTTGCTGAAAACCTTTCTCCCACTAATTTTGTATAATAAATTATCCATCGATTGAGGCTGTTCATATTGTGCTTTAGTAATTAAATTTAATTTTCTGGCATCTAAACAAATTCTTATATCTAACTTATCACTAGGTTTGGGTACAACAACGATCGGATTAATAAAAGAAGTCCTTGCTGGCTCTATTATTCTATTTTTCAACATATCCTTGATTTTTATCTTAACTCTCTCCCTCATACTATACGGAATCGGATATACCTTCGTAAAACCCATTTTCTTCTGTTACTTCTAACTTGTGTACATACTTAGTCGCTACCTTGGTTCCCCATTAAATAACCCTACATGCTCATTAAATATCTCATATAATCTACCCTTTATTCCCTCATCTATAATCCCTATCTGTCCTTCGTCAAATACCTTCTCAAATAAATTACCTAACATTATCTCATCCTGTCCTTCTAAATTTCTTTCCCTAATCATCCCTGTACCATAAACATCACTATTAGTATCCATCCCTTTATTCGAACTCACCTTAGGCACCACCCAATTCTTCCTAATATTTAAAATCTGTATACTTCTATCCTTGCCATCTATTTTCATCCCAAATCTTTGTATAACATCTATCCCTATTATAAAATCTAAATATAACCCCGTTGCCACTAAAAACTCAGCTTCTCCTAGCTTTTCTCCCCCTATTGAAATCGGTACACAAATCATTTCGTCGATTACTGATATCTTCTTTTTCATCGCAGACCACAAACTTATCCGTTTTATCTTGCAAATCCTCCCTTTTAATAACTCAGCGTGCTTGATTACTAATTCTTTCTTTACCAGCGACAGCTCAGACCCACTATCAATTAAGGCTACATATAAACAATTTTCTAACTTTAAATTAACAAACGGTAAACTACTTTTTCTTTCACCCCTGTCTTCTAATAACGAATGTACAAAACTTAAGCTACTCGTCGTACCCAAATCCACTAAACTTAACCCTATCTCTAACTCTAAATTAACTAACTTATTTACATAATCGGAGTTTTTTTTAAACCCGATGGCTCCTCGTGAACCTGTGCTATCTCAATCAAGTTTTCGGATTCCTGTTTCTGCCTGACGTCGTCATATGTCTGATCCCTATATTACGCTGCTCTGGACTTTTATCTCTCTCCCTATTATATTTGAATAGTTCGTTGTCGTTGTATCTACTTCCATAGTCCTGCTGTCCACGTTGAATATCCTGTCTTCGGTTGAATTGTCTCCCATCTCCCCAGTCATTTCTATGCCAGTTATTTGATCCCCTAAAATTTTCGTCTCTATGTACCCGTTGACCCCAGTTGTTCGTTCTCCCTTGATCTCCCTGATTTTGATTCCTGTTCCAGTTATTGAAACGGTAATTGTCCCCCTGGTCCTGGTTTCTGTTCCCATTGTGTTGAGGTGTCATGTGTCTCTCCCCGTGTCGTTGTTCCTGTCTTGGATTGTCATATCGATTCCATGTTTTAAAATTTTCCTGTTGATTCCGGTTTCTCCCGGTATTCCTACCTTCCCAATATCTATTATTATTTTCAAATTCCCTGGCCATGTCATAATTCCGCATGATTTCTAAAAATTCCTTCAGTGTTTTAATATTTTGAGTGGCCACCGCCCTAGCCACTTCAGATTACATATGTCTCGATAAAAACTGTATCAACTCCTCTTCTCTAAATTTCGGAGTCAAATGCTGCGCCTGATTGTAATTGTCAATGATGTATTCCTCTCGCGACCCCATGCTAGTCAAATACTGTCCTGTTATCAATTTTGTCCGAATTTCTGTCTGTTTCGCGTTACCCCAATATTGTTCTTTGAAAAGAGTTTTAAATTGCTCGTATGTGTTGTAACTTTTCCTGATAATGCTGTGCCATTTTTCAGCGTTTCCCTTTAAACTTGCCCCTATCATTTGTATGCGCACCCTCTCTGGTTCACCTTCCATTATCTCGTCCAACTTGTCTAAGTATAACATCGGCTGTTCGTAACGTCTTCCCTCAAATTTCGGTAAGATTTCTCGTCCGTTTTTGAAATAACCCTGGTCCATTGTCCCTAAACGTCCCCCTTCTAATCCTGTTACTTGTTCCCTAATTACCCTTACACTACCTTCCAGTACCCCTAATTTTTCATCTACCCTCGTCTCTAAATATCCTATCACATCAGCCCTTAATTCCCCTGAATCTCTAACTTTATACTGAATCATTTCCATCACTTCCCTTTTAGAATTTTGAAGATTCTCTGTTTGTTTTAGATCAACTCCTACCAATTCACCCCTTAGCTCCGACAAACCTGTTACAAAATTTTCCTCGACGATTTTTACCCTGTCTTCTACGTCCATCCTTACTTCATCTCTAAGTGAACCCAAACTGCTCTGTATTAGCGCATTTATCCCTCCGAATTTCATCCCAATCATTTCAAATCTTTCCCCCATTCTCTCAAAATTTCTCCTACTTTCCGCTTGTGAATTTTCAAATTTTTTTTCTATTCTTTCAAAATTTTTTTTACCTTCCGCTTGTGAATTCTCATTTTTCTCTTGCATTTTTTTAAATCTTTCCCCCATTTCCGCTCGTGTGTTTTCAAATTTTGTCTCCATTTTCTCAAAATTTTTCTTACTTTCCTCTTGTGAATTCCTAGCCTCGATTTTAAATTCCTCTTGTGAGTTCCGAAATTCTCTCAAAAACTGCATAATACCTAGCATGTCCCCCTCGTTCGCTGTCTCTCTGACACCTCCGACCTGTCTTTCCACGTCCGGCTGACTTACAACCACTTCCGGCTCCACATATTCTCTCCTTTCCTCCTCTGCATCTCCTGCCGCTAAAGTCTCCATCACCCGTTGCCCTCTCATAACCGTCTCGACACCATAAACCTTTCCTGACCTGGTGATCCCTTTCTCGTCTGACATGTTCTAAATAATGTTGCCTTTTTTTTGACCTTTTTCTTGCCCCACCAAAATACAATTTCTCCAAACCTGCAACTACGCTAATTCTCTCTCTCCAAAACACCACGCTTACAACACTGCTTATCGAGCCCCACCTGCTTTTTGTCCTACTGCAACCTATTACTCTTAAACTTGCCCCACGTTTGTTGGTCGCCAATATTATGTTATGTATGTTGATATTTTATGTGAAATGCCGCTTTAATATACGAGTAAAATAATAGGTGCAACCTGTAATATGGTGTTAGTCTGTAATTGATAAAATAAAACTCTCTCAATTCAATTATGCCACGGCTTTTTGAAACTCTCTCTCAGGGAAACTGAATCTAGTATTTTAACTCTGTAAGGAGAAGTAGGTTCTTTGTCCCCTTACAGGTATTGAAACACAGGCGCCTAAAGCGTATACGATCAAAATCAAACTTAACCTCTAAGTTGTGCTTACGTATACCGATTAAACAAAGATTGATAAATCTATTCTGCAATTATTTATTCTAGTTAACGTTTGAAATTTAATTTATTCCAAATTACTTAATATGAAGAGTAGATAACATTAACTTTTATACCTGTAACTCCGTTGAATGTGTCTGGGTGTACAGGATTGGAAACAGGATACACAAAGTTGCCTCGAGCGCTTTCCGTGAGTACCTATTAAATATATGTTTTAGTATAAAATACAATAATGTTTTTCCTCTAGTTTAGGTTCTCTATATGGAAACTACTTCAACCACTAATTGTTTTATTACTCTATAACTACGAACACCTTATACGTCACCAATTAACTGATCAGCTGCAACTCCTGAACCACAACAAAGGATGCCCCGATGTTAGTATAATTTTCCTTTCTTTAATAAATTAATTTTCGTCGTTTAACTTTCACTTTTCCTTTACCAGATTAAATGAAATGCATGCACTTTAACATGTATATTTAATTTTATCAAAATTCTCAGTACAGCTCTTAGCCAAAACAATTTTATCAATCTACAAAAATTTATATACAAAACTTTTTCAAAATTTTAATAATCAATAATCCATTTAAAAACAATTATCACTATAACAACCAACAAAAACAAACTTATTTCTAGCCTACTACTAATATAACATAAGGGATGCATTCAACAAATTTAACTTAAATCTACCTAATTACTATTTTAGAACAGCTTTGTTTATTTTTACATTTTATTTGACATTTCAAAAATTTTTATGTTGCTTTATAATTTAAATGTATTAAACATATTTCATTTTAGGAAACTCAAAATTATAATTGGCTACAGTATCCTGCACAAATTACAAATGCTAAATTGAAGACAAAACCTATACACATTCAATCGAAGATGCATTAGATACCCTTCGTATATGCAAACAAATGAAAATGCTTTTTATAAACCTCAAACGCTGTATTACTAGTACATAATATCCTATATATGCCTTCAACAAGTAACTATTCATCAATCTTTGTTAACCGTAGTGTTTTTAACTTTTAGTATAGCTTGATAAAATGGAAAACTTATGGTTTTATCAGTAGCACTAACGAACTACGTTTGTAGAACCTTTGATAAATGTCAAATGTCATAATATATATATATATATATATATATATATATATATATATATATTGCTGTGATACCTCACCATTATTCTGGAACTAAGGTTTTCGAATCAAGCCCCAGCGTTGGGCCGCCCAAGAGATGCTGTGATTCTCGCCCTGGTGAATCTCTTCTGATAATCGCCTCTTTACTCCTTCCGCCTCGGCTGCTCACCTAGTTAAAACTTTCATCCTCATTCATAAAAAAAACAAACACATTCCTACCACAAACATCAACGTTAACTCTATTTACATTAATATTCATAATACATTAAAATTTCAAAATTAAATTGTTGCATAAATTTCAGCATCATAAAATTTCAAGTTAAAATTTGTCATCATTTTAATTTGCATCCAGAATTAGAGTCCTTGTAGGATGCATACTAATTAATTTCACAATATTTGCAGACCTTAAAGCGATACATTTTTTTTTTCTTACTTAAGCTTCCTTGTTGATGGATAAAGTGAAGCTTTAATTATTCGCGGCTAAGTCTGGGAATTACCCCAAGGGTGAGCAATGAGAAAAGGGCGTGGTGATGGTCTAAACTCTATAATAAACTAACAAAAGGAAAATGGGTTGAGCGCCACTGTATCTGTATGAACGATTACACTAAAGATTCATTACCCCTATGAGAAGATACAGAAACTCACGGAATGTGAACACAATAAAAAAACTTACAACTTACTGAACTGATGTATCTGGAAACCTCTGGAACATACTTACGACCTCTCCGATCTCGATGAACCTGGAACAAAATACACAACAAGTTCTCTATTAGAAAGACACAGTTTGTGCTTCCCAATAAAAATACATGCCAATAATTACAGGTGGATAATATTGAGATTACCACACCAAAGATATTTAAATCAAAAGTAAATACCTAGAACACACCAGTTGTAGCATATCTGGGCTTTTTAAATTACTTCAGCCTCGTATAATTTCATAGATCAACAAACTTATTTACTTTAAAAATTTAGTAAATTTAATTATGCATGGAATAAAAAAACTCGAGTCTAAAAATGAAATTTAATATAGTTTCTCTTTCTTGAATTTTTTCTTTAAATATGTTTACAAAATGAACAAATAAAATCGAGTTTTCAATACATCTGTCTTTGACATAACAGAACCTTAAGTTAATAATAATATATCAAAACAAGTTTTGGCACCAAGCGTTCAGATCTGAGTTTTGGTTCACATATGTGTCTCAAACATTATTTCTAAAAAAAATCGAATCACATGTAGTTAACTTAGACAAACAACTTTTCATTTATATCTGGTTTTAGAGGCTTATTAAAATTTTAATATGAGTAAATAAATATTTTAAAAGTAAGAAATGGACTGAAATATCATATTGTTAGCAAGTGAATTTATGCAAATTTTACAAAACTATTACTGTAGTAATTCTTAACTATTTTCTCTCACGCTGTTCTATACATACAAAATTTAACTTGACCAAACGATCTTCGAAAATTATTTATCTAAGCATTCACGAATCCTCACAAACAAAACAAAAAAGAAGGTTTGATACCTGTAGGTGTTGATGTTTTCAAATCTAATTATTAAACGTCGACGCACATGCTCCAAAATCTGCTCCTTAAGTTGTCGCAACGAAACACCAAACAACAGCTGCAGTTGTCCTGATAAACGAACAGCTTTCCAATACTTTATTCAAATATATCAACGTTCGACCATATCTTTATATTATTGCAGCATTTAAATATTCTTTTCCAACATTCTAATTCGTCGTTCTAATTCTCTATTCTACTCTGTCATTTTAATTCTCCGCAATGTCATACGCTAAAGGGATAGAAATATTTTATAAGTTATTTAGCTAAAGCGAGCTTACCGTTAACAAATCTTAACACAACATTTTAAATTACCATCTCACGCCAATTCGTAAGCCCCACTTCTCTAAAGAATGGAGATTCATCCTTCTTAAGAAAACACACTGCCAACTCGACTACATTTAGAAGAAGCAATGCCGTCCTCGTTAGCACGACACCTTATTTGCGTGGCGTATCCCGTGACCAGTACGCACATGCGCTATCCTAATTATATCGAATGCAGAGGAAGAATTCGCCTGTAAGGTAGATAACACAAACGACTCGACTCTATATAAACACATTCCTTGAATCTATAATTTTGTTAAATATCTCCGTGCAAAGCATTTAAGTTATTTAAATGAACATGATTTCCTGCTTTCGCACAGAATTGTTTCTCCTAGATATTATAACATCAAATACGAGAATTAAATACCACAGAATAAGTCTATGCTGAAGCGATTCTTACAAACATGGTGCTTTAGATTATATATTCGTTACACAGCCCCCGAACAAAAAAGAAAAAAACTTTGAGATTAACTATATGCTAATATATACTTAAACGAGAAGTTTTTTTTTTTATAGACAAAGACGAAACTACTACCTAAACAAAAGATTGGTACCAAAAATACCATTATAATAAACCCAATCAAACTAAAATAAACTTGAAACTTGATCTCCAAAAAAATTCTTACTAGTGACCTTACTAATAGTAAATAAGGGTGCATACAAGCGAGTGAGTAGGTAACTCTGCGTACCACACATCCGTTAGGAATCAAAATAAGTAAGACATAATCGGTAAAAAGACAATCGGTAAAAGTCAAAATATTGAGGTCAAATACTCACGAGTTGCAACCTAACAAGGGACAAAACTACTAAGTTCGCGGAACTTAAACTAAAACTCAAATAAAACCTCGACGTAAACTGCCGTAAAGCAACAAACAAATTTTCTTCCTTACCAATGACTTTAACATTATTAACACAAAATCGAAAAACTCATTCCAAAGTATTTACATATCAATATCTTTACAAAAATGTTTCCACTACTGCTGATCAAAAAGGAATCCAGCACAGGAATCACAGAAAAAATGTTGTATTTACAAAAAATTACTTTTCTTTGATTTAGTCTCACTAATACTAAACGAAATCGAAAGACCCACATCAAACTATATGGACATCAGCAATCATCTAAAAATACTTTTCTTCTCGACGATAAAAAAATATCCAACAACAAAGTAGCATCACTAACTAGCTACCGCTTCTACAAAAAAATAGTTAGCACTTCTAACCAATATTCTTTTATCCGGACGCTCCAAAAAAATTTTCAACACTACAGTGGCCACACCAAATATTTTGAATTCAACTCGTCTCAAAAAAAATTACCACGTAAGCATCTCGCTTACTCTAAACATAACAGCACAGAAGTGACCATCTCAAAAACGAATCTCACTTAAGTGATTACTCATCTAACTTAGATTAAACACACGCACAAAATGAAACAACAACTATTTACATGGTCTCACCACAACTATAATAACTACATACACTAAACAATCTACTTGCCTTTACCTATTTAAATTGATAATTTGTTAACACGCATGACATTACCAACACTACTGCAACTCTACTACGTACCAAAGCAAAAACGCAGACAAAATTACATTTTATCTGAACTAACTACTTAATTTAAACAATCCAAAAACACATTTCTTGAGGAATAAAAGTACCTGAAATAACTGGCGATCTCCATGAGCAACAAGGTACCAGAAAAGCTTTCAACTAATCACCTCTATTCAACAAAAAAACCATAAACGACGAATTAATCTTTTGGGGGATAGTCTGGACTGATGGCGGAATAGGGTTTCAGATCTTTAATATGCCATCTACCTGCTCTCGATCCGACCAAATTAACCAAATCATATACCACACTCGAGCACTTCTTTTTAAATATACTTAAAACAAACTTTGGGGCAAGTTTAGCAGAAAATTTATTACTCGCACTCGACAATACTTTATTGGACCTCCATACTTTATTACCAACCTCAAAAGAAATATTTCTCCTCCTTAAATTATATTGATCACTCGAACGTTTATAAGCTAAATGCAGTTTTGTTCGGACATCTTCAAATACCTTAAAAATACCTTGACGATCTGAAGTATATAATGGGTGACTACCAGGAATGATTTCGATATCACTTTCGGGAGTAAATCCACTACCATAAAACTTACCAGTGATAGGGATGTGACGGCCAAAAACTAAAAAATTCGGCGTATAACCCGTCGACTCATGTTTAGCAGAATTAATTGCAAATTGAATCTGCGCTAACTCTGTATCCCAGGTATCATGTTCTTCAAGAAAAGATCGAATAGCTGTCCCTACTGTTCTATTAATTCTCTCGACAAAATTACACTGCGGCGCATAAACAGTATTATACCATATTTTCTGAATTTCAAACCTGTTACATAACGACCTAAAAATTCGACCAGCTAAATTTGAACCATTATCGCAAATAATAAATTGTGGCACTCCAAACACTACGAAAACTTTTTGTTCCATAAACTGTTCTATAACGTGTGACTTTGCACTGCGTAAAGGATGTAAAATTGTATATTTTGAAAACCAATCTCCGACTACCAAAAGCCATTTAAATCCTAATTTCGACCGAGGAAATGGACCCATAAGATCCAATGCAATTATCTGAAATGGAAATTTAGCTTCTTTCTCTTTTCCCATTAAACCTAAAGGACCTGCATTAGACGATTTTTGTCCACCACACACTAAACATGCACGACAAAATTTCAGCACATCTAAACTCATTTTGGGCCAATAATAATTTTCCTGAACTCTGGCAATAGTCTTCGAAAATCCAAAATGTCCCGCAACTGAGGGATCATGACACGATCTGATAACTTCCTCCCGTTGGGCTTTCGGAACTAAATATTTCCACTCTACGATGTTAGATGTTAAAGGCAAATTCGACAGAATAAACTTAAAAACAAACTCATTCTCAACTTTCCATTGAGGGTATTTCTCAGGTGACGTCAAGATTTTATCACGTAATGACACATACAAATTTTCTAAATTATCAAGCTAGACCTCTATTAAATATACGATATGATGTTCTTCTGGAACTGCACGACTAAGACAATCGGAATCAACATTAACTTTACTTTTTCTATGAATTTCGCAAACAATGATAACTTTAGACGTAATAAAATTTATATATTGAATTGCTTTCAACCTTCCATTGAGAATAACAATAACTAAATATTTTGGTACACTCTTACACTACTCATAATCAAACTGTTAAGAAAAACTAAAGTGCTTCACAACGCATAAACTTGCTAGAATGACAAACTCTTCTATGAGCCTCACCTAGATTAATTAACAAAAAAACTACATCATAACTAACCTCCAATAAAGATGACCAAACTGCTAAAGCGATAAACTTACCACGAGTCTCATTTAGACTTATG
The DNA here is from genome assembly GCA_036346225.1 of Platerodrilus igneus. Taxonomy (NCBI): domain Eukaryota; kingdom Metazoa; phylum Arthropoda; class Insecta; order Coleoptera; family Lycidae; genus Platerodrilus; species Platerodrilus igneus. The sequence continues at coordinate 1,155,548 of JARFIW010001133.1, read as the reverse complement.
TAATGCTGAGCGACCAACTCTCCACGAGTCTCGTCTAGACTAATATACCGCTATCCGACAAACTACTACGACAAATTTCGCTTAGACTTACAAACAACTTAACATACTGCGTTGCAATGCGGATATAAATAAAAAAAATTGCTACCAAGACGAATCAAATCAAAAACGTGCCGATGCACAAGAGCAAATTTTCAAACAATATTTCAACAGTAAAACTAATGTACCAAATTCTTAAAGCATTATTTCTTAAATCAAGAAATTAAACAACAACTATTATAACTAATACGAATGGAAGATGAACCTACTATCGATATAGCACATCCAGAATCAAATAAACCTATACTATCTATATCAAACAACTTTACTATCACATATGGTCGATTATCACCAGATTTTTCAATAAGTAATGAATCAGTCTTGGGTTGTGAATTAGTATGACAAAAAATTTTTACTACACTTAACCAATCTGACCACTCTTTCTTACTAAAATAATTTTTCTGCTCACAAATCATAACTGCTGCCTTTTTTAACCAGTTCAACTCTGAAATAACGAAAAAATTTTACTTTAATACGAATTTATACCTGCTACAACATTTAGACGACTATCAAATAAACTTTGAGGTTCCAGACACGACATGAGTACCATGAAAAAATTTTAATCAAACTATTTTGAGTTTACCACAAGCCAATAGTTAAATGATATTGTAACAACTTAATGTTACCAATCGAGCAAACCCTTTTTAAACGAACGACCATCGAGCCTCACGTTGGTTGCGCTAGTAAATCAAAAATTTTTATTTTAAGCTTAAACTTCCTTGTTGATGGATAAAGTGAAGCTTTAATTATTCGCGGCTAAGTCTGGGAATTACCCCAAGGGTGAGCAATAAGAAAAGGGTGTGGTGATGGTCTAAACTCTATAATAAACTAACAAAAGGAAAATGGGTTGAGCGCCACTGTATCTGTATGAACGATTACACTAAAGATTCATTACCCCTATGAGAAGATACAGAAACTCACGGGATGTGAACACAACAAAAAAACTTACAACTTACTGAACTGATGTATCTGGAAACCTCTGGAACATACTTACGACCTCTCCGATCTCGATGAACCTGGAACAAAATACACAACAAGTTCTCTATTAGAAAGACACAGTTTGTGCTTCCCAATAAAAATACATGCCAATAATTACAGGTGGATAATATTGAGATTACCACAACAAAGATATTTAAATCAAAAGTAAATACCTAGAACAAACCAGTTGTAGCATATCTGGGCTTTTTAAATTACTTCAGCCTCGTATAATTTCATAGATCAACAAACTTATTTACTTTAAAAATTTAGTAAATTTAATTATGCATGGAATAAAAAACTCGAGTCTAAAATGAAATTAATATAGTTTCTCTTTCTTGAATTTTTCTTTAAATATGTTTACAAAATGAACAAATAAAATCGAGTTTTCAATACATCTGTCTTTGACATAACAGAACCTTAAGTTAATAATAATATATCAAAACAAGTTTTGGCACCAAGCGTTCAGATCTGAGTTTTGGTTCACATATGTGTCTCAAACATTATTTCTAAAAAAAATCGAATCACATGTAGTTAACTTAGACAAACAACTTTTCATTTATATCTGGTTTTAGAGGCTTATTAAAATTTTAATATGAGTAAATAAATATTTTAAAAGTAAGAAATGGACTGAAATATCATATTGTTAGCAAGTGAATTTATGCAAATTTTACAAAACTATTACTGTAGTAATTCTTAACTATTTTCTCTCACGCTGTTCTATACATACAAAATTTAACTTGACCAAACGATCTTCGAAAATTATTTATGTAAGCATTCACGAATCCTCACAAACAAAACAAAAAAGAAGGTTTGATACCTGTAGGTATTGATGTTTTCAAATCTAATTATTAAACGTCGACGCACATGCTCCAAAATCTGCTCCTTAAGCTGTCGCAACGAAACACCAAACAACAGCTGCAGTTGTCCTGATAAACGAACAGCTTTCCAATACTTTATTCAAATATATCAACGTTCGACCATATCTTTATATTATTGCAGCATTTAAATATTCTTTTCCAACATTCTAATTCGTCGTTCTAATTCTCTATTCTACTCTGTCATTTTAATTCTCCGCAATGTCATACGCTAAAGGGATAGAAATATTTTATAAGTTATTTAGCTAAAGCGAGCTTACCGTTAACAAATCTTAACACAACATTTTAAATTACCATCTCACGCCAATTCGTAAGCCCCACTTCTCTAAAGAATGGAGATTCATCCTTCTTAAGAAAACACACTGCCAACTCGACTACATTTAGAAGAAGTAATGCCGTCCTCGTTAGCACGACACCTTATTTGCGTGGCGTATCCCGTGACCAGTACGCACATGCGCTATCCTAATTATACCGAATGTAGAGGAAGAATTCGCCTGTAAGGTAGATAACACAAACGACTCGACTCCATATAAACACATTCCTTGAATCTATAATTTTGTTAAATATCTCCGTGTAAAGCATTTAAGTTATTTAAATGAACATGATTTCCTGCTTTCACACAGAACTGTTTCTCCTAGATATTATAACATCAAATACGAGAATTAAATACCACAGAATAAGTCTATGCTGAAGCGATTCTTACAAACATGGTGCTTTAGATTATATATTCGTTACAACCTGAGTCTGAATAAAAGGGAGCATCTCCCACCCCTTTACGTTAATTTAACAGGTTAGTCTAATTGAGCTCAAAGACAGATCCAAATTCTCATCATAATCAAAAAAATAAACCTGATAAATACTCCTTTCTACTTATACAAGAAAATTTTACCTTAAAACTAAAAATTTGTTGTTTATACAAATTTACTACTGTCCATTTTTTATCAAACAAATTATAAAGATATTCAACACACACCAAAACATCTAAGATCAAACAAAATGCATAATTTACCTGAAGGTTACTGCACTCGTGGCTTCAATGTACATCGGACTTGCTCATCCCACCATTCCAGCTGGTTTATGTTTACGGCTTCAGATTCTGACCGCTTCTAAAATTTTTCTACACCACCATTCATATAAATTGTTTCAGGGCTTCTCAGGAACTCATCTACGTATACCTAAATCTTGTTTTGTGGATCCAATCACGTTTACGAATAACACTTGATTACTCACTCCCGAACAAAATAGCAAAGAAATTCATAATTCGTTTACGCTATACTAAAACTGCATACTTCACTGTATTTATTTATCGCTACTAATTTGGATAATTGGTACAGTAATACTCGCAAATATAACAAGACTTTATTACCCTGTATCTTCTCTAAGTGTACTAATAACTTTTATTGTAGCACGTAATCACCACGTATTCTACTTAAAGTATCAAAAAATAAAGAGCAAAACTGTTTAAAGTATCGAATAAAATCAAAAATATAAGAGAGAACTGTTTAAAGTATCGAATAAAATCAAAAATCTAAGAAAGAGAAACTCCTATTAACACGGGTTTATATAATGGCCCGCTTGCACGTCGAATTTGTCCCGCAACGGACAATTTTTAAAATTTCGCATTCTAGTTTCCCTTTCGACAGCTCGGCACAGCGATTCTACAAAATTTGCACACGTCCAAGTTGAAAATCTAAGAAATTTCTACACGGCTCGCAAACACGTCCGAGAACAACTAATTAATTTTACACACCAACTGATATGCTTTCCCCTCTCATATCTGCATCTTATTTCAACCAATCGTAAAGCTAGTGACGCTTCTCAAATCCGGCCTTTTATTATCTGTGTCTCTGCTTTACCTGTTTTATCCGTCTCTTTCTACCCTGGTCTGAGTGGTACAAATCGATATTCTTTACTATCGGCTATTTAAATCCAGGTAGATTCTTACTTAAGTAAAATAACCCCTCGTCTAGCATTTCCTGCTAAAACATCCGACCGTTTCCAATATACGTAGAATCTGCATGTTTATCAGCTCGAATTTATTAGAATTTGACATTTAAAAGTTTGCAGGTGTGCGCTCCTAATGAATGTTTTTAAATATAATTCTCCGAGCTTTGTTTTCATGGTATTTTAACCAAACTTGGATTTTCACAGGTTTTTATGCTTATTATATATTACTAATGGTTCAATTAACTCCAATTAAAATAATAATGAATGGCATTGACTTCTACCCTTTAATTTTTAGCAAATACTAATTAAATATTAATTATTATTTGTACACTTTGTTTAATACCTGTTACTTAAAAATTGAATTAATTAATATAAATTTCGCACGTAATTTCTATTTGTTTCTTTATACAGGGTGATTAAATTTATTTGATGTCGTTAATTAATTTTCTACCCTGGTCTAAATTTGAGTAATATATATATATATATATATATATATATATATATGTATTATAGTGGTTTTAAAAAATCAAAAATAAATATAAACGAAGCAATTTCAAAACACCCTGTATAAAGGAACAACCAGAAATTACGTGCGAAAGTTATATTGGTTAATTCATTTTTAAGTATCAGAGTGTAACAATTTTATTGTTAGTTAATAAATCCCTTCATCAAAGTGCGAGGATAATAAGACACTTTTAATAATTTTATTTTTTGGTTAATAAATCCCTCCATCAAAGAGCGAGAATAATAAAACACTTTTATTAAAATAATGTTAAAATACATTTAACAAGTAAAGTAATACGTTAAAGCAGCATCTTTATTTGTTATTCTATTTGTGGTTGGATATCTGTGTCTTCTACAGCCATTCGCAGGCGCGTTTAGGTTTGACAACCTCCTCCTTGGACCCTCCGGTCGCCCGAGCGAGTTTGATAATCACTCGGCCATACGTGGAAGAAGAGACAAGATGTATGAAAGAACGCAGGCCGGTAATTTGCGTATCAATTTTGATGAGTGAGGACACATTCTTCAATAGCGCGCGACGAGATATTAGGCGACGAGACACATTGCTACAATTAACCATGCACTTTGAAATTAGAAAATTTAATCAATTTTAAGAAAACTACTTTGTTTTACGACGTGAACAATGCAACTTAGAGGATGGAAAGTTTAACCAATTTAAAGAAGATCACTTTGTGATACAGCGTAAAGATGCTACTTTGTATTTAATTCTACACCTGGAACAACTCCATGTGGTAGAAGCTGTCTAGGATGAGCTGAGTTCATACTACATGCAGTAGACATCGCATGATGTAACAAGTACCTCATCTAGGCGGGAAAAGCAGTTTTGGTTCGTAGTTAGCTTTAAGTAATTTTTCGTGTTTCAAATTAGAAACACGCTAATTTGTTCTTATGTGTAAAAGCACGAGTATGATATTTGTTTCAACTATTGCTGAGCTGGAATTTCCAGTGTCGAAATTAAAATTCACTAATTTGATGTTTTAAGAAACAACACGTTGCTTCAGTATAAATTGTTAGTTACAACAACAGGTGTTATTGACGTCACTTATTTTTCTGTAGTATACTGCTGACAGATGTATCCTTGAAAGCAAATGCTTAGAACAGCGTTAGCACAACTTTTGTAAACAAGAATATTTTTGTGATCATTTTTATTGGAAACTAAAACTAGTACTTTAAACTTAAAGAGGAAAACTTGAATAGTAACATTTTTAATGTAATCGGCCTGAACAGATCTGCGCGGGTTAGAGTATCTTTGTGTAACAAGTTTACACTATCCTGTAAAATATTTGATTATGAATAATTTTGATAAACTTTAATTTAAAATTCACGAAGTAATTCAATTATTTATTAAATTTTGTTGCATTGCATTTTATTTTAAAAGAGATTCTTTTTAGTAAATTATTGGTTCAAGATTAAAGTTTTTTATTTTGATCAAATATGATCAAACCTAACCACTGAAAGCTAACATCTTTAAGAGTAAATTTTTGATGCCAACTTTATATAGAAAATATCTTTTCACTATTTCTTTATGTATATTTGCGGGACACAAATAGTGTTCCACCTTTTGTATTAACCTAACTATTATAATTTCTTACAGGAACAGCGTCTTATTTTCTTAAGACAGGTTTTTGTCATCGAAGGCGATCTTTTTTCTTTGGGTCTCCACGTCCGCCCTTAGAAATATGCCCTGCCATTATCGTAAATAAGTCCGGACTTGGTGGCGCCTAATTGTTTTAGTTTGAGTTTGAACTACAAACAGATTTCGACTTACCCCCCCATTTCTCATAGCTCTACCCAAGGAATAGACCCCTAGTTATGTCGGAAGACTTCGTTTCACTAGCGCCCAACGTCTAGAGTCAGATATAGATTAGAAAAATACGCTTCACTGGCGCCCATTAGAATAAAACGGGTTCACGGGCTCACAACGTGGGGCTGGTGTGTTTAGAGAGAAAAAAAAACCGGTTACAAGGTATAAACGAAATTTTACAAATAATGATAAATATTTAGTAAGTTTGCAAAGAAATTAAATGGTAGAAGCCAATGCCATTAATTTATTAATTAGAGTGAATTTAATTGAACGATTATTGATGTATAATATGCATAAAAGCGTTTAAAAACCCAATAATACCAAGGTGAGACGCGTTGCTAACAAACAAATATATCAGTAGGGTTGAAATACGTGGAAAATCCAACTCGTAGAAGTGTTATTTAAAACGTTACGATTGAACACCTGCGTATTTTCTAAATGTCAAGTTCTACTTAAAATTTTGTAGATAACAAACGGTTACAGAGAATATCGGATAAACCGTCGCTTATATTCGCGGGAAATGCTAATGAGGGGTTAGTTAAATCACGTAGTAAGTCCACGTGTGGTAGACAGGGCACAAACAAGAATATTGATTTTCTACCACTCAAACCATGTTAGAAAGAGACGTAGAAAACGCATAAGCATGAGACAACGGTAGGATAAGAGGGATTTTAGAAACGTCAGAGGGTCTACGATTGGTCGATATGTTAGTTTGACTTAATATAAACACGACGATAGAGTAGCGTAATTTTCTTAAAATATTATAACGACGTACTGAAATTCGCGGAGTTGAAAATCGGGGTGAATGCAAAATTGTGGGAATGTGTTGTTGTGAGCAGGGGATTTCGGATAAATGTGGTCAGGAGAGGTTACATTGGAAGGATATAAATACTTTAGAGAGCTAGCACTCGCTCTCTTATCTTTTAACTTCGTGCCTTATTATTTCGATCGTCCCAAAACAACGTATGAAAGTTAACACGAGTTGTAAGTATTATTAAATTATTTAAATTATATTTAATGGTAGTAGCCTCTTGATTAGTACGTGGTTAGTGTGCCGAGATTACTTATTTTAATTGAGGTATCACCTATAATTTTAACCAACTCGTGTCGGGACGTTTAAGTAACGTAGATTACGGTAAATATTCGTGAAATACGTATAATTGAAATGGAATTTGGAATTTGGTTGCACCATGGAGGCGGCGTTTGCAGTTCAACTTCGATGGAGTTCGTCTAGTAACAGCTAGAAACGGCCTGCAGACCAGATAACAGAAATAACTACCATCATCTACAGAGCGGAGATAGTCTAGAAATTTCCAGGTAACGATTTGAAATCGTGATTCTTATAAACTGTAAATATTGGGTGACGTATGAGAGTGTTTTCAAGGTAGTGTGGATTATTTACGTATCGAACATAATACGTGTAAATAACTTTATTATGGTATTCAACTAGAAATTTGAAGGTGTTTATAAAGCTTTTAACGTTCCATCAGAACGTGAAATTTTGTGAAGAGTACATGGCTTTGTTTTTTTTATTTTTAGAGTATGCAAAGTAGTTAGGCATACATTATGCATAACTAGCTGGGTATCATGAGCTCACCCTACCCCAGAGTTTACTTAGATTAAAAAAAATAAATAAATAAATTATAAAGAAGGAATTTTAGAGAAGGTATTATTCAAGGCCCATTTACTCCAGGTACATTTTATGTGTTTGATGTTTTTAAAAATAAAATACAAGACATTACAAAATAAAATTTACTGAAGTGTAACGTGAACAATGAAATATGGACAATATTGAATTTCTTTTGTAAATAGTAATAAATAAAAGATTGTATGATTGTTGTATTTTGTGGTTTTATTGGGAGTGTGCGTGAATGATAGAATATGAGAGTGAATATAGATATCCAAAAGGAGGTTCACATGAGCTAGCCGGAAGCAGTTGAAGAAGGCCATTCAACCGAGGAAGAGAGGAAAACGGGTAAGACATATTTTTTTTGTATTATTTAATTTTGAATTTTCGAGTTTTAAAAATTTTAAAAAAATTTTCGAAAATATTTTTGTTGGTGAATATTTTACCCGAGTTCCACGGCAATCTTATGGCGACCCAAAAGTGAGGCTCGAATTCCAAGTAGAATTTTAGTGATTTTATTCCAGGAAACTGGCGATCTGAGATCGGGAGTTTCAGTTTTTTTGTATAAATGTAAGAGTATTTTAGTGTGTGTGAGAGCGATTTGAACGTATGCAGAGAAAGAAGTGGTTAAGGAGCCAAGGAGTGGAAATTGGAAGTGACGATAGTGCCTTGTGTGATAAAAATTTGAAAATGGAGGAAGCTGGAGGTAGTAGGGATCAGTCGAGGATGGAATCAGGAGAAGCTGGAAATGAATTAATTTTGAGAATGCTAGAGGATGAATAAGGAATCAAACAGGAAATTTGACCGAATGAATGAGACATTAACAGGAGTTAGGAAAACCTTAAGTGAAAAAATAGATAAGACGAACAAAGAAGTTTCGGAATTTAAAAATAGTCTGACGGTAAAGATAAGGGAAGTTGAAAATAGGGTTGATAAAAATGAGCGCGATATTAGAGGTTTAAATTTAGAAATGGAACAATTAAGGACTGATGTAAGGATTTTCTGTGAGGATGAAATTAATGCAAAAATGACTGAGGTAACACACTCGTGTAAGGATCAGTTAGGTCGGGTAGAGAGAAGTGACAGGGATTAAGCATAATGTAGCGACTTTAATGGGGGATGGTCCAAGGTTTGTAATAGGGAATGTTTCTTTAGAGCAGCAAATGAAATTTTATGGGGATAGTAGAGTTAACCCGCAAATATTTATTAATAATGTTAGAGGGTTAATAAATAACGTATACGATGAACAGGCAAAATTAAATATTGTAAAAGCTTTACTAAAAGACCATGCTGAAGCTTGGTATAATTTAATAGGACAGGAAATTGACACCTACACGGACTTTGAAGACAGATTTTTAAAGCACTATTGGAGTGACCACAGACAAGACCAGGTACGAGACGACTTAATCACGGGGAAATTTAAGGAAGAATTTTCAGGCAGTAAGGAGCAATATGCTATACGAAAGTATAGCATAGCAAAGCAACTGAACCCACCACTGACAGATCGATAAATTATCAAATATTTATCGCGACACTTCGAGGTAGAGGTAAGACAACACGTTGCACTACAAAACATAGTAGACAGAGAAATGTTTTTGGAATACCTGCAGAGGTACGATGATGTAAGTAGTGGACAACCTCGGGAACATCGGGAAAGACAGATCAACACGGTTAGATTCGACAATAGACAGGACAACTACGCTAGACGGGGAGTAGTTATGGATACCAGTGACAGAATTGGGAACAGCGACGGCCATATTTTAGAAGTAACAGTTTAGGAAGGGGACCTGCACTGAGACCGGGACCTACAAGACAAAACAGTTCACCAGACATAAGGGGGACTGCTAATACAAACACAGAACGAGTGGAAATGCCTAGGGCATATGCTGAGGTGACGGCTAGACCAGAACCAAGTAGAGAAAACAGACCTGGACAGGATTTTTAAAGACGGACAAACCACTAGACATCACTGTGTACAAGTATGAACTTCCCAGAAAATTTTTGAAAATTGAAGAAGAAATTGAACCAGAAATAGTAGAAAAATTTTGTTTGCCCATAATTGAAATTAAAATTTTTGAGAAAAATTTAGGAGCATTATTAGATTCAGGAGCCGAGGCGAGTTGGTATAGGAGGAATTCGTCAATGAAATTAAAAATAAAGTGTGTGATAGGATAATGCCAATAAAAAGAAGTCACCTGGTTGCGCCGAATAAAAAACGATTTGCTGTCGTAAATGGCGTAGTTATTTTGAAAATAGAGTTAGGTTCAGTAAGCTGTGAACAAGAATTTATCATTGTACCTGGGTTAAAGTTTAAAGGGATATTAGGGGTCGATTGCATGATGAAGTTAAGGGTTATAATAGATATGGAGAGGAAAATAGTTAGGATTAGGGATAGGATATTGCCCTGGAAGGCAAGGTATGATGTCACGGAAGATGACATGGGGTTATGTATTAATAGTATAGAGGGAGATGATGAAGAAGTGAGAGAGATCGACTCAGGGGAATATAGTGAGGAAAAGGTAGATGAGGTACAAGTAATAGTGAAAAAAGAGGCTGAACAAGTAGAGGTAGAGTCAGGCGCAGAATTAATAGTGGATAACAAGGCAGAATTAGAAGGGTTAGAAGTAAAGACAGCAGTAGGCGACACACAAGTAGTAAAAATAGGCATATGTGAGTTAAGAGGCAAAGATAATTTTGGTAAGTTGGATTTGAATTTAAAAGATTTTTGTGAATGGAATATTGTACATGAAGGGTCTAGAAGAGATAAAAAGTTTTGTATAGAGGGGAAAGATAAAGATATTGAAGTAGTATCGTTTGGTTTGTCCGCAGAAAAGGAAATAAGAATAAATGAGAAACAGACAAGTATAAGGAATGTAGAAGAAATATTTAAGAGTCAGGATAATAGGGATAAATTGATTTTATGGGAAGTAACAAAGATGATAAGTATGGAAATAGAAAGAGGAAAAATAGGGATAAAGAATATTAGGATAGTTAGAAGAAAGACTTGGAGGGTTAAGAAAAGAGTCAGATTTAAATAACAAGATGAAGATTAATAACAAAGGATAGAGATAGGTGAATTTTAGTATAGATATAGAAGAGAGTTAGATTTAAATAAGAAATACGGATAGGTGTATATAGAAAAGTAGAAATAGGTGTATAATAGAGTAAAATTTAAATAGATAGTGATAGAAATAGGTGTATATAGAAAGGAAGATTAGGTATAGGATAAATATGGGAGAGAGTTAGATATAGGTATAGAATTAGGTAGGTATAGTTAGAATAAGAATAGATAGTGATAATCGGTGAGGTGAACATATATAAAGATTAAAGATAAAGGGGAAAGTACAAAATGATGTATGTAAAGAGTCAATAAAGGACTAAAGGGGGAAATAAAAGGAGAAAATACAATAAAATATGAGGGTGGAGAGTTAATAATAGATAGAAATAGTTAGGTAAGAGATAGTTATAGGTGTGAATAGGTAATTAGAAATAAAGATAGGTGTAGATAGATAGAAATAAGTAGAGATAGGTGTAGAAATAGATAGAAATAGGTAGATAAGTAGTGATAGGTTGGATAAATAGGTATAGGTAGTGTTAGGTGAGTAGATAGGTGTATAGAAATAGCAGATAAAATTAAATTAGAATGTAGGTATTTAAATTCAGAAAAAACCGGGGATAGTTTTTCTAAGAATCGAAATAGGGGGATTATATAGTGGTTTTAAAAGATCAAAAAATAAATATAAACGAAGCAATTTCAAAACACCCTGTATAAAGGAACAACCAGAAATTATGTGCGAAAGTTATATTAGTTAATTCATTTTTAAGTATCAGGTATTAACGAAATTTTACAAATACTGATAAATATTTAGTAGGTTTGCAAAGAAATTAAATGGTAGAAGCCAATGCCATTAATTTATTAATTAGAGTGAATTTCATTGAACGATTATTGATGTATAATATGCATAAAAGCGTTTAAAAACCCAATAATACCAAGGTGAGACGCGCTGCTAACAAACAAATATATCAGTAGGGTTGAAATACGTGGAAAATCCAACTCGTAGAAGTGTTATTTAAAACGTTACGATTGAACACCTGCGTATTTTCTAAATGTCAAGTTCTACTTAAAATTTTGTAGATAACAAACGGTTACAGAGAATATCGAATAAACCGTCGCTTATATTCGTGGGAAATGCTAATGAGGGGTTAGTTAAATCACGTAGTAAGTCCACGTGTGGTAGACAGGGCACAAACAAGAATATTGATTTTCTACCACTCAAACCAGGTTAGAAAGAGACGTAGAAAACGCATAAGGATGAGACAACGGTAGGATAGGAGGGATTTGAGAAACTGTGATGGTGTAATAGCCAAATATCATAATAATTTATAGTTATTACATTGTATTAAGTTTATGCATTTAAAAGGTGAGTGACTTGTTATAGGAAGTGAAAAGTGCGGAAATTGTACAGGAAGACAATCGATAGGAAGTACACGTGCAACGAACTCTAGGCTAGGTGTAATTTGAATTAGTAAATAAGCATAATTGCATAATCGTTGTTAGCAGTTAAGTACTAATATAGAATAAGAGCATTATAAGTCTAACCCTCCGATGTAACAGTTGTACTGCACCTTAAAGTGACAAGTAAATTAAAGATGTGAAATGGTCTTCGACTTTGTTTTAATCGCCCCGACTGAAGCCCCCAAGAGAACACTACATGGCGATCCTGCCAGCCCTGCTAATTCTGCCAGTCCTGCCAATTCTGCGAGTCCTGCTAGTTCTACAGATTAAATTATAATAACCGAAATTTGAAATGGGCACCAGCAATTCCAAAGAAGAAGTAGTTATTGCACAAACTGGAATGAATAATGGTTCGATAAATGGCTATTCAAATTCTGAGGTAATAGGTATTACGTCAGGTACAATTTTAGCGTTGTTGGGTATTTTATTACTTTTTAAAATGTTCAAGAAAATGTTGGACAAGAAGATTAGGAGAGAGGTCAGTAGAAGCCAGTAGATTGTATAGTAAGAATTATTTTATTTTAAGCTATAAAAATTAAGTACGAGTTAAAATTAATGACGGAACAGTTGAAGCAAATTTTAGAGGAATTTAAGATTTTTATTAAAAATTTAAATAAAGATGGTCAAGAAAGACGAAACGATTTAGATGTTACGAATAGGAAATTTGATTATTTGCATAGGTTATGCGAGGAGTATAGGTTAGAGAAAGATAAGATTAAAGTCGCAAAATTTGATAGTTCTGAAATTATCGATAAAGTTAAGCAGCACATAGCCATAATAGATAAGTGTATAGGAGATATTACTGAAGTTTTAAAAAATAGGAAGTTAAGTATTTTAAGTAGGAAAGATCAAGACACCATGGGTGAAAAATTTGAATTAAAAGTAGCAGCCTCTATGATTCCAGCCATGGACGGATCAGAAAATACCACCAAGCAAATGGTCGACGCAATTGAACTATATGATAGCTTGTTAGATGATGAAGGTAAGAGATTGTTAGTAAATTTTGTCATAAAAATTAAGTTAAGTCAAAATGCTAAAATGAGATTAAACAGTAAGTATGAGAATGTAGAAGCGCTTGTGAACGATATCAAACATCACCTTTTAACTAAAAAATCAGCATCAGGATTGTCTGCCGAATTACATAACTCCAGACAAAATAATAAAAAAAAAGTGTGAATTTTTAAAGAAGGAAATTTTATATTTAGGGCACGTTATAACGGCACAAGGTGTACAACCAGATCCAGAAAAAATTGCAGTCATGCAAAATTATCCAACACCACTTAACGCAAACGACGTTAAAAGGTTTGTAGCATTTGCCAATTACTATAGAAAATTTATTCCAAAATTCGCTGAAATAACAGCACCGTTAAACAAATTGTCTAGGAAAGGTGTAACTTCCCAATGGACCAATGAATGTCAAGCAGCATTCGAACTGTTAAAAACAACTTTAACAAACCCACCACTATTACAATACCCAGATTTTTCAGATAATAGTACGTTCATCTTACGCACGGACGCATCAGGTTACGCGTTAGGAGCAGTTTTGTCGAATGGCGACGACAAGCCAGTAGCTTACGCAAGTAGAGCACTTAACAAAGCCGAAATAAATTATTGTACAATAGAAAAAGAGTTATTAGCTATAGTATGGGCAGTGAAAAAATTTAGACCATACTTATTTGGCAAAAAATTTCAAATTTTAACGGATCATAGACCGTTAGTATACTTATTTGGTATGAGTAATCCATCTAGTCGATTAACAAAATTTAGGTTAACATTAGAAGAATATGATTTTACAATAACGTATATTAGGGGTACAGAAAACGCGACAGCGGACGCTTTATCTAGAATTATTATAGATTCAGATTATTTAAAGAATATGGAGCGAGCGGTTCACGAAAAAGTATATGTAACAACAAGAGCCCAAAGTAGAAAATTAGGCGACTCTCAAGTCGAATCAAAAGCATCAAAGGATGATGGGACTGATCACCCCAACATTGTTGAACTTTTGAAGCATCCGAAGGATGCAACAGAATTACGATTTGTATCAGAGGAGGAGTTTAACAGAATCATTAAATCCAATAAAGGAAATAATTTCGTATACATGCATGAATCAATTTATGATAGGAGTAAAAATATAATTTATTTGAAGCAAGGATCTCGATCAGCGTCAGCCTTCGAAGCGTCGTTGAGAGACCTGCAATTTCTTCGTAGAGAATTTACAATTCCGGAATTTATTATTATAAAAAACGAAGAATCGAAGTCATTTTTATATAACTGTAAAGCCGGCCGCAATTTACTTAAAAAAAATGACATACGAATTAGTGTGATTAGGAAGTCACTAATATTCAAAACTCAGAAACGCAAAGATTAATCATTAATGATTTTCATTTATTGCCTACGGAGGTCACGCGGCATCAATAGAACATACAATAATATAAAACGATACTATTTTTGGTCAAGTATGCGAAAGGATGTAGAAACATTTATTAAAAAATGTGACGAATGTCAAAGACATAAACATTCAAATATTAGCAAACAGCCGATGATAATTACAACCACAGCTTCAAGCTTTCGAAAAGTTTTTAGATTTAGTTGGACCATTGCAACCAGATGCAAATGGAAACAGGTATATTTTGACACTACAGTGTGATTTAAGTAAATTTGTAGAAGCATATCCATTACCAAATAAAGAGACTGAAAGTGTAACTAGAGCGTTTGTCAAGAATTTTATTTTACGATACGGCATCCCACGCGAAATTTTAACGGATAAAGGTTCAGAGTTCATGTCGGAGATTCTTAAGGAAACTTGCAAATTATTAAATATAAAACAGTTAAATTCTACAGCGTATCATCATGAAACTATCGGTGCGCTCAAAAACTCACATAAAAATTTAGCAGCATATTTAAGGATCCAATGTCCGCAGTATTCGAATAATTGGAGCAGTTGGATACCTTATTGGTGTTTTGCATACAATAATTCAGTGCATACTGAAACTAAATATACCCCGCACGAATTAGTGTTTGGGAAAATTAATTGAATACCGTCAAACGTGGTAAACTCAATAGACCCACTATATAATTTTGATAATTATCCAGCAGAACTTAAGTATAGATTGCAGGTCGCTGGAAATGAAGCGAGATATAATTTATTACAATCCAAAAGTAAACGTAAGAATAAGTTTGATATCAAAACTAAGCATGTTAATTATAAATTAGGAGATAAGTTGTTGGTTAAGAATACATCTCTTAATAAAAGAGATCCAATATTTGTAGGCCCATATGAAGTAGTTTTTAGTTAAGATAGATAATAAGTTAGTAGAAATCCATAAGAATAGGACAAAATTATATAACGTATTGTAATTTAGAAAATTTTTTATTTGAAAAACAAAAATTTTTTTAGTGCACCCCGTGGAGGTGTGATGGTGTAATAGCCAAATATCATAATAATTTATAGTTATTACATTGTATTAAGTTTATGCATTTAAAAGGTGAGTGACTTGTTATAGGAAGTGAAAAGTGCGGAAATTGTACAGGAAGACAATCGATAGGAAGTACACGTGCAACGAACTCTAGGCTAGGTGTAATTTGAATTAGTAAATAAGCATAATTGCATAATCGTTGTTAGCAGTTAAGTACTAATATAGAATAAGAGCATTATAAGTCTAACCCTCCGATGTAACAGTTGTACTGCACCTTAAAGTGACAAGTAAATTAAAGATGTGAAATGGTCTTCGACTTTGTTTTAATCGCCCCGACTGAAGCCCCCAAGAGAACACTACAAAACGTCAGGGGGTCTACGATTGTTCGATATGTTAGTTTGACTTAATATAAACACGACGATAGAGTAGCGTAATTTTCTTAAAATATTATAACGACGTACTGAAATTCGCGGACTTGAAAATCGGGGTGAGTGCAAAATTGTGGGAATGTGTTGTTGTGAGCAGGGGATTTCGGATAAATGTGGCCAGGAGAGGTTACATTGGAAGGATATAAATACTTTAGAGAGCTAGCACTCGCTCTCTTATCTTTTAACTTCGTGCCTTATTATTTCGATCGTCCCAAAACAACGTATGAAAGTTAACACGAGTTGTAAGTATTATTAAATTATTTAAATTATATTTAATGGTGGTAGCCTCTTGATTAGTACGTGGTTAGTGTGCCGAGATTACTTATTTTAATTGAGGTATCACCTATAATTTTAACCAACTCGTGTCGGGACGTTTAAGTAACGTAGATTACGGTAAATATTCGTGAAATACGTATAATTGAAATGGAATTTGGAATTTGGTTGCACCATGGAGGCGGCGTTTGCAGTTCAACTTCGATGGAGTTCGTCTAGTAACAGCTAGAAGCGGCCTGCAGACCAGATAACAGAAATAACTACCATCATCTACAGAGCGGAGATAGTCTAGAAATTTCCAGGTAACGATTTAAAATCGTGATTCTTATAAACTGTAAATATTGGGTGACGTATGAGAGTGTTTTCAAGGTAGTGTGGATTATTTACATATCGAACATAATACGTGTAAATAACTTTATTATGGTATTCAACTAGAAATTTAAAGGTGTTTATAAAGCTTTTAACGTTCCATCAGAACGTGAAATTTTGTGAAGAGTACATGGCTTTGTTTTTTTTATTTTTAGAGTATGCAAAGTCGTTAGGCATACATTATGCATAACTAGCTGGGTATCATGAGCTCACCTTACCCCAGAGTTTACTTAGATTAAAAAAAATAAATAAATAAATTATAAAGAAGGAATTTTAGAGAAGGTATTATTCAAGGCCCATTTACTCCAGGTACATTTTATGTGTTTGATGTTTTTAAAATAAAATACAGGACATTACAAATTAAAATTTACTGAAGTGTAACGTGAACAATGAAATATGGACAATATTGAATTTCTTTTGTAAATAGTAATAAATAAAAGATTGTATGTTTGTTGTATTTTGTGGTTTTATTGGGAGTGTGCGTGAATGATAGAATATGAGAGTGAATATAGATATCCAAAAGGAGGTTCACATGAGCTAGCCGGAAGCAGTTGAAGAAAGCCATTCAACCGAGGAAGAGAGGAAAACGGGTAAGAAATATTTTTTTTGTATTATTTAATTTCGAATTTTCGAGTTTTAAAAATTTTAAAAAAATTTTCGAAAATATTTTTGTTGGTGAATATTTTACCCGAGTTCCACGGCAATATGTATATATATATATATATATATATATATATATATATATGTATATATATATATATATATATAAATATTTTAGGTAGTTAATTACACAAGGTAAGTTGATAAATACTATCGTATTATAGTGAATAAGATGAAATAATAACTTAGACTTTTATGCAAAGCCCAAATGATCATTTCAAATCGAGCTAGTAATTGAAAGATGGAAAATATAAGGTCTTGGACAAGACTTCAACCTGTACCCTGGTTTTGCCGGAACCGTGCGTTTACCAATTACGCCACTGAGACCGATGACGACAATTGGGAAATTTACTTATTTAAATAGTGTACACGACGATACATCAACCTAACTTTCAATTACGTTCGGCATTTTTGTCAATCATATCTGACATTGTCGAGTTTGAATTCAATAAAACCAAAATCAGAAATTAAAAAAAAATCAATATTTTAATAAACAAAAATAACAGTGGAGTACATAAGTTAACGACCATCACAAACTGGCTTGAAAATCTATCAGATCAAAACATCCCAAATGAAGTAATCAAAACTCTTGCACTAGGACCAAATTTTGCTCTACCAATACAAAATATGTCTCAAATACCCACTCCACGACATTATTGCCAATGTTGAATGCGCAATCAGTGCGTTTGATTCAGAAAAAAAAGACGAGATACGCGCTGAAACATGCAACATAATTTCTAATCATAACAACAAAATTGAGTACTTAAATAAAAAAGTTAGAATATAGAAACAAAAACAGAGACATAATTTCTAAAGTTAAAAAAACTAAATACTTTTTAAAAGAAAATCCAAACTTATTGGTTTTAAAATCTGATAAATCAAACAAAACTGTGATCATGAACCGCGAAACGTATGAACATAAAATAATTGAACTCTTAAGTGATAATAACACATACAACCAATAAGACAAAATCCTACCACCCAATACCGAAAAATGAATAACGACTTAGTTAAAGAATGGGAAAAAAAGGCTACATCTCGCCAAAAAATTTAAAAGATTTGTCTATTAACAATGCGTTACCTCCCAAATTATACGGGTTACCAAAAATCCATAAAGAGGGTACACCACTAAGACCGATTATTGACACAACACAATCCCCATTTAACGGATTATCAAGTTCCTAAAAAACATACTAACAAACGTTGTATGCCAAAATAAGTACTACATTAAAGATTCATGGGACTTTAAAGAAAAGATTACGAACATCAATATACCAGATAATTATATATTAATCTCTCTCGATGTCACGTCGCTATACACAAATATTCCAATTAACATTGCTATAAACTTAATTAAAAAAAAATGGAGTAATATCAAAACCCACACTAACATTCCTTTAGAAGAATTTATTAAAGCCGTCGAAATAATTTTAAAATCTACATATTTCATATACAGAAATCAATATTATCAGCAAATCAATGGCTGTGCTATGTGCTTAGAGCTATCCAGTGTGATAGCGCAAATTGTAATGGAGGAGCTAGAAATATATGCAATAAAAAAATTACAGTTTCCTCTACCATTCTTCTTTAGATACGTAGACGACTGTGTATGCGCGGTCCCACAAAACCAATGGAATCACGTAATAAACCAGTTCAATAGTTTCCACCATCTGCTATAATTTACAATCAAAGTTGAAGAAAACAATAAGTTAAATTTCTTAGACATGACACTACATCACATTAAAAATAAAATTAAAACCGAATGGTATATCAAAAGGACCTGGCCAGGCAGATATTTAAATTATAATTCACAACATCCTATTTCCCACAAAAAATCAGTAATAATAGGTCTGGCTGATAAAGCTATCAAGCTATCGGATGCGAAATTCAGAGAACGGTCAATAAAAAAAGAAAAATACACACTGATAACAAACAACTATCAAAAAAAAAATGGTGGACAATATTTTCAAAAAACGTATACACAACCACTACAATAATCAACAGGCATCCAGATCAAAGATAAATAATAACAATAAAAATGAGCAAAACCTGCAGCATAAATTTGTTACTATACCATATATGCCTATACTTTCGGAAAAACTACAAAAAACTTTTCGTAAATTCAACCTCAATGTAGCACATAAAGGTTTCAATCTACTAAGAACGTATTTCAGCAGATTAAAGCACGCTACCACGCACAACAAAAAAACACACACAATATATGCGATACCGTGCCAAGATAAATGCAAATCAGTATATGTCGGTCAAAGTTCACAATTTCTAGACAAAAGGATAAATTGACATAAATTCGACAGAACAAATACAACCGCGTTAACCAAACATGAATGCCAAACTAAACATAAATTTCAATAAAATGAAACTAAAATTTTAAAAACTGAAAAAATCAAAGGAAAAGAGAGATATTCGAAATGATTCATATTTGTAAAAATCCCAACGCAATTAATGAAAAAACGGACATAAATAAATTAAGTACAATCTATCACAACCTAATTTAAAAAAAAAAATATAAAAGCAAATAAAGCATTTGGTTAGATGCGTGAATTTTGGGCGCATGTGGATTACGTGTTGTGTACGTGTATGTATATATGTAGGGTGTGGTGCGAGTGTGTAGATATACATATGTGGTCAACACTGTATGTAGTTGATATATATGTATTGTATATGTTGTACATAACGTACGAGTATATATTGGTGTATATGGATAAAAATGTGCAGTAATATAGATATCATGCAAGAGCGCGTAAATATAAATTATACGGTAAAGAAGATAAGCTATATAAGCAATAAATAAATAAAGTAATCACCTTCGTCCTTCGTCACTAGTAATTGTATATAGTCTTAAAATATGTTGATAACCAAAACTAATAACATATTAGACTAACACCTGAGCAAAAGATAATTTTATTTCAGTTGTATATATGTTTTAAACCAATGTGACTAGGAAATTAGAATTGTTTCCGCTAACATAATAATTAAATTTAAACGTGTTTCATCATAGTCTAGTGACACAAAAAAAAAGTAATAAAAATTAACGTACACGTCTATAATAGATGCGGTATATAAAATTGGATGTTTGATACCAGTTTAGGTAGTTTCCGTTTCAAGGTAAGCAAAACGTAGTATAATTTGTGATGATCTATAAAAAAGGTTTAATTTCTTAGTAAATATACGGGGTTGTTTGAACCATTGAGAAAGGCTGGAAGGCCAAAACGTTTGGTAGAATTGTTATGCGAAAAATAAAGATGGCATAGATTTGTATTGTTCATATATATTTTTTCAAGCTAAATGACCTTAAAACCCCAAGAATATCATACATGTGAATATTACAAATATCAATGTCAAGAAATATAGTAAAATCTATCATATATATATATATATATATATATATATATATATATATATATATATTTCATAATTCCAGGGCATATTAAACTTATATTTTTTTAAATGGAACACTCTATATATTATTACATTTTTGGAAAGCCCATAAAAAAAGCTTTAATTTGATATCAAATTGTATCTGTCTATTCCTTTTAGTTTTTGAGATATTCAACTGTTTTAGAAAAAATGACCCTGATTACATACATTGCCACTGCATTAATACACAACTTATGTTAATTTTCAAAATGCAGAAAATTTTACTATATACCATAGTATATTTGTAAACATCACTCTTTTGAAATTTCTTCACAGTATACAGGGTGTGTCAGGTTTCGCAAAATGCAATTTTTAAAACTTTTTTTAAATGGTACCCTACCAGTTTTATTGCTACAACGGATAGTTCATTAAGTGTCCTTTCATTTTTGTTAAGCATTCCCTATACCTAAATCCATTATTTTCTGAGATATTTTTGATTTTCTTCAAATTTTAAGAATGTTTTTAAATTACATAGCTAAAATAACTTACTATTGGACAATATTATAAAACAATCAATACATTTAAATCTAAATATTCTAATATTCAACAACACATACTTCACATATGAAAAAACTATCTATTTACAACTTTATGGCACGCCTATGGGTTCACCTCTCTCAGCAATCTTAGCCCAGATTGTCATGGATCATGGATCTACTTTTGGACAAAATCATTCCTAACCTTCCATTTCAAGTTACATTTTTAGCTAAGTATGTAGACGACATAGTTTGCTCTGTACCACAAAATCAAGTTGAAACCACTCTTGAACACTTCAATAACTTTAATGAACATCTAAAGTTCAATTTGAAAAAAGAAGAAGACAAAAATTCCATTTCTTGATACATTGATTATTCGATCAGAAAACAGTTTGATTTTTAACTACTATAAAAAACCTACAAATTCTGATAGATACATTAACTACAACTTCAGTCACAGCAATAAACACAAGGTCAATACCATCGTAGCACTAAAAAATCGAATTACAAAAATAAGCAATCCAATTTTTCTAAATAACAACCTTAAAGAATTAAAACAAGTCTTTATCAGTAATGGTTATCCAATTCAAATTGTCAACAAATTATTAAATACTGTAACATATCTTTTATGACAGAACACGCGACCCCACCTGTTGGGAATATACGCTGCGCAGTGCTGTGCCGTGTGCTATCGGTAGTATCGAGGAGTATCGTTTAAGCCGTTGTGGCGTAATGAAGCGACTCTTGCGCGTCCGTACGTGTTTCGGGTATGAGTAGGCTTCTTTTGTATATTAAGATACCATACAAACTATTATTGTTCATTACTTTTTGTATAAAGTGTATAGTTTGTTAAAATGTGTAAACACTCACTTAAGTTTTATATGTTTATCGGTTGAGTTTCATTAATTAAAAATAGTTACTACGTGTGCGCTTTATTTTAAAGATGACCGAAGCCTACCCCTGAAATTATTATAATGCAAGCCAAATAAAATACTCTACCGCGCCTCTAATTAATAAAAACCCTCACATAAATTTGTCACCCAACCCGTGGCCTTTTAAAATAAGCGCGCATATGTTGTCGATAAACTATTAAAAGTGTTGTGTTTTAATGCAAGGTCAAGGTGCAGACGGAATATAACGTTTTGGTTTGTAAACACCTGCTTGCCTGGTTTTATAGATAAGGATGTATACAACACAAAAAAAGGTATTTATGTATCTTTCAGTGGTTTAACTGTTTTAAGTTGTATTTATTGCTTATAAAACTGCTTCTGTATGTATTGTTTTGAAGTATGTATAGCAATTTCAAAATGTTCGTATTAGATACAACTATAAACAGTGCCTTATGTTTCTTAATTTAATGACTGTTCTGAAAATATTTTGATCGGTAAACGTGTACATTATAACGTATTCGCGATCGCGTTTTGTTTCAACCAGAAGCATACCTGAGATTGTGGTAACCAACCCCTTTAGAAGGACAGCTTGGTTGGAAAGCGTTTTTAGGGGTTATTATTATTTTGATAATTTTATTTACAAACTCGTATGTCACACGATTATTTTTTAAGAAGTAAACAAACTTCCACAAACATAAATGATTCAACGAGTGAATCTGTGACCTTGTTGAAAGAACAATTTGAAGCATTATTACAAAGCATCCGTAGTGTAAATATTAATAATGTTAACCCTCCAGCAGCAACAGGGGGAAACTTTTCACAGTGTCTCTCGCGTTTTGATGGTAAAAAAGGCACAGATGTGAACGCATTTATTGACGCAATTGAAGTTTATAAAGATCATTCGCAAGTAAATGATTCTAATGCTCTTCGTGGACTTTCTATGCTTTTATGTGGATTTGCATCGTCTTGGTGGCAATTAGTGAAAGCTGATGTAAACAATTGGTAAGATGCTTTAGCTTTATTACGTACGACGTTTGGACCTAAAAACCTCCATATCGTGTTTATAGAGAATTATTCTCTCGGGAGCAAGATGCTTGCATTCCGACAGACGTGTTCGTTTGTCAATGTCGTAATATTTTAGCAAATTTACCGGTTAACACTTTAAGTGAAGCTATACAGTTAGATATGGTGTATGGGCTTTTAAATATTCAGATACGTGAGAAAATTTCTCGCGATAGTGTTAATTCTTTTACTGAACTTTTGGAATGCGCGCGTTTGATTGAAGAGATTTTCGTGGAAAAACGCATTGATCGCGCTGAAAATTATAAATCAGTGGATAAAGTAATTTCTAAAAATACAAAATCAACCCACAATGTTCGATGTGGTTACTGTAAGACATTTGGTCATAAAACAGATGATTTTCGTAAATTAGCTCGCAAAGAGACTGCTCAAGTAAACAATACAATTAGTGCTAACCCTATTTCGTGTTTTGGTCGTAGAAACCCGGGTTATATTCGCGCTAACTGTCCGAAATGTAAAACTACTGAAAATATGCAAGAAGTAAATTCCATGGAATTCTGTGGTATATATTTAAAAGCTAGGCTGGTTAAACCCCGTCCTCGTCCTACTTTATATGTGCAAATATTAGGTATGTCTGGCACTAGTATTATAGATACTGCTGCAAAACAAAGTGTTGCTAGCGACTCACTGCATAAAGCCTTGTTGGCAAAAGGTCAAAAAATTTTACGAAGATCAAGTTACGGTTAAACTTGCTGATGGAAGCACTTCGTTTCAAAATATCTTAGAAACCAATGTAAATATTTTTCTAAATGGTCGTTCCATTAACACATCTTTCATTGTTTTACCTCATGCTAAGAACAACTTGACCTTATTTGGCATAGATTTTCTCAAGGATGCAAAACTTGTTTTAGACATTTCCAACCGTACGTGGAATTTTGCAGACAACGCAAAACAGAAATTTGTGTTAAATTTTGAAATAGTGAACTGCAAGCCGCACATTGCTATAAATTCCATTAGTGCGTTACATTCTAACGAAGGAACCATGCTTGATGCTTCCCAAGTTTCTCGTTTAGACCACTTACTTAAAGCAAACGAAAATACTTTCCAACTAGGGGGAGGGACCACCCCATTTACGGAACACAGAATTGAAACAGCGGATCACCCGCCTATTGCTGTCCCCCCATACCGTATGTCGCCCTCTAATAAGGAAATTATGAGGAAAGAAATCGATAGAATGCTTAGTGAAGGCGTAATTGAAAAGTGTGAATCACCCTGGGCCGCCCCAGTGGTCCTCGTGCCAAAGAAAGACGGTTCAACTCGTGTTTGTGTAGATTACCGCAAACTTAATGCTATTACTACACCGGATTCGTATCCATTGCCTCGTATGGATGATTTGTTACATGCCACAAAACGTACATTTTTTATGTCGACTTTAGACTTAAGATCTGGTTATCATCAAATTAGTGTTCGCGAATCAGATCGAGATAAAACTGCTTTCGTGTGTCCTTTTGGTATGTTTCGTTATAAAGTAATGCCGTTTGGTTTACGAAACGGCCCAGCTACTTTTCAAAGGCTAATTGATATATTTAGACGTGGACTGGGAGATATGCTGATTTTAGCATATTTGGATGATCTTCTAGTACTGTCAGAAACATTTAACTCGCATCTTAATAATTTGGAAAAAGTTTTCGAAAGGTTAAAACAATTTAAGTTAACTCTCAATAGGGAAAAATGGGTTTTAGCTTGTTCAAGCATAAAATATTTAGGTCATGTTATCACACCGAATGGAATTGAGGTTGATCCAGAAAAAACTTCTGCCATTACTAAACCACGCAATGTCAAAGATGTGCAATCTTTTTTACAAACTTGCTCATGGTATCGACGTTTTGTTGAAGGGTTTGCTGAAATTTCTAAACCTCTTTCTGACCTCACAAAGAAAAATGTTAAATGGGTTTGGAATGAAAGTCATCAAAAGGCTTTTGATTCTTTAAAAAATCTCTTGTTACTGCCCCAATTTTACAGCAAAATGATGGTACAAAACCATACATTTTAAGGACTGATGCGTCTGCGTACGCTTTGGGCGCTGTTTTAATGCAAGGGGAAGGGCCTGATGAACACCCAATAGAATATGCTTCAAGATTATTGACGTCTGCTGAAAGAAATTATAATTGCACCGAACGCGAAGCTCTTTGTGTGGTATGGAGCCTGAATAAATTTCGAGGTGTTACCTAGACACATCGTCAGTAATAGTTACTACTGACCATCAACCTCCGAAGTGGTTGTTAAGCTTACGGTCGCCTTGCGCGTTGGGCATTAATGATTCAAAGTTATAACATTCGGATTGATTACATACCAGGTCGCTGTAATTTTATTGCCGATTGTTTATCTCGTTCGCCATGTGGACATGATACCAAAACCGCATGTGATGTGTGCTTGGTTACAGTTGACATGCCCACGAGAGCTGCTGCAGACATTCGTGCTGAGCAGTTGAAAGACGAAGAATTAGCTAAAATAATTCGTACGTTTGAAGACGTTTCATGTCATGATTTCACAAAATGGACCGATCATGGTTACATCATGACTAATGGTATTTTATATCATTATAATTCTGAGGAGGATGGGGATAAAGCACAATTAGTGGTGCCTGCTCATGAACGAGCCCGTGTTCTGAAAGAGTACCACGATGCACCAACTGCTGCCCATTACGGTGCTGAACGTACCTTACAAAGAATTATGAAGGTGTACTATTTTGTTGGTATGCATCGATATATTTATGATTATGTTAAGTCGTGCTTGGAGTGCCAACGGTACAAAGCAAGTAATCAAAAACCTGCTGGTTTAGTTCAAACACCTGTGTACAATCAGAGGTTTGAAGTGCTGTCAATTGATCTGTTTGGATCTCTTCCCGAATCGGTTAATAAGGAAAAATGGATTTTAATTGTGGAAGATCCTAGTACCAAATGGGTTGAACTATTTGCTCTAGTGCGTGCTACCGCGCAGGAATGCGCTAAAGTACTTGTTAATGAAGTTTTCTTTAGGTATGGGATACCTCGTAAAATAACAAGTGAAACGGTACACAATTTGTATCAGTTGTTATGCAAAAAGTTTGCTATTGTTTAAGAATTAAACAGCACTTGATACCATTGTATCATCCAGCCGCAAATATTGTGGAAAGGAAAAACCGAGATTTAAAGCCTCGCTTGGCTATTCTTGTAAAAGAAGACCACGCTTCATGGGTTGATAAATTGCCTGTGATTCGGTTTGCTATGAATTCGGTTTATAGTCAAAGCACTGGTTATACCGCCGCTTTTCTCACATTTGGTAGGGAGCTGACAACTCCAGATCAGTTTCAAAACGATCTTCGCGTAGTGGTACAGTCAGAAAATTTTGTGCCGCAGATCACGCCCTTTTTAGATAAAATGGCTCGAACCTGGGTTGAAGCCAAACAAACGCATGAAATGCAACAGGATCGTCAGAAAATATATGCTGACAGGAAAAGAAATCCAAATCCTGATTACAACGTAAATGATAAAGTTATGGTCACCACTCATACTCAAAGTAATTCTTTAAAAAAGGTTACTTCAAAATTGCATCCATGTAAATATGGACCTTATGTAATTATAAAAAAGGTTTCGCCTACTTCGTATCAAATCGCTGATTTAAAAAACCCTAAAGTGCCCTAGGTGTATACCATTCGTCAGCGTTAACGATTTACCATGGTTTAGAAGATGCACCACCAGTAGTTCTAATTCGGAAACGTGGCAAACCTAGAAAAAAGAAATGTTCTGTTGTTGTTGACCCCTCGCCGAGACGGCTTAGAGGTCAAAGGGAGAGAGTGTAACATATCTTTTATGATAGAACACGCGACCCCACCTGTTGGGAATATACGCTGCGCAGTGCTGTGCCGTGTGCTATCGGTAGTATCGAGGAGTATCGTTTAAGCCGTTGTGGCGTAATGAAGCGACTCTTACGCGTCCTTACGTGTTTCGGGTATGAGTCGGCTTCTTTTGTATATTAATATACCATACAAACTATTACTGTTCATTACTTTTTGTATAAAGTGTATAGTTTGTTAAAATGTGTAAACACTCACTTAAGTTTTATATGTTTATCGGTTGTTTCATTAATTAAAAATAGTTACTACGTGTGCGCTTTATTTTAAAGATGACCGAAGCCTATCTCTGAGATTATTATAATGGCAGCCAAATAAAATACTCTACCGCGCCCCTAATTAATAAAAACCCTCACAATACCAACATTTTATCACAACAAAAAAACAACACAAGAACTGGTCTACAAGCTTCCATATATTGAAAAACTAACTCCACAACTTACTAGAATTTTAAGAAAACCAAATATAGGCATTGCATACTACTATGTGAAGTCAATCAAAAATCTTTTTTGTATGTATATGCATCCACTCCTACATTGGTCAAACTGGTCAGTGGTTAAAGTACAGATTAACTCAACACCGCAGTGATGCAAATTTGGAAAAACAACTGTGCTTTCTCAACACATATACATTCTACCAAACACACACCTTCGCTCAAAGATACCAAAATTTTAGAAATAGGACAAAATTACAAAAAACGGTTATTACTTGAATCATTTCATATACAAAAAGAAAAAAAGTGCATCTACAACAAACAAGACTTAAATAACTTAAGTGTTGTTTACTCCGATCTGTATAAACATTAATTGTAGTGCTGT